>OX596194.1:600000-1090053 GCA_951394245.1 Cyclophora punctaria
CTCGCACCCCAAGTTCGCGGCCAGGAAGAACTACAGTGCTAAAGGTATGTTCAATAAGTAAACGAGAATACGACTTTATTAATTATTACTAGCAGCGCCGCGCGGTTTTACCCGCGTTGTTTTCATTACTGTAGGAATTTCGGGATGGAAAATAGCCTATGTTACTCGTGGATAATGTAGCTTTCGAATGGCGAAAGAATTTTAAAAAACGGTCCAGTAGTTTTTGAACCTATTCATTACAACCAAACAAACAAAGTTTTCCTCTTATTAATATTAGTGTCGAAAAAAGTAAAGTATTAGCCTGTAATGTCCCACTGCTGGGATCAGGCCTCTCATCTCACACAAGATATCTTTCACCCGCGTTGTACCGTTCCCGTGTGAATTTCGTGATAAAAAGTAACCCACGTGTTATTCCAGACTCTAATCTCAGTCATTTTTGCGTCAAAGAAGAACATACAGACAGCCAAACATACATTATGAAACGCACTTACATTACAAACTTTCGCATTTACAATATTTAGTAGTATGTCTGACACGGTCATATAAAATAACCGCCCTGTGGTGTTACCCGCGTTGTACCTGTTCCCGCGGGAATATAGCGATAAAATGTATCCCTTGTGTTATTCTGATGTATAACCTATATTGCTGTAAAGTTTCATCCAAATCCGTTCAATAGTTTTTGCGTGAAAGAGTAACAAACATACATGCATCCTCACAAACTTTCGTATTTATAATATTAGTATGATTTATTTGTGTGAGTTGCTATTATCAAACTAAGCATAGCATAAAGGCACCAAACGGAGTATCCTCAATGAGAGAAAGTTTCGCCCAGCAGTGAGTTATACATTTAAATAACTATGATTTCAGGCCTGAAGAGTATTCCAGTGAACTCCTCAACTTATCTGAATGAAGACTCCAAGAAGATTCCCGTCGATGAGAAGTTCCTATACGAGTAGGTTGTTAACTATTTGCTTTTGGTCGGCCACTTCCTCCAAGAACTTATTTACTTTTTGTGTAAATAACTTGGCTCTGCGGAGGTGTCTTATGTAGTATCTAAGGGCCGTATTTATAAATCGCTCTTAATACCGATCTCAATAGCGCTCTCAGCTGATACGCTCTCAAGTTGGGGGCAGCATCTTAAGATAGACGTTAATTAATAGTCCGATATTGAGAGCGTATCAGCCGAGAGCGAACTTAAGATCGTCATCTTGAGATCGCTGTCGCTTGAACGAACTATTGACCGAATGGGTTTGCGTTCCATTTTTCGTTTTACATTGAATGACAATGTGAAATATTTTGTGTATGCAAATGGCCTCAAAATATTTACAGATTTATCGAAAAAGAAGTGAAATATGTTTTATAACTATAATTTTCATGTTTTTTAATAAATTATCATTAAATATGATATTTAAAACATAATGGCCAATAAACGTGAATATTGGTTAATTTACGAAACGGAACGTAAAGCGGGCATAGAAAACATTTCAGGTAGCTTTTGACAAGATCCACGCTACTTTTGTTTGTGTTTCGGCGTGTTTACATCACTGTTCTTCCTGATTTCCTTTATTTGCCCTATAATGGCATCCAAAAAACATATTTTTAGCCCCGTAGAAAAGAAGGTTTTTACGGACATTATAAAATCTTATGCAAATGTTGTTGAAAATAAAAATACTGACAGTGCAAGTTTGCGAGACAAGAATCAGGCATGGGATAATATAACAAGGGAGTACAACGCAAGTCCTCATGTAACATCCGAGGTAAATATTTCATGTCAATTTCATGTCAATTTCATGTTTAATTACTTTAGCCTTCTTACTTTTACTTCAGTTGAACAAATTAACTTATTATTATTTAATTTCAGGTTTCAAATAAACAACTAAGGCGATTGTGGATGAACCTAAAGCAGCGCCAACGAGAAGCCCTAACAAAAGAACGGCAACATCGTATGGCCACTGGTGGAGGGCCTTCAACCAGTGGTGCAGATATTGACCCGGACGTAGCCCTTATAGCTCCAGCGTTAATGGTTGAAATTCCTGATGCAATTGATTCGGATGACATCTTCCAAGGTATATATTTTATTATTATCCTATTTATTATGTGGATTAATTTTATTTACTTGTTTTTTATGTCAGTTCATCTATTATTTTATATCTGTTATATTATTTATTTTGATAAAATGAAAAGTATTTTATATTGTAGGCACACTGTCAGCACACTGGTTTAATATTGTATTTTTTTTCAGAGTCTTTATCTGCTTCAATAGAAATAGACAATACCCAGCCCTTGGATATCCAACTACCATCAATGAATAGTGTGCCTGATCTGTCTCCCGTACCCTCACCTACTACAACTCCTCAGCCTCCTCCTCTGATTGTAACACTACCACCTCCTCCTCCACCACTGCGTACTATTACAACTCAACCTCCTCGCATGGCAACAACTCCTCCACCTCCGTCCAATGTGTCTACTCCTCTGCCACCACCGTCTACTTCTACATCCTCCCAGCTGCGTAGGCAAAACATTTTGGAAAAGGAGTACGCGGACAGATTAAATCGGGCTTCTGAAATCCATGCCTTGGAGAAGGAATTGCTCGCATACAAGATACGGGAGGCAAAAGCCAAAGCTGAATTAGCTGAATTAATATTACAAAGAGAACGCTTACGGAGAGAAGGTAAATACCTAAAAATATTGCAATCATTAAAACTCTTTTACAATTTACATGACTGTTCTTCTGGTTATTATTTGGGTCTAGGGTTGGTTGTTTACAATTTTAAAATAAAATAAAATACCTATGAATTTTTCAAAAATCTTTTAGGGCAACCAAATTTCTGTCAAATAACCTTTTACCATCATTATTTGAATTAATTGGTTTGAAGATTAATATTATCAATGTTTCTTTTCCAGATACTGAATGAAGTAGTAGGCTAGGCACAATTAATTTATAGTTTACTTTAAATAAAAACACATGTTAAATTTATGTGATAGTTTTATTTTCTGTCTTTAAAATCATTATTGCCCTTGTATTTGGGATTATACAGATGATGCTGGTAACATAAAGATCTGATTAGGTAGTAAACTTCTTATTGGTAATAGCTTTCTATTAATGTATTTCTAAGTAGAAAGCCTGCTCTAGTACTTGGTACTTCACTGTCTCTGTTGTGTGGCTCTTGAAATTCCTCTTCGGAAAAAGTCATGACATCATTCAAAATTAATGATATATTGTGCAAAACTGCACAAGCCACAATAATATGAGATACTGTAGTTAAATTATTTCCTAGGCCTCTTGATAAGCAAGGAAACCTGCGTTTCCAAATGCCGAAGGTTCTTTCAACAATGTTTCTTGTTTTTATTTGTGCTCTATTGTATCTAATGGAAGGTGGATCTTCTGGAGGTGGTCTAATAGGAGTCAAGACGAATGGCAATGTTGGGTATCCACTGTCACCTACTAGCCTACCAGTTAATATGCCCTGTGTGTATTTCATGAAGACTGATGAGACTTGGAAAATTCGGGAATCGTGCATGCTGCCAGCCCATTTAGCTACAATGTCTAAAATTTCAGTCCTAGGTCCAACTATAACCTGGACATTGATGGAAAAGTCAGATTTTCTGTTACGATAGACTTCATGATGTTGGCAACCTGGGGTTGAGACTATTTTAACATGAGTACAATCAATGGCTCCGTCAATGCCTGGTAGTCCAGGCCAATGCCCACATCTTCCCAATTCCTTGAAGAGCTGCCTGTTAACTGAAGCCTCTTGTCCTGTGGGGAACTTGATAAAAAGTTTATGTAGCTGGGCCAATAATTTTGAAACTTTTCTTATTATTTTGGAGGCTGTAGGTTGAGAAATTTCATACAGATCTCCACAAACCACCTGCAAAAAAATACAATAAACCACTAGCAATAATGTAAAATTAAATTATAGGAACCTTTACTTTGTGTAGGTACTAACATAAGTTTGGTAAAATAAACTCACCTGAAATGATGCTGTTGCATAAAATCTTAATGTTAGTAGAACCGCTGCTTCAGGAGCAATTGGAAGACCCCTGTTGTCCTTTTTTTCCAGGTCACTTTTAATTAATGATGTTATATACAGTACGGAATCCTGTTGAAATCTGTATCTTTTTTTAAACTTCACTGTGTCCATTTCAAAAGGATTTTTCACATCCCTTATGTATGTTTTCGTTAACCGATAGTTCCGATCCATCCAAAATATATCGTCATAGTGATCTAGCACGTCGTAGTGATTAATTTCATCTAAAATATATTCAAAATCCATTTTGATTCACCAAAACGCGCACGCAATGTCGCGCCTAAACCGTAGGTTTCGGCATCTCAAGTCAAGGTTTGACCGCACTTGAAAAATAGGCACTTGAGATGCATCTTGGAAATGCTCTTGAGTGCCGAGTTTGATTTATTAATACGCGCGTACTCAGTTGAGATACTGAACTCAAAACTCTACTTAAGTGTGGTTTATTAATTAGAACAGCATCTTAAGTTTGCACTCAAGATCGAACTCAGAGGTAAGAGCGATTTATAAATACGGGCCTAAATAGCACTCGACCTTATTACTATGAATTTCAACTAAAATAATTAAAATTTAGCAATGAAAATATGAAAATATGAAAAGAGATACATATGGAATTAACTATTGAGACGTAACGCTCGCGGCGTAGTTTGACTAAGCTATGTTAGTTAATTGCAATTGTTAAGCAACGTGCTCGACACCTACTTGGATGGTTCGCCGATAGTAGTATTTCTGTCTGAGCGGTACCGTCCTTCGTAAGGCACGTCAAGCAGTCGGTCCCGGTTATTTCAATCGTCAGACCATATCTAAGGCCTTTAGGCGGTCTAAAAACTCCGACACCAGGGCCTACTTGAAATGAATGAATGAATGAGCTATTGCAATAATCATAGATCAAGTACTAGTGATCCCATCTTCCCACAGCTTCCTGCAGAAGCGTCGCCAGGCGCGCGGCTCTGATGATGAAGACGACTCGGACGACGAGTCCGTCTCCAGCGAGGACTTCAACCAGTACCTCGACACCGTCACCGGGAACAAGGACGAAGGTATGCTGATGTTGATATTGGGGTGTTTCAGACTAAAGTATATTGGCGGAGAAGTAGGAATCTGTCTCTGTCACTCCTACACAATAGTATCGCCGTTTCACTACGCCGAACGCATTGTGCAAGTGAGACAGTGATATTATACATACTAGTGACTAAGATAAAGGTCAATGGATGAAATTACTCCTGTTCCGCGACAGTATTTTAGCAATGCTGACTTTACTTTACGAATTCCGAAATTCTTAAAATATCAATTTTGTAATTCCAGCGGTGTCTGATGAGGAACTGGACTTCCTATCTGAAATGGAGGCGTCCAAACGAAGCAGCAAGAAGAATAAGAATGCAGAGGATGAAGATGACCAGCTCGGAGACGAGGATGACGATGAGGATGACGGGGAGGATGGCGCTGATGAAGGTATGGACAGATTTATGGGAACTTCCTCGCGAGCGGCTGGGCACAATAACTTATTAAGTTACTAGCCGCGCCCCGGGGTTTTACCCGCGTTGTTCCCGGGTGACAGGGATTATGACATTATGACAGGGATTGGCTAAATCTAGCCAAGAACTGGTGATGCTTGGAAGATGTTTAGGTAGACCATTGCACAGAATTGTGGCATTATAATAGGTTAATTTTAATGAAAATATGTACAATATTATTATTATTTCAATTATAATAATATTTTTTTGTTTCTATGGTCATAATACGTCCTATCCTAACACACATAAATACATACATACATGACATTAGGTACGCACCGTATATTCCGTACTACATTACATACTTTATGTCATACTTTTAAACACCATACATACATACTGAACTGAACAAAATAAAATACCCTACCATGAATTCAATTACGCACACAAGCATCCGATTCGATGTTTGTTTCTATTTAATTTAGATATGATTTAGTTTAATTATGGGGTTTGATTAGTTTTCGGTAAAGGGTTTCCTTTTAGTAAAGTTTTAAAGAAGTGCATGGGACGGTGAATAGAAAACTCAAAATTGTAGTAAAAAGATGCTATTGATTAATGATTCTTATTTTCCAAAAAAATCTAGTCGCCGCCGTCGTAGTATCGTGGCTTCAGTTTTAAGCGACTTTTCTCTGTTTTAATACAAATATCAACATTTAAACTCGTATGTATTAGACGGAAAAATGCCCCTGAATGATATTTTTACTTTGTGTTGACAGGTAGCGACGGCGAATTGAATATATCTGGGGATGAAGACGAACCGGCACTCTCAGGGGATGAAGATGGTAACCTATTATTACTTTATTTATAGTGCATATAGCTACCACTAGGATAATAGGGTGTGCTAATAAGGAGCATTAATTTTCATTCAATCATTTTCGTTAGTGGGCAGCCCTGGTGTCGGGAGATTTTTGACCGCCTACAAGCCACCGACATGGCCTTAACGATGTTCTATCTGAAGCACGGTAGCGCTCACTCAGATAGAAACGCCTCTATCGGCCACTAATCCAAGTAGTACGGTACATGAGCAAGGATCGCCAAAAGTGCGGGATCGATTCTAACTGTAACAATTAATTTAGAATTTATGTATGTATTCATATAAATCTATAATTCCAGAACTTCTCCTTGAAGGCAGCGACGATGATGACGATGAAATAGATGTTCCTTCGGGTAGAGCAGGGAAATCAAAGAACAAGCTCAAACTGAGAGGTAACTTGAATAAATATAAATGAAGTAAAAAAATATTCATCAGCAATTGTTCCTGCGGCTATAACCGTTGCGTGGCCATTTAAAGATAAAATCTACCACAAATAATTTAGTGTTATTTCTGCAACTTTCATCAAAATCAGTTCAGTGGTTTGAGCCTCAAAGCGTAACAGACAGAGTTACTGTCAGATTTATAATACTACCTAATGATTGATTTTCATAATAAAACAATCATCAATTCTTTATTAGTGGAAACTGTTAAGTACTTTTTGGGATTATTCTGTTTATATAACATGTATTATAGTTACGTATGTTAACGGCAGTCAAAGGTGATCTCGGGGAAATCTTAAATTAGACGCGCTGACGCGATTTGCACTGATAAGAGATTGTGATTGATAAGCGACGTTATGACCTAAGATATGCACTGCCCAATCTAACATTTACATAATTATAATGAAATTCTTATTCCGTCATACAGGCAAAGACGACCTCGGCTCGCTATTCGCTTCAGCAGAAGAATTCTCGACGCTTCTAGAAGAAACGGCCACTAACAAAAAACAAGGATCAAGCCAAGCCGTCTCAAACACTGACAACTCCAGCGTGAAACAACTAGCTTGGGAAGACAAGCGAGACAAATGGATCAAAGGATACAACAAAAAGATACACGGCGCCAGGGGAGGGAAAAATAAAGGAAAATTTAACAAGAAAAATGACAAGAGGAGTTTCAACAAAATGGCGGATAAAGGCGAGAAACGAAAAGGCGGGAAGGCGGACGGGCCGAGCGGGAAGAAGAGAAAAGTTAAATGAACACTGAATTAAATGTTTAATCAATATTTGTTTTTTATTTAGCAGATCTTTAATATATAGATTTAATATTGCAGCTTTTATTCCATAGAGTGTGACTAGAATTCCATATCTTGAAAAGAGCTATAACTTCCCATATGTATATTATTTTAAAACAATATCCATTGTAATAAAAACTAAAACTACGTCTCGTAGCCGATGTAAACAACCAAGGGTAAATAAATATTATAGATCTACGCTACGACTATAAAATATAATTTATGTAAAAGTATATTGTTACTGTTACTGTTAGCCCGTAATGTCCCACTGCTGGGCAAAGGCCTCCCCCCACTTCCAAAAGTATATAGTACCTATATAATGTAATTATTATTGAATTCTGTAATTATATTAGATGTCATTTTTAATTTTGAACTTTGAACGCTTAATTACGCACCTCACCTGTTGAGTGTATGACGTGAAGTTAGCTGCGGCCGGATGTCATCTGTCAAACAAATTTACAACAACAACATAGTGATGTGTAAACAAATCTAGGTATACATAGAAAAATAATCGAATACCTATACCATAAATCGAGTCTAAATTAAATATTTTCTTTTAACAGTAGACAAAAAAATATTTTAGGTGTTATATTTTAATACGTAATTTAAAAAAATACCTTTGTACAAAATATCTACAATGCTTGAAAAATTAAAATATAGTAAAGGTAATTAAACATTTAACGTCAAATAACAACATAACTCGTAATAGCAGTATAATTTAACCATAATCTTAATTTTTTACTTGTCCGTTTTTAATTTCTCATAATATATCAATATTTGTTTTTGTATTGAATACAATAACAGAAAGACACAGTTTATTTATATTACTTCGCATCAAGTAAATAATGTTAATATTTACATAACAACGACAATAAGTGAGTACATACAGACATCATGTACTTGGGCAAGGTTAAAATGGCGGAAACATTTTGAATTATTACGAAAGAATGTTTTTAATGATAAGAATAATAAAACAAGTATTAGAATGTTAGTTGATGTAAAATAAATTAAGTTTAGATGATTTACACACGAAAAGTCGTAGTTAGTTTTCAAATATTGCGATAAATCGCATATCTCCCGCGCAATAGTCTTGATAGCGGCGCGTTCTCCGCGTTTCTTGTTTGTTGACATTTCTACTACATATAGTTGTGTTGACCAACGCGCCATCGCGCCGTATTTCTCCAGTTTGAGCGGGAATCAAATGTGGAAATCCTAACTTAAACACTACAGAACTACTTGAAAAACATTCACAGTGGACACATTTATATGAACTATTCATTTTACGTATAAAATACAGTTATTGTGATAGAAAAAGGCGGGCAAAATCAGTGCACAAGTGACGAATTCTGATCTATTTATAGCCGGACTAGTGGTGTAATAAATATGTTTTTGGCGTTCCAAATAGACTTTGAAGTGTTATAAAAACATTGTCGTGGTATTAGAATAGCAGAGTGTGTACAGACGTATTCCAATTAGACTTTTTTCTGTATATGAAAAGAGAAAAAGGTAGCCGCCGAAACAAGTTTGACAGCTCATGTACAGCACACACGTAGCGTGCGTATTGCGCATGTGTGCGTTCCAGTCCATGCCAGTGATGTGAAATTGTTGCGCTTATCGATTGAGATTACACTTCAAGGTCACCATTGAACACTGCACGGCTGCTTGCATGATTTACTATTCAAAAACTTAATTGGTATTAGCATTCATGATGGATCCTGAGAAAAATGCTGCGCAGTCTTCTAAGGAAACTGTCGAGACTATAAAGGCGGCTAGAATTGCGTCCACAATGTCAAGTTCTAGCTCTAATCAGCTGTACATCGCTGATAACTTGGACTTGCCTGAAGATACATTCCGTATGAGTTTGGATAACTTTTCTGTTATCGGAGAGAATATTACTATCGGTGATAGGAATCCGTCTGTAGATGTTATCACAGAAGTAGGCACACCTACGCCTCTTCCTACGCCTGACCTTGAAATCCCAACGCCGGCTACAACTCCAAACGTAGAAACTCCAGAAAAATCCCCACCAATAACTGCAACACCAAAACCTTTGGAAGAAAAACTTGAACGCAAACTTCCTCCGCTTCACCTACATCTGAAAGACGTATTCGTGAAACCATCACCAGTGTCTGCATTGATGTCACCAGCTAAGACTCTGCAGTTTGAAATCGATGAGACAACGACTACTCCTACAATGAAAAGGGCTGATATAGACTTCGATTTCTTCTCCAAAAACAAGTTTGAGGAATATTTCGATGATGAGGCGGAAGATAAAGCTGATGAGAAGTTCAAGGAGACTGCAGTCATCGTAGAACGCGACACTATTCGACACGAAATCGGATACGGTAAGAATTTATATGAAAATTATTAATAAAGGCTTCAGATTATTTTTTTACAGGTCACTTTTCTACCTACTATACCTACCCAATGTAAAATAATAACTACTTACCTACATCTACGCAGATGTGTATGGTATAGATATAGATAAAGGTAGGTAGGTGGAGAAAGTTTCACTTTAAAAACACCATGGTCCTTATTTTTAATATAAAAATATTTAGGGACATTTACCTATACCAGGTTACTTTGGTAGCCAGTCCCATCATCTCCTGAACCTTAAAAAACACTAAAAGCACAAACTTAACTAAGATCAAGTCCCCAATCCTCTTCAACTAAGGCAAATTATTTTAACTCATCACACAAGTCTTCTAATTAGTTAATTGATAACTTTAATTGAAAATAAAATAAGCGTATAGTCACCAGAACGAGGCCACAAATAATACAAAACACAGTAGGTACTCGTTTGTTATCTAAAAACATAATTTTATAAACAAAACGCTGATAATACCAAGGAAACTATTGAAGCGATGAAATGTAATAACGAAGCACGGAATACTGCAGATAATATTTATAGGGTTAGTTACAACTTGCTGCAATGTACAGGAACTTAAAAACCTTTGTTTTTGCACTGCTGCGTTTGTTTAGAAAGAAATAAAATGAAATGAATGAGATTATAAACTCAAGAGTTTTAATGAAAAACATTTTATGCTGCGAAACAGATCATCTATCTATAGCGTGCCAAAGAGCAATGGATGGCGATGAAATAAAAAATATATTATAATGTAAATATTTGCAGTCTAAAATCTTATGTTTATGTCCAAAATTAAATCATTCATTAATACATATATAATGGGTATTTACTGAAATAGATTGTTATTGCTTCGTAATAACGTGGAATGGATAGTACCTATTAATTAATTTATCCTTGACAGGTAAAGTGGTAATATAGTGGCACAATTATTTTGTAATTCCAATCATACGAATATAATGTTATGCTATCTTCAAAGAAAAAGTAGAAAATGACAGCTATTATTTCGGTACAAATGCACTACTTTTGGTCAAATTAGTATTTGAATGACATCTGCCTTACTTACCTGTCTTTTTTTACTGTCATACCGAGTGTCACTAATCGTCACTTCTTCTTCTTCATCGAGTGGATGGTCAACCTGACAATCACTAATTTGTATATAATTTGCGACGTAACGTTAACATAAGCTGAACTAAAATCGAATAAATTATAATTTTTGCAAGCTAAGATTTATTTAGTTGTACATGATATATTGCTGGAAAAACCACGCACACGGTTGATGAAAACTAACGTGTTTCCTAGTAATAGCTCAACTATAATGTTCTTGTAAGTTGTTATCGAGACCAGAAGGTGATACAGCTAGGTCACATCGTTACTATGAGCACTTTTAGATGTTTATGCGCAATGCGACAATAGTACTTAAGTTGTTGTATCTATATTTGACAACGTCGTAAAACAAATATCTAAGTAGGCAAGTTTTTAATATTAGCGCGTTACAAAGTAAAATAGAATCAGCATGGAAATTTAAGAAGTTTGTCAAGTTATAAAATTTGTAAATTCTCGTTGATATGACATAAGGTATTTTAAAGTTTGAGTATGACAACTTTCTAACTATGATCAACGTCTTCTTGGGCTGACTGTACATAGTCAGTAATCTGTAACTACTACAAGGGGGTTTAAAGTCACAACATGTAAGTTCCTGCGGGATGAATACTTTCTGACATACATAGAAAAACTCACGCCAATGATGAGGATCAGAATTTGCTTAATTTATCTGTCTGCCCCTGAAAGAAGCAACATCTATTAATGTACAAAGAGTAATAAAAACTGGACGTTCTATTAAATTAATAAAAAGCGCAGACAGTTAACCTTAGCTGAACATTAAACGTATATAACTTAGCTTAATTTACATAAAACATATTAACAAGCTGCTCGTTTTGCTAAAGGTCAAACGCAAACATGTTAAATCTGTTGTTACCGAGATAAATGCAACAATGTACGTCAATAAGTTTTGAATAGTTGTATCAAAAGGTGGTTTATTCTTACGTGAGTACCATCGAGTGTGCTATCAAGTAAATATCACAACAAAACGTGCCAAACGTGACACTAACACTTTATACAAAATATCTCGAAGGTCACGCGTACATATCTTGTGAAACGCGGCTATCTTGACAAATGCAGCTGTGTTTTATAATAGATTTATTATTAAATATTCAAGGTATGTCTGTTATACCTCTCTTTCATTTCTCATTCTCGTTAGAGGCAAAAGGTTATGGGCTAGCAATGGGGCAACATAAGTGTGCACTGTGCACGCAATTATTTTATGTGATGCGTTAGTATATCGTGAAAAAACGTAGCAAGATATTTATAAAATTAAAAACATTTATAATACTAAAATCAGAGACATAATTTATCAGAAAGATTTAAAATGCCATAGTTCAAGACCGTTGGGTCAGTACATATTATAAGAAAATTAAAAATCATAGTGAAGGTTTTAAATGTATATTAATAAAACGTATGTAAGAGAGAGAGCCAAAGAACGTGAAAATAGCTGGTTATGGAGATCTACAATGCAGGCATCCTTGCAAACATTTGCATTTTTATTATTAAAGGATATTATAATCTTGCGTCCTTTTTCAATAAGTTTTTATTACACACATAAATTGTAGAAACATTCGCAATACAAGCCAGAATATACGCAAAGAAACCTTATTAGTGTCGGAATGAACATAATTACTGCATTCTTGTTATGTGCGTTTCTCAGGCTAGGAAGATTTACTGGTTGTTGCATAAAAATTGTATCATATAAATGAAAGTGCAACGCGCTAAGAAAATATCACGTTTCAGATAATTTTAACATCACGAATGTCGTATATCTGCTGTTTCGTTATAAAAACTATATTTATTGATCTATTTTACGATGTAAGTTATTGCTTAAATTCCCCAGAGACCTGTGTTATCTACCATGAGTTCGCAGTATGGATTAAAAATATAATCATCAATACTTCTACAACATAAAAAGCAAGTAAATACCTACCTACCTATAATAAATAACTGCAAAAAGAAGAATAACAATAATTTGAAACGTATTAAATTAACACATTAAAACCAGTTTAAATGCCCATCATGCCCTTAAAATCATTGTTTTTATGAGACATTCGATTGCGATAATTACTGATGGATATTTCCGCAAAACAAGATTGTTAAGGTAACGTTAATGAATTAACCTTCTTTAAAATTGTTCAAGCCCTAATCAACTTGACCACGGCAAAGAAAGAGACAATTAATATTTCTTCGCGTTCTGTTATTTGCCGTCCCACTTCACATCAAAGATAAGCGATATCTCTGTCTCTTTTTATTTACGTATTTCACGTCCATGAGAACGGTGACAACGTAGAATAAGCTAAAACAGAAGAAAACATTTATGACGCGAACTCGTTTTAGTATACATAATTTTATTATCAACAACACATTTGAAAAATATAAGTATTTTTCATCCAAAATATTAATCGGAATAGATTTCGGTATTATGCGCGACACACGATTAATCGATTTCCTCTGTCACTTTTGACTGCACTACTTGGCCTCGTAAATTGTATCGGAGGGGGGAGCATCGCTGCTCGCATCGCACGGTTTCTATTTTGCGTTTCTCGAATTCAGTCAGTTACTTTGGCGCGCTGAGTGAGTAATCATCTCATTCGTGCGTGCATTTTAGGTTATTTATATAGTGTAAATAAGTGTTTTATATGGAAAATGTCAATTTTTACTTAGTGATAGTGTTATATCGATAACCAAACTGAATTCATCAAGGGACTGTATGAACTGTGTAGTGTAATTTTGATACGAATTGTGTACTTGGATTGTTGTGGAATCGAAACCCCTATTGCATTGGTCAAAGAATAAGTGGCATCGGCTGTGATTTAATGAATAAAACTGAAAAAGAAGCAGAAATAAACTTATTACAGTTTGACGTATGTACTCATTTCATCCGAGTGAAAGTAGTAGCGGGTGAAATTTCCCTGTCAAATTCGCATTGACATTCGAGCTGAAGAGTGACTGTCGGTCGGAGCGGTGTCCGTATTGGGGCGGGTTATACCGCACCGGTGGCGCCGCCTGGCGGGTGTTGAGTCGTGTGAACATCGCGCATATTCCGCAAGCAGTCGCGAAATGCTTTACGTGTCCGTGTCGTTTTGTACTTTCGCTGAAAGTTAGTGAATAGTTGGTGAATATTTTTTTGTGGTGGTGCTCGATCGGGGCGTGCGATTGAACTCACCGATGGTCTCTCGCTGATACCGCGTCCTATTCCGTGTGCTCGAGACAGTCGCTACTTGGATCCTTGATGGTTTTGGACGGCTGAACCATGGCCACTGCTGAGATGAGCGTGCCGGACAAGAAGCCCGAACACGAGTCAGGGTACTACGAAGGCAGCGACCAGGAGGGCAGCATGGAGTGCGGGTGCCCCTCGCCCGTCAGCTCGCGTAACTCCTCGCACTCCGCCAAGCTCAAGAGGAGACACAGTCACAAACACAAGAAAGTTCCCTCCAAGAAGGCGAGGGTTGAGCCCCCTGTGAACGGTCACAGCAGTATTAACCATGTGGATAAGAGTGTGGAGATTGTGGAGTGTCTCAGTGCCCCGGGTGGAAGTGCTCAGGAGATGGTACCGGTAGCTGGGCCCAGCTCAAAGCGGAGCAGCTCAGTGGAGCTCATTGGAGGGACCGTGCCGGCCCCAGCCAGGGACTCGGTGGACTGGAACCTCGTAGACGCTAGTAAAATAAGAAAAAGATGCAAAGGTACGTTGAGTGTTATTTCACAACTTTTTTCAAGTTTGTAATGTTTTATCTAAGTAGGTAGGTACTTAATATGGTTATTATTGTTAAGTTGAATTGCACAATGGTGTAAGTGATAATAACACACTCGGACAAATTCACACACGGTTAACTAGTCAACCTACATACCTAAGCTATTTTACATTTATTTATAGATTATTATCTTTAAAAAGTATTCATAACATATTCAACCAAAATCATAGGGCTCAAAAAACTTAACCAAATGAAAAATATTTCGTTGCCTCAGGTTAATTTAAAGATTAATGCCATTTTAATTATTCAAACAACTAATCTACAAGAAAAGTGAAAAATAAACACTTGAAAAGACTTTTTCTGTTTAAAAATACTTGTCATGTGTAAGATCAGATACAGTAATTATTATTACTAGTAACCAACATTTGTGTAGGTATTTTCCAGTTCTGTTGGCTATTTTAGCTTAATCACTTTACACATTAATATCTAGCAAGATAAACATTGATATCTAGTCTAGGTATCTTGTGATAAAAATATCTAAAGAAGTGGGATTATTTATTGGGCTGTTTATTGTATCCCACTGTTGGACAAAGTTCCACTACTGATGATAGGATTTATCTATTGAAATCTATCACACACAATCTAGTGATCAATATGATGATGACTCTCGATATAGACCTTTGGAATACTGAATGTAACTGTTAAAAGTTTATTGTACTATATAAAAATAAATATAAGTAGGTACTAGGTCACCCGTCACTCATGCTAGGTCAATCTCATTTAATTTCATAGTTAGTAAAAGTGCTAATATTTGTCAATACCTAGTAGAAAAAATAATAATGATGAATAGAGAGAGGTTTCAAAAAATTACACAATTTGAGAACTCCTGCTTTGTTTTTGAAATTGGTTAATTAACTTAAACCAAGCTGTAAAATTAATTACTATATTATATCTTTTCTGCATATAATATTACCACTATACCTAGATATAATTATAAGTAGTTTCTAGAATTACAATGTTGGCAAATACCTACTAATTATTATCTACAAACTACCTAGTACCTATTTGTAATGGGTTCCTTGCACTAGTGACATTGTCAGACACAACTGTAGGTTGCTTTATGACTGTATTTTGTATTTGTGACGTGAAATGATGGAAATGGTAGTAAAATCTGGATATATCTTGTTTTATGTCTTAAATTTTATTTTTGAAAGCAATGATATCAACTTTTTAATACTCTGAACAAGGCTAAAGTATAATTTGAATACTTGGGTAGCTCTACTTGTGGGAATTTTGGGATGAAAATAAGCCTGTGTCCTTTACCTAGCTCTAGTCTAGTTATGTTTCAAAATCAAAATTGGTTCAGTGGTTTAGATGTGAAAATTTAACAGGTAGATAGATGCCCCAAAATTCTCAAATGTCACTCAAATTAAGACTTTATATACCTTCATACATTCTTGACTCATTCTGAAATATATTTACAATCGCAAGATGGGCACTGTAGTAAAATCTAGATATATCTAGATGTAGCACAATCTAGATATATCATGTAACCTGAGTAGACTCAAATGGTAGATTTAGTAGACACTTAAAAATAAATAATTACTTTTTGTAATTATTCTATAAGAAATCTTGAATTCTCCTCATATTTTGCACAACCAAACAAACTTGGTAACATTATCATGTTGTTGTTATATCAATATAAACATTAAGATAATTTACATAAGTATTTTAATATATCAATAAACACATTTTGTATGAACAATATTGTTTTAAAGTTAAAAACAAGCAATGTCATTAGTTCATTGACTTTTATTTGACTAGTTTTGTACTGCTACTTTGCACGTATATTGTACTACGCCACTAATAAATAATTTACAAAAAAAAAGTAAAATAAAGTACTTTCTACTATGTTATATGTATCATCATTTAAACTATTAAAAACATTGTTGATTCATCAGCAACTGTTTGAGGTTTTGAGTAACTCAATATTGTGATTGTTAAGCAATGCATAGCTCAACCACTGTGTTGATGGGTGGTTGATAGTGGCATTTCCATCTTCGTTATAGGTATGTACAGTCACAAGCATTAATTTGGGACCCACCTAAGGTTTAATATCGTGTATAATTTGGGACCTACCTAAGGTTGAATATCGTGTAGCAAACTTACGTTATTTAGAGCTAATATTTTATCGTAATATCAATGTCATATTGTTTACCATCGATAACTTTACGTTTCTATCAAACTAAAGTTTCGACCTTATTGCATTATGATGAATGTTCTAACAACATTTGATGGAAATGGGTCCCAAATTAACGCTTGTGACTGTACAAAGTTTGATGTGTATGTATATCAAATTGTGGTATCATTATCTCCCAAATAATTGTACCAGTTTTAACTTGATGATATACTGGTTCCTTATAATATATCACTTTATAAACCCTATATATCACTTATACTTAAAATAGTCTTCTTCTTCTTAAAATAGTTATAATATATCTATATAGGTATATATAGTTTCAAAATGTTAATCATAATAATCTATTAAAGTCTGCTGGAAAATTATACTGGCCCAAAACAGCTAGAGACAGAGCTGGAAGAGTGGGACAGAGGCCTTTTCCCTGCTGTAGGGAAATACAGGCTGAAAATAATCTATTAAAATAAAAGTCATATCCACTGACTTGTTAATCACAAAATCTTAGAAACTATTATTTCAACCCCTAACTGGGGGTTACCCTTTTTTGGGCCGGAAGTAATATATAAAGTTAAAATTATATTATAGCTAGATATTTATTTACGTAGGTACCTACCTAACTTGTATAAAATCATTAAAATATAAGTACTTAAATATCCTTGAATTAAAAATCAATACAATATGTATAATAAATATCCCCTGACAAATTCTCACACGGTTAATTATACCCAAACTAAGCTCTAAGCTTGTAATATGGAATCCAACTATCTGATGCTACTATCTATTTGTAAGAATATGTATTAGTGCATCTATTTTAAAGGTATTAATTTATTTTTTATTGTTTTCAGTGAACCTCAACGGGGCTGCTAAAGTGGACATATCTCATTTTGACTTGCTCAAAGTACTGGGCACTGGAGGTGAGTCCTATTTTTGTATATTTATACTTATTTATAACTTAAAAAATAATAAATAAAAAGTTTATTGACATACTCAGTTCTGAATAAACTTTTTATTATTTATTGAGTTGAAGTTGTTTTGTGTTTGTTTGAACGCGCTAATCTCAGAAACTATCAATCCGATTTGGATAATTCTTTTTGTAAATGATAGCCACATTCAACGGGAAGGTTATAAGCTATTTTCCATCCCGAAATTCCCACGGGAACGGGCACAACACAGGTAAAACCGCGAGGCGCTGTTAGTTGTTATATATATTCTATTTGCAACCTGTACTTACTAGGTACATTATTGAGATTAGAGATAACATACAATTTAATAATAAACATTATTTTTTCCCGGAACTCCAGGTAAATAACTTAATTGTACCTCTTAATAACACATTAGTTAATTTACCTGTTAATACGGTGGTTAGTTATCTTGTTAGTTGACATTGGCGTCCGGTGTTAATGATTTAGCCTGGTCAACCCTATTAGGATTTATTATACCACTAGCAGCGCCCCGCGGTATTACCCGCGTTGTTCCCGTTCCCGTGGGAATTTCGGAATGAAAAGTAGCCTATAACCTTCCCGTTGAATGTGGCTATCCATTACAAAAAGAATTTTTCAAATCGGTTTAGTAGTTTCTGAGATTAGCGCGTTTAAACAAACAAACAAACAAACAAACAAAAAAAACTCTTCAGCTTTATAATATTAGTATAGATTACTAGCTGACCCGGCAAACGTTTTGCCATATTAAAATTAAGGGGTGGACCACCCTAATCACTATAAATTGAGATACATAAGCTATCCTATCTTTCAAGTTGGATCAAATTGCACACGGTGTGCAAATCAAAATTTAAAATCGGTTCAGTAGTTTAGGAGTTCATCGCGGATAAACAACGTGACACGTATTTTTGTTTATAAAGATATGTATTAATATAGTAATGCTGGAAGAGTTTCTTTGAACATCTGTAAAAATTACCAGGCCAATTAATAGTTATTTATTTCGTACTATTATGTGGTACGTTAAAAAGGACATCTAAGGTAAAAATAAAATAAAATATTTGATTTTGACTCTCGAAATTACCACGGGATAAACTAGCCCCCAGACTCATTCTAGATGCTATTGTCTGTATTAAATTTCAAGTCAATCGGTTCTGTTGTTTTGGCTGTAATTTGGTATTACAGACAGACAGACAGATACACGAGTTATCCTGTAAAGGTTTTGTTCTTCAGGGTTTTGGTATATCCATGTTCTTACTTACTTTAAGGTACGGATTTCTAAGAATCGCATTTTCGAAGTCGGTAAATAATGAAATTACTCAAGCAGTAGAAAAGTGTGAAATACGCTTCAAATAAAAGCGTCAACTTTTCTTGATATTTCGCAGTTAATGCTAAAAATAACCGTTTTTCATGATCTATTTATAAATGGTCACACAACGGGGCGTTATATTATTATTATTGTGCTGGGTTTTGTTCCTCTTGTTGGCTCTCGCGTTATATTGTATTTATTGTAGGATATTTTATAGCCTTTCTTCTGTAGTTCAAAGAACTTAAGTTCAAAGGACTGAGTTATTATTCGCCTTTTGACTAACTTATTGATTTGAAACTCTACCATCGTTAAGAAAGTAGCAACTTTAAACTGTTTCCTATTAAAATCAGACAAAGTCACCTTTAAAGAGTAGAAAAGTGATCGTTTATCATCCCAGGGAAAAGACCTCTCATCTCCCTTCTGCTATCAGTACAGTGAGGAAGTCGTTATCACCACGCGCCTCTACGGCGAAAGGCTATCTCAAATTACCTTTAGAAAGTCTAAAAAATACTTCGAACCCCGAACTACGCCATTAATGATACTATTTCCAAAGAAAACAGAAAAACTAAAGGTCTACAAGTCAGTAACCGTTGAAAAACCCAGGAAGTTCTTACGAGAACCGTTTTTTCAAACCCTACATTTTCTTGGAATAAAAACTCGCATTTTTAAATGGTCACATGCACTGTGCGGTGTTCCATATAACGGTTTTACCTCGCCTGATAACTCCGCCTGTGTTCATAACTGAAACTAATTTAAGGTAGAATAAATAACGTGCGAGGCGTTGTCGTTAAGCCTTTGAGTACATACTTGTTTGTCACGTGCTTTAGTTGTAAAAAAAATATTCTTTAAAATTTGTACTTCAAATATTATATCTGCACTAATTTAAAAAAGAGATACAGTTTGATTTTTGTTTGTTTGATCGCGCTAATTTCAGAAACTATCCATCCGATTTGAATAATTCTTTTTGTACTGGATAGCCACATTCAACGTTAATATTATAGGCTATTTTTCATCCCGAAATTCCTACGGGAACGTGCACAAACCGGGCAAAACCTTGGGTACAGTAAAAGACAGATGGAGCAAACCGAGTGATGTCATAAAAGTTCATATTTTAAAGGTACAGAACCTTAGAAAATAATGGATAAGGTTATAAAATTAAGTCTCAACAGTTAATATAAGCGAGTCATAACCTCATGAGCCAGGTTATTGTCCTGCCATAGTATTTGTGCTCATAGGACCGTGGACACACCACGCGCCCCAACCGTTCCCGACCCATTAGCATTTTTGCACAACATACGGCGTCGCCACTGCAGAATTGGCATTATGGCGCAATGTGCGATTTCGTGTATTTATTGTAATTGGGAATAGAGCTTTATTGCCTTGTAAGTTGTATAATGAACTCTTGTAGTACTCAGAGACATTCAGATTTAGAGGTCGGTTATGTCATATATTGCTTAGAACTATTGTTGAGAGCTTTGGACAAAAAACTGTCCGCATTTTGGGCCATTAAAAAATAAATAGAGTATACGAAAATACATAATGAACCTTAAGGGCCTTATTAATAACGCGTTTAAAGAACATTTTGGCTATCAAATGGTTTGTCCCTTTCTGACATACGCAATTTTCCGAAGACCAAAAGAGACAAAACACAGCGCCCCGCGGTTTTACCCGCATTGTGTCCATTCCTGTGGGAATTTCGGGATGAAAAATAGCCTATGTTACTCGTGGATAATGTAGCTTTCGAATGGTGAAAGAATTTTTAAAAACGGTCCAGTAGTTTTTGAACCTATTCATTACAACCAAACAAACAAAGTTTTCCTCTTTATAATATTAGTGTAGATTTACTTAAAAGTATTTTGTATGACTACTATGAGTTTACCTAGTCATTTTTATATCATTAGTTTCATTATTTATCACTTTTGTTACTAATGTGTTGTTTAAAGTAACCTAAACCAACCCATACAATTTGTACAACGATTAAAAGACACGCGTGCGAGTTTCGGTGCATGGCAAACGTGACTTTAAGCATGCAACACTGTGGCAACTGACTTCGTAACTTAGTACCACGTGGCTTGACTTTCATTCGATCTCGCATGTTTGACTAGCAACGATATGTGGTTTTACTTGTGTTTCTGTACTCACTGTATATCAAAGTTAAAGTCGAATATTTTTATTCAGTTTTACCACAAAAAGGCTCTTGAACGTACCACCCATTTTGAAAAACATCCTTCTCACCTGCCCAGTGGGACATTACACTTTCATTAGGGTATTTTGAGTGAAATTACATATATTTTGTTATAGTTTATCATTTACTAGCAGCGCCCCGCGGTTTTACCCGCGTTGTGTCCATTCCTGTAGGAATTTCGGGATGAAAAATAGCCTATGTTACTCGTGGATAATGTAGCTTTCGAATGGTGAAAGAATTTTTAAAAACGGTCCAGTAGTTTTTGAGCCTATTCATTACAACCAAACAAACAAAGTTTTCCTCTTTATAATATTAGTGTAAATTCGTTTAGAATGTATTCTTATAAAACTTACGTCCAAACAAATATTAACTTGGTAAAATGTTTCCCAAAAATTTATAACAGACTAGCCGCTCCCCGCGGTGTCACTCGCGTTGTACCCGCTCCCTCGGGAATTTCGTGATAAAATGTATCCCATGTGTTATCCTGATGTATAACCTATATTGCTGTAACGTTTCATCCAAATCCGTTCAGTAGTTTTTGCGTGAGAGAGTAACAAACATACATACATCCTCTCCAAATTTCGCATTTATAATATTAGTAGAATATAAAATATCATTTTTTATCATTATAGGTATACAAAAAATACCGTACGTACAGTCCTAATACACAATTTGATATTAATCAAATTAAATTTATTCTATAGCTTAGGTAAAGTTAAAACTGATATTATATGTAGTACATATACCAAGTAATCCCAAACTGTACGATGAAATAATATATGAAATACAAAATGTGAAAGCACCAACATTGTATTATAGAATACATTTAGTTTAGATCTAGATATTACGTCTAGACTTTGAGCCAGACACATCGACGTGACCCAACTTATATAACCTAGGTATTGGTGTATGTACTAAGTAGTAACTTAACGCTAAACTTGTTAGCTTTTGTGTGGTAAGTGGGTAGTTAAGTTTTTATTGCTTATTTTGTTTAAAGTTAAACTGTGTGACTATTGTTAAGTAGCATTTCCATCTGAGCGCTACCGTGCTTCGGAGCGCACATTAACCCAGCTGTTTTTATAGTACCACCTTATCAGATGTCTTTAGGCGGCTTACACACTTCGGCACTAAAGTTGGTCATTAATAATTCACTCAATGAATCAAAATATAAACGTGGCCTGTAAAAAATGGTCATATAAAAATACCGGTCACTGTTTATCTTTTCCATGTGCGGTGTCCGACTCGCACTTGGCCAGTTTTCGACAGTTCCTGTCACTTGTCATCAACAGATAACTAGCCAATGACAGATCAAATAGGTCATTAATATCGATACGTTTTGTTATCGGTTGTTTGAATAAATAAACAAAACTGGCTGGTTTGCAATCGTGCTGTGTGGTTGACAATGATAAGATACCGTGCTTACGTATCACTACACTAGAAGCGCTCGCGGTTTTACCCGCGTTGTACCTGTTCCCTTAGGAACTTCAGGATGAAAAGTAGCCTATAACCTTCCCGTTGAATGTGGCTATCCATTACAAAAAGATTTTTTCAAATCGAACCAGTACTTCCTGAGATTAGCGCGTTCAAACAAACAAACTCAGCAGCTTTATAATATTAGTATAGATAGTATAAAACAAAGTCGCTTTCCGCTGTCTGTCCTTATGTATGCTTTGATCTTTAAAAGTACCCAACGGATTTTGAAACGGTTTTTTTAAAATAGATAGAGTGATTCAAGCGGAAGGTTTATCTGTATAATAATTCCCGAAATGCTCACGGGAACGGGCACAATGTGGGTAAAACCGCGGGGCGCTGCTAGTGTATAATAATGTTTTTATGTTCACGTGTTGTTTTGGTGGCGAGGAATTTCCCATGTGTGTATTTTTTATATTATGGACAAAAAATGTGGAATTCCATTTTATTAACATGTAATATCCCAAGTCCTTAAAGCTGTATCTATTTTTACAAAACTCAAAAACTTCTCAAAGAATTTCCATGTGGGTTTCCCGGATAACTAGAATTATTCACTAGCATAGTTTTGGGATACCTTTCATCCCAAAATTCCCATTGGAACGGGGATAAAACCGTGAGCGAAGATAAATTATTATTAACTTAATCATATTGCTGTACCACAGAATATTTAATAGTAACAACCTCTATCGGTGAACTGAGAAGTTATCAGTACATTGAATACATAAAGGTACATAACCTATGACAAACCAACGTAATCTCAATCTGAAGTTATTTAAGATTAACACTACGCGTGTCTTGAACTAATAACCAAAGTTACTAGTGTATCAATAGTTTAGTCAACCTATTTATAGGTTACCACCGTGCCCCGCGGTATTATCCGCGTTGTGCCTGTTCCCGTGGGAATTTCGGGAATTTTTATACATACAGACCTTCCTCTTGAATCACTCTTATCTATTTAAAAAAACCGCATCAAAATCTGTTGCGTAGGTTTAAAGATCTAAGAATACATAGGGACAGACAGCAGAAAGCGACTTTGTTTTATACTATGTAGTGATTAATTACTAACATTGTTCCGCTCTTGTACCCATTCTGCTAAATTTGGGATAGTAAATATAGGAATAACTCTTACTATGTATTCCTTCTCACTGAACTTATAGGTTTAGTAAGATTAGGGGCCTTTGCCCTGTTGCAGGACAATACTGGCTATTTTTTATGTTATCTATAAGTAAAATTTGTAATTCAACAATACTTTGAAAAATTCTTGTCTCATCAATGTTTTTGAGTTTTAAGGCAACTTACATACAAACAGACAAGCGTCTGTTCCATGTGCTAGAGGTTAAAAATATTTATTGTTTAAAAACGTAATAAACGTACAAAAAACACGTTTTTTGCCCAATTTTTTGGTTCGCATCGCGTCTGAAGTACCAGGGCGCTATGACACGGCAGAGGCCGACAGGACGTAGCGTTCGCGCGAGTCATCGACCCCCGAAACGTAGCGGTGCCCGGTCGTTACCCGCCCGTCCTTATAGCTCCGCGACCTTATGATCGCCTGGTACTTTGAAAGTGTGAAACAACTTTTTTTGATGGAATTTTTGGAAAATTTTGGAGGGATTACCCACTTTTTTTTGGAAAATTCGTTTGTGATATTTTTTTCAACACAAATTATTAAAAAATTTAATCATTTTCTTTGGAAATCCTTGACTTTTGGCCACATTTTATAATAATTGTTGGAATTATAGGTTTCATGTATTGCGTCTATTATATTATTTAACGTTTTAACTCTATCATTTGTGGTAATGATAAAGGTACGGACTTACTATAGGATTATCTATTCACCTCAGACAAGAATTGATTCAATTGAATTCATTATCTTTGTTTAAAAAGTTGGAAGGAATGCGTTTATACGTGAAAAGTGAAAGTGAGGTATTTGTCCGATCCAAGTAATGCTCGTTTTATTTGGACAAAGTTCAATGTTTTTGTTATCCTAGCTTTTAACCGAATTCTTTAAAAAAGAGGTGTGTTTTATTCAAAGTCAGTGTCAGTGTTTTACCCGCGTTGGACACGTTCCTGTAGGAATTTTGGAATAAAAAGTAGTCACAAACCTTGCTCTTGAATCACTCTTTATTTTAGTGTAACGCTTGAAAATCCATTCGGTAATTTTTGAGAAAATTGATTACATACACACAGTTTTGTTGATTTTCTTTTATAAGTGGAAGATTTAAGTTAGCTTTGAAACAGACTATGCTTTACACTTGGTTATACTTGTGAGATTAGAGGCCTTTGCCCAGCAGTGGGACATTACAGGCTAATACTTTACTATACTCGCCTAGAGCTTAAATATATCAGAATTACATACAGTCATACCTTCTTGAATTATATTTAGAAAGGATAAATAGTTCATTAACTCCTAAACACAGACAATAATATTGACTTATGAATAAATATTATGTAAATAAACTGGTAGTACACCTCGCGTTTTATCTACTAACTAGCAGCGCCCCGCGGTATTACCCGCGTTGTTCCCGTTCCCGTGGGAATTTCGGAATGAAAAGTAGCCTATAACCTTCCCGTTGAATGTGGCTATCCATTACAAAAAGAATTTTTCAAATCGGTTCAGTAGTTTCTGAGATTAGCGCGTTTAAGACGACGTGTGAACACGCTCATCGCGTTTGTGAGGGGTGAGGTATCTTCCCCCCGCGCTTTATGTTCGCGGACCTGTCACTTTTATAAATTTATGTTACTGGAAATCTAATAAGGGTCCCCGTACACTTGATCGGCTATCGGTATTGTCTTTTACAGATACCAATTTATTTTTCATCAGTATGAATGAGTTGTCGTGTTATCGGTAATATCGGTATTGTTATCTTAGCGCAGTCGGGGCAGACATTTAAATAAAAAAAAATCCAGGGAGCGATTTATTTTTTAAACGTCACGGGGGGGGTGTTTGGGAGTATAAATCTCGATTTTCGAACTAATCCCGGTAGAGGGTTCGCCGCCATCTTGTTTTAAAGTTAAATTTTTTCGTAAAATTTAATAAAATTTTTACGCTAGGATAAACTTGGTAGTATAACACTGCAAATATTGATCCTAGCGTAAAAATGATAATGGCCAAACTTGTGGAAAATTAAATTTCCAACAACTTTCGATAGGACCATTTTTGCTCTAAAGTTGAAAATTAACGAGTTATTTCAGAAAAACTAAAAAAATTAACTTTTAAACAAGATGGCGGCGAACCCTCTGGTTCGTCTTCTTGTTCATCTTGTTTTAAAGTTAAATTTGTTGAGAATTCATTGAATTTGTTGAGAAGGCATTGTATTTGTTGAGAATTCTGCATTACTATACCATGTTTCAAAATCCCAGATCAATTATGTAAACAAAGTTATGTCAAGATTTGACACTGTCAATGTAGGAGGTCAGATGTGTCGAACCTTCGGGTAATTTCATTTAAAAATATTGTTGCCCAGCAGTGGGACAAACCTGTTTTCCTTGGTCACGGTATCACGCGTGAATGGCTGGACCGATTTCATTAATTCTTTTTTTGTTGTATTTGTTATTATTAGGAAAAGGTTCTTACGGAAAAAAATATTAAGAAAATCTCTCAGAAATATTGAAAAATATACATTTAATTTTGCATATTTAAAAAAACACGCGTAACGAATGTCAATGTCATTCACTAAGGCGGTACGAAGTTCGCCGGGTCAGCTACACGGATTTTATGTGCGCCGGACTTTTTGCGCGTTGTGTGCGTTACTGCATATAATTACATAGGTTCTATTTTCACAGACTAAAAAGTGCGTCACGGATAGTCTGTCGTCTGCGCTGCACCTAAGATATTATTTGCGATGTTCGTACAGAGCGAGCGTGCGCGACGAAGCAGTACGTGTCTACTCCCAACAAGGCCCCGCGGCCGACTGAGTGACTAGAGCACCGTCAACGCGAGCGCTATAATTATGTTTTATTTCATTGAATAAACTAACTTCAATTTAGAGAAAAACCATCTGTACTACCATATGGGATTTGATGTAAGGTTTATGAAAATATAAATTTTGTACTTGTTTTTTCTTTACAATCGCCGTGAAACTGTAAAATTTCAATAAAATGTCGATTTTTTACGATTTTCACGATTTTTTTCTATCGAGGCAAATCACTCTAATCGTGTTTCGAAGTGTATAACAATACAAAGCATATTTTTACCTTTACGACAGTAGGAATATCATTCCATAAATTTTAGCGGTTGATATCCAAAAACTGTTTCTAACACAACTCTTTCGCGATGTTTTACGCTTCTGGTCTTACCACTTCGTCTTAAACAAACAAACAAACAAACAAACAAAACAAACTCTTCAGCTTTATAATATTAGTATACATACATACGAGTATAATAAAGCTGAGGAGTTTGTTTTTTGTTGGTTTGAACGGACTTATATCAAAAACTACCAATCCGATTTAAAACATTCTTTTTATAATGGATAGCTACGTTCAAGGCGAAGATTATAGGCTAGTTTTCATCCTGAAATTCCCATGGGAACGGGCAAAATGCGGGTGAAACCGCGGAGCTATGATGTACATTAAATATGCGAAGGTTGTAAGTTTGTGTTTTTGCTCTTTCATGTCAAAACCATTTGAATAAGTTTGTAAATTTTGGTTTACAATTAGTTGATCATCTAAACTATCATAAAGGCTAGTTTTTATCCCGAAATTCCTACAGTAACGCGGCGTAAAACCGCAGCTAGTTACTACTAACAAATTGTATGCTGTAACAACTCCTGAAAATCATTTAAACCTTGATATTTCAACAGTAACAATTTTATAATAACTGAAACATCTGAAATAACGATATATCGTGCAGCGATGCAAACAAACAATTAATTTAGGAATACCAATAACTGTACCGCTATTTAATCTTGGGCGAATAGTTTAACGTTTTCACTAATGAGCGTTCCAATATCACGACATCGAAACGGTATATTCGTTAAATAGGTAATAACTAATGTTTATATAACTGAATATGTATATTAAAAACATTATTTTTAGTAGCCTTGTGCTATTAATGTGTGTGAGAAATTTTAAGTAAAGTACCCTGTAATGATACACTCTGGGCAAAGGCCTCTAATCTCACTGAAGGTATCAGTACAGTGAGGAGGATTAGGCATAATCACCACGTTTGCCTAATGGTAATCGCTCGAATAACAATATTTTTGAAAATTGTGTAACGGATCTCGGAATATAAATAAAAAACACATGGAATTGATAACCACCTTTTCAGAAATCGGTTAAAAATAGGAAATCATATCGCACATCTGTAGTGTTGCCCGCCCGTATAAAGATAACCAATACCCTAACAACTGGAAAAATCACCTTTATCACAACACAATTGAGATCAAATTCCCTTGAAGCTTGTCAACCCAAGCTCTTGCATATGGTGTTATCAGTCAGTTAACCTTATTTTGTATCTATTTTTAAAATGGAAGTGTGTACTTGAGTATTTTGGAAATAAGCCTAAATTATAGGTTCTGTGAGATCTAAAGTCGCGTTATTTAAATATTGTGTAACCCTAAAAATTGTGTATTTATAACTGTTATGCTGGGGCCACACCTATGCCATATGCCATTAAATATGACATTAACCGTAGGTGTAGCCACAACTATACGTCATAATTTGACAATGGCATTAACAATGCCATTTGGCGTATGCGATAGCTCGAGTGGCGGTACATCAAAGAGATTAATGCGAGAGTTAATGCCATGAAGCGGCCACACTACGTATTGTCAGTGTGCGTCGAGAGCGCAACGGGTTCGGACGTATTTGTTTATTACGACGGATTTGCCTCAAAATCGCACGTTTTTGTCAATACGTACTATGGCGACAGAGTGGAGTAACAACAAAATTATTACTTTTCTTGAGATTCTGCAAACATGGTCTCTTTATTCGATAGTGATTTAATAAAGTCAAATAATATAAATTTACACTCATGAAATATAGAGCTCTGTCGACGTCCATCTTGCCTGAATTGAAGTAAATTCAATGCCGTTGTCAATGTCAAATTTTTCCAATAAATGAATATTGACATTGACAGTTTAAGTGTAGCCACCCACTATATTGCATTGAAAATTATTGCATTAAATGGGCATTGACATTGAGCGTAAGTGTGGCCCCAGCATTCCTGATCATAGCTAACACACACCAAAATGCTACATTGAAATTGATCCATTTGTTTAGAAGCTACGATATCACAGATACACCGACAGGTCAAACTTATAACACTCCACTTTTTGAGTCGGATCAGGGGTTCAAAAATTTAAATCCAAATCCCGAACATCCTCTTTTTTAAGTAGGCTAATTTTTTAACTAGAGCGAGAAATAAACTTAACTTAAATCTTACACTACAAAGACATAAAATAGTTTATTTTAGTTATGTCAATATTTACATTATCCATAACTTCTAAAGTGAATTCGCCGTATGTGTTGCGTGTGTGACATCGCGTGTCGTGTTATACTTGATCAATGCACTCTCTGTGGCCCTTATGTGATCTTTATGTACAGTCGGCCAAGAAAGTGGTCTACCACTTTTGACAAAAGTTTCTGCGAGATGTAACGTTCGCTAAGGTTGACTTTTCTATGCACAATTATTTTATGACGTTTTGTCTGTTATCTGAGATGCCTGACATTTGACATCATTGGGTGACTTAGTTGGACCTCTATTATTAAATGAAAATTGACCTTGTTGTTTCATGACGTTCAAATGAATCTCAACCGTAGGGTGGTAGACCACATTTTTGGCTGACTGTACCAGGGGGATGTCAAGACTTGACCTACCGCAATATGTAAGACGTCGCTCACAACTCACCACCTTAGGGCCTATGCACACCACGTTTTTTAAACGCGCCGTCGACGCGCGTTTTGGGAACGCGAGTCGCCGGCGCGTTTTTATCCTGCAGAGCAGTTTGTTGTCGTTTGTATCGATACAAGCACGCGGCACCGGCGCGTCTGTATCGATACAAACGCGCGGCACCGGCGCGTCTGTATCGAATGTAAGCGCATGTAATCAATGCTGTCTCGACCGACGCCATCTTGCTACTGTTGACGAGGTTCTGCTTAAAAACGCAAAATGCCAGCGCATTTGTATCGATACACACGCGCGTTTGCATCGCGTCTGCATCGCTACACACGCGCGTTTGCATCAGGTGTGCAAAGGTCTATAGGCTGCGTCTGACTTGCGTGCGTATCGCGTCTGTATCGCTACAAACGCGCGTCGACGGCGCGTTTAAAAAACGTGGTGTGCATAGGCCCTTATTCATAATAACATATTTAAACTAAAACCCTGTTCAAAAGTGTTTTGTCTCTTTTGCTCTTCAGTAAATAGCGTATGTCGGAAAGGGACGAACCATTCGACAGCTAAAATGTTGTTATGAATAAGGCTTTAGTGTATAAGTTTTGGTTGGATGGATGTATCAATAACTTAAGTTAAAGAAGTTATTGAGAGAGTTTCAATGGGAGTTTTGGTCCGTTTGGATGACTTAAGGACAGTCCTACCTTTCAAATATTGAGTGCAAGTCGTATTTTTATACGACTAGTATTCAATATTAAATAACGGGTCATTTAGATGGTAAGTATATTGGCAAAAAACAATCAATTATCAAGCACTATCTATGCTTAATGATTAGATAGCTACAACTCTCGTCTCATTGCTATGTCAGTATAAATATTTCTTCTATGTATACAGGCAAATAAAATCCACACTCAAAACCAATACACTAGAATCTAAATCTACATCCCCCACCCCAATCTCGACTAATAAAAGTGAAACCTTAAAATATACTCCTCGAGTAAGTTGTCCCATGATTGTGAGCCGGGCCAGGTGTTACCGTTTTTATATCGCACCGACCGACAGATGTTCGGCATAGGACGTTTACCTCGCGCAGAGGTGAAGTGAGGAATAGGGGAATGTTGTATACACTAGGCGCTACTGCCTCTTCGTTTTACCCTCGTTCTTGTGGTAATTTCGGGATGAAAAATAGCCTATAACTTTCCCGTTAAATGTGACGTCTGTTATAAAAAATAATGATTCAAATAGGAATGGTAGTTTCTAAAATGGTGCGTTTAAATAGCTAAAAAAAGCTTTATTATATTAGTATAGATTTAAGTTACATACACCCTTTGCCGCGGGAATTTTGGGATAAAATATACATATACATCAGAATAACACATGGGATATCCATGTGTTATTCTGATGTATAACCTGTAAAGTTTCATCCAAATCCGTCCAGTAGTTTTTTCGTGAAAGAGTAACAAACATACATAAATCCATCCTCACAAAGTTTCGCATTTATAATATTAGTAGGATGTATAAAATATAAGTAAAATCGAGTAGGGTAGTGGAAAACTCTAGTGTTCGACGTAAGTACTAGAAGTCTCCAATAAGTTTTATATAATTTCTGTTTTTATATTCTACGTCTCTAAGGACACTACTTCGTCTGCGAAGTTGGAATCAACAGAGGTCCTTAACTGATAGGCCTACGTATTCACCCAAAGGGCCCACGCTAGGGCCGGCCGGGTCGCGCAGGGGTCAAGGGCGTCTGTCTACCCTAGTGACCCGCGCGAGGTCACGGGCTGTGATAACTTGACAGCTGTCGTTCGCTAATTTTATAAGGGTTCGAATTAGTTTGGGATTGTTGGAATATTTTTGACTTGCAAAAATATTGTGTGGGTAGTTTTATCCCCAGAAGCTAAGGGGTGTTTATTAGTTTGACTTGTTTTTCTGTAGCATCGTTGAGCTTAGATCTTTGTATCTATACTATAATATAATTAAGAGGTAAAATTTGTAAGTTTGTTTGTGTGTTCGAGGTAAAGTTGGGAATTACCAGACCGATTTGAATAATTCTATTTGCAATGGATAGCCCCATTCAACGGGAAGGTTATAGGCTACTTTTCATCGCGACATTCATATGGGAACAGGTACAACGCGGGCAAAACCGCGGGGCGCTGCTAGTCATAATATAAAACCAATACCCATGACATCAGTATTATCTAATATTGTTGTTGGTTCTGGGCATTGTTCGAGGCCAGCACAATGACCGGATCGCTTCGATCCGGATAGATCTAGATACCTACGAATCTAGATTCAAGTTATCTAACGTGCTGAAAAACTTGGTGTTATTGTGAAACCTTTGGCAAATCAAACTCAATATTGGAAGATGGAAGTTTACTTACGTACGGGTGGAATACAGAACCTCTTTTTTTTAAGTCGGCTAAAAATAAATTAAACTCAATATACATTCAATTTTTACATAGAAACGTTTACTTACTTAGATTCGGGTGGAACACAGATCCTCTTTTTAGAAGTCGGCAAAACAGGTGGCATCTTACTATCACATCACCTCCTGGTGTAATAGCGTGAGCAATCTTTTAATAACAACTGAGAATATCCTCCTTTTTGAAGTCGGTAAAAAAAACTTCAGTACTTTTGTGGAAAAATCTTAATCATGATTTGAACTTGAAACAATCGAATGTTCTAGTTCATGAATAGTGTTGTGTGTCTGTCTGTAATGCGATACACCGGCGAGTCTGTATCGATTGCGCCCATTGTGCCGCCAAAGGGAGGTCAACCACCCGATGTTTATGTATCAATTTACATATTTTTATCACTTCCACTATATAACGCTGCGTTTTCAATTGTTCTGACACAGCTCCCAACATAATACTCGCTCGCTCTTTTATTTAAAGTTAAAGCGAGATAGCAAGCTGTACTGAGACTTCAATTGTTTTCTGAGAGGCTAATGAGTTAACCGACTTCAATAAAAGGAGGAGGTTCTCATTGACATGTAATATATGAAAAATTGAGTCAATTAGTTAATTTGGATTAAATTGGTAGCTAAGTGAGAACGTGGCTTAATATTGTAGTTTTGTTTTGTAACTGTCTTTGCAACTGTGGGTTGTCGGTACTGACTACGTTTTATTCTGTGTCGTAATAGTGACTGTTGTATAACCTGTGTATTTCTTGGAACTTTAGACGATTGTTTATTTTTGTGATTTGTGGAGATATTTGGGTATTTCTGATTTAGTTATAACTATTTGTGGGTAAGTGAATTAGTGTATATTATGTCTGTTGAGTTATGTGCTATTTGTGGATTGTATCTTTAGGTTTACTGTGTTACCGTTTTGAAAGTCAAGTTCGTTTGGGAATCTAATGTAATTTGTTTGTGTAATGTGTTCTGTTTGAGACCCTATGTTAGAGAGTAGAAGCCTTATAGCAAATGGTTGTCCCTTTCTGACATACGCTATTTTCCAAAGAGCAAAAGAGACAAAACACTCAATAACAGTGTTTTAGTTAGAGAGCGTTTATGAATAAGGCAGAAGATGATTATTGATTACTATCCCTTTCCTAACTATAATAATTAGTAACATTATGTAATCATCACTACATAGTATAAAAAGAAAGTCGCTATTTTTGTCTGTTTGTTTGTCTGTATGCTTAAATCTTTAAAATTACGCAACGGATTTTGATGCGGTTTTTTGTAATAGGTAGAGTGATTCAAGAGGAAGGTTTTTATGTAAAAAAATTCCCGAAATTCCCACGGGAACGGGCACAACGCGGGTAAAACCGCGGGGCGCTGCTAGCTATATTATAAAACAAAGTCAAACTCAAATACTACTGCACGGATTTTGAAGCGGTTGATTCAAGAGGAAGGTTTATATGTATAAAAGTTCCCACGGGAATGGGCACAACGCGGGTAAAACCGCGGGGCGCTGCTAGTCTATTGCTTATGAAAACACCCTTGCGCGCTTTATCACTTATGTATGTGACTAAATTGCAAATAAAATAATTGAATTTTAAAAGTGACTGATTTAAACTGATCAAAAATATTTTTATATATTTTTTCATCTATTTTCATTATATATTTTCATAAGAGCATTAATATTAGATGTATCAGTTCAAAGTCTTACAAAAGAATAGAGAGACTTCCTCAGGCATTGTTTGTTAATGTACTATGATCCCGAAGCCACCTCGACGCCTGTGACAAAGCGAAGATGCGCACATTATAAAAACGTTTATTCATAATATACACCTTCTGTATTTATTATTAGCGAAGAGCAATGGCCTTTCTAGGTCGGTTCTGAACTCTATGTTTTATTGATTCAATGGCATTATTAGGATGGTGGAATTTCTAGTTTTTTTACGGGTTTTTACAATTACATTTGGTTGATTAGTAGTGCCCCGCGGTTTAAACTGCCTCTTGCCCGTGCGTGTGGGAATATTGGAATGAAAAATAGCCTGTAATTTTCCCGTTCAATGTGGCTATCCATTACAAAAAAGAAATAGATACGGTATTGAAGTTTCTGAGATTAGTGCGTTTAAGAATGTTGCTTAGTACTAAATGTTTTAATGATGAGGTTATGTCTAACATCTCCACAATTACAACTCATAAAATAGTTAATATGTCTATACTAAAATTATGAAGACGCAATTATTTGTTTGTTTGTCTCGACTAGTCTCAGAAACTACCAATCCGATTTGAATAATTCTTTTTTTAATCGATAGACATATTCAACGGGAAGGTTGTAGGCTATTTTTCATTCCGAAATTCCCACGGGAACGGGCACAACGCGGGTAAAACAGCGGGGAGCTGCTAGTTTGTAATAAATTCCAGGCGAGAACGGAAGCACAATTTCTTAATTAAACTGGTGTCAAGTATTTCTGGAGGCAAGGTCGGGACTCGGGACTCGCCTTGGGCCAGCTTCCGCGTAATGTTGTGTTTGTTTGTGTTTATAGTTAGTTAGTATTTTGATCGTTATAGAAAATACTATCATGCAGTTTCATAGAAAATGTATTTGAACACGTGATTCATATTTTCCTTGAAAATTTTGTATGAAAATTTGGCATCTTCATTTAAATTAATTGCGTTTTATATTATGAGTACTTATTACATTGCTGTTATATTAATGATAGATGGAATGTTTGGTAGATCTCAAACCAAAGCCATTGTCTCGTATTAGCTAAAAATCAATAACCTCTTGGGCTTCGCCGCAGTCGGGTAAAAAAAAGTTAAAATTCTAGCTACTAAATCACGAACCCTCTACAAGCCAGCTGGTCTAAAGCTAAGCACACAATACGCAAGTGTCACCACTTCCTACTAAACCGGGTCTTAAGGTCGTCGCCCATGTGGCCACCCGGCAGGGAGGCCGGCCGTCACGCGATGATTCGGTACGGGTCCGGTGTCGGGTTAATTTAATAGTGAGAGCATGTGTGGAATAGCGATAATGATGGGGCATAAATATCTAAGACTATTTAGTTCATAAAGTTGTAAATCGAAAATGATTTGATACGCATGTTTGCTTTAAAAATACCTACGTATTGATTTCAAAGGTAAATTACCTGGGGTGATACTAAATGACCTGTATGATTTTTCAACCAAATACAAAACTGTGAAGTAAGAACATAAAGTCATTTCATTCAATTCTTTCCTAGTACTAAACCTTTATGTATAAAAAAAAATCCTTGTAAATCGTACTATATTATTAAACCTTATTACCATTAGTTTACATATTAACTCTTAAGAATAACTGGTTTGTACACGGATACCGGAGTTACATAGACGAAGGCCTTAACACTGGAGGCAGATGTGCAAGTAACTTGAAACGTCCGGTGCGAGGACACTCGCGCACAAAAGGTGATTGTCGTGTGAACTCGCCGGCATTGTTTAGAGGCCAATTAACACGACAGATTGGCCACTTGTGACTCATAGTAGGGAAAATAGACTTGACTAGGGTTGGGTAGGTTTAGGTTGGTGTGGTGGAGTTTTAGCCGGTTTAGAGATGTAAGTAATTGCGAGAGATCGGCAGTCTGATATATCAGGTCTTATATATCTTATATTTGATGGCTGGAAAAACACTTTTCTGAAATATATATGCCCATCGACTAATCGTAATTGACAACTATTATTAACTAGCAGAAGCCTGTGGTTGTACCTGCATTCTCGCTGGTATTTCTGGATGAAAAAAGGCCTATGACCTTCGCATTGAATTTGGTTATCCATTACAAAAATAATCTATACTTCTATACTAATATTATAAAGAGGAAAGGTTTGATTTTTTGTTTGTTTGTTTGTTTGTTTGTTTGTATCGAATAGGCTCTGAAACTACTGCACCGAATTAAAAAATTCTTTCACCATTCGAAAGCTACACTATCCCTGAGTGACATAGGCTATATTTATTCCCGAAATTCCCACGGGAACGGGCACAACGCGGGTATATGTAACCCAAGGTATGAAAAACATGCCTAAAAAAATTGGTTATTGGCGTGCGCTACTAAATCTATTGATGATACACAAAAACAATGTTCTACACAATCAAAGTACATATCATTGCGAACAAATAAGTTCGCGAGGGCATATGTCTTACTATTATAGTTAAGACACAATAACCGTTTTAAGTTAAAATTAATTAGTTACAAAAGGAGTGTAATTTTAAGTTGATGATATTCATATGATGATATGAATCTAAATCAAAATAAATGGCTCTACAATCAAGGTTAATTATGTTTCTTTGTGTACCTCTTTAAATTATTAAAATCGGACAGTTAGTTTCAGAGTTATGATGAGAAAAAATAACTACATAATATAGTATAAAATAAAGTCGTCTCTGTTTCGTGTCTGTTTGTCTGTATGCTTAAATCTTTAAAATTACGCAACGGATTTTGATGCGGTTTTTTTGTAATAGGTAGAGTGATTCAAGAGGAAGGTTTTTATGTAAAAAAATTCCCGAAATTCCCACGGGAACGGCCACAACGCGGGTAAAACCGCGGGGTGCTGCTTACAAAATAGTAATGCTCGATGGCGGGTCTCTTAAGGCTACTTACTGTTTCGTGCGGTCAAAGCGCGCGGGGATATACCTACCTACGAACTACGAACGACGAAGACGTGCTATGTAGGTATTATCCCGAATTCTTCCTCACATGAAATCTTGATTGTGTATACATATATACTCGCGCGAGACATTAATATTTTATCCCCAATTTCCCACTTGAAATTTTGATTGTGTATATTCCTGCGGGAGACACGCAATGTTTTATCCCGATTTTCCTACATGAAATCTTGATTACCCGAAGCGAAGCGAGGGCGGGTCGCTATATAAAATAAAGTCGTCTCTGTTTCGTGTCTGTTTGTCTGTATGCTTAAATCTTTAAAATTACGCAACGGATTTTGATGCGGTTTTTTGTAATAGGTAGAGTGATTCAAGAGGTAGGTTTTTTGTAAAAAAAATCCCGAATTTCCCACGGGAACGGGCACAACGCGGGTAAAACCGCGGGGCGCTGCTTACAAAATAATAATGCTCGATGGCGGGTCTCTTATGGCTACTTACTGTTTCGTGCGGTCAAAGCGCGCGGGGATATACCTACCTACGAACTACGAACGACGAAGACGCGCTATGTAGGTATTATCCCGAATTCTTCTTTATACATATATACTCGCGCGAGACATGTAATATTTTATCCCCAATTTCCCACTTGAAATTTTGATTGTGTATATTCCTGCGGGAGACACGCAATGTTTTATCCCGATTTTCCTACGTGAAATCTTGATTACCCGAAGCGAAGCGAGGGCGGGTCGCTAGTTAACATATATAAATCACATTAGTAGTTTCTGAAAAAGCGCGTTCACACAAACATAAATCTTTCAGCATTATTATATTAGTTTAGATAGATAGAAGAACGATTTTTGGTATTGAAGTCGTATTTCATTACAGCACCCACAGATCTTTAACTTTATCATTGACAATTTTAGCATGATGCATGATGCCCATTTAATACTTCGTTACTAACATTTCTACCTGCAGTAGGTACTCATGTTATGCCATCGACTTCCAGCAATCCATCTCAATGGCGATACTTCTTTGTACCGTTCAGATGGGTTTGACTTTGTTCTTACGGTGCTGTTCTGAGAATTGGATTATTGTGTTTTCATTCATCGTCATGGTTGTATTTATATTTGGTTTAGTAAGTTTGTGGCGTTTTATAGGTTGTATGTGAGACTTTTTTATAGTTAAATAGTTATGGGTATGAAGTGGTTAGGTTTTTAAATCACTCGAAGTATGGAAATTGGTCAAGCATTAGCCTTAATCAGTTAGTAAGTTTGGTCTTTGCGACAGCCATTCTTCTTTATAAAATTTTATTTTTTTGAAATGGCAGTACATACTATAAGATTTATCGTTTTTGTGTATGTAAATTTTTTTAAATTTAACCTTTACTTATTCTTATTTCTTTCTTACATTTAATACCCTATTATATAATATATTTTGATGTTATCCTGTATTCAATAAGTAACCCCAATATATACTTTGTTATTTAAGTACTAAGATACATTTTCCTTTGTCCACAGCCTACGGCAAAGTATTCCTAGTTAGAAAAAGATGCGGAGTGGACGAAGGCAAACTGTACGCCATGAAGGTGCTGAAGAAAGCCTCCATCGTGCAGAAGTTGAAGACTGCGGAACACACGAGGACGGAACGACAGGTAACACTACTGTTTACTATATACACGAAGACATAGCTGTAGGAGACGACGTCTGGGTGTCAATTATATATTCATACTAGCTGTGCTCGTTATTACATTAGCTACTTTACAGCAAAAGTCCCGTCAAAATCGGTCCAGCCATCTCAAAGATTAGCTAGAACTAACAAACAGATAGACGGATAAAAATTCAAATGTTGCTTTGGTATTTTTACCGCTTATATTATATTCATATGCATACGTAGCATTATGACCAATATTAATACAATCTGTATACAAAGTTACGTGCTTTTAGGTTTAGGGTTTGTCTTAAACCTAGTGCTTATTTCAGAAATCAGCCCGAACATATAAACGAATATTGCCTCTTAAATGTTCTACAGATTTCCTCCAAAAATGATTAATACTCTCTGTACAGTGTACAAATATCTTCAATGACGCCTTTGATCTGCCGCGAGACTTAAAAATATCGTCAGACCTACTTTAACATAAAAGACGTAATGATCCAATTACATTACATTAACCTAAAATACAACAGTCGCTCTAAGTTCAATACCAAGAAGAACGGATATTAATAGACGCACCATTAATGACGCTTACTTATAATAAATAAAACTATCAATTGTTAGAGGCTTCCTGCTTCGTATTGCCATAGAGTAAAGATTTTGAAATACAAAGACTAAGATGAACATGTCTTAGGCTTGATCTGTATGTAAATTAAAGTCAAATAGTAGTTAGAAACATGGAAATAATGGATTATATTATTTTCATAGTTAAAAAAGGAATATTGGCCTGTAATCAATAATAAAAGCCTCACATCTAACCGAAGATATCAGTACGGTGAGTATGAAGTAATGCTGAAGGCTAATGAAATAACGCCGATTGAACCGGAAAGCCCGGAATACACCGGAATGCTGACGGTGAAGATGAAATAACGCCGATAACGAATAACACTTTAAATCTATGACATTTATTTGCACACAAGCCATGTCATAACTTGTGGATCGATCGAACTGGAGTTCAGTCGGAAGTTGACAACTATAATGTAGTGTTATAATGACCTATAATAGATAAACCTATAATAGATTTAGCGCCTTATTCATAAACGCTTAATAACAGCACTTTAGCTATCAAATGGTTTGTCCCTTTCCGACATACGCTATTTGCCAAAGAGCGAAAGAGACAAAACAGTTTAAACGATATGATGGTTATGAATAAAGCGGATTGTCGTTACAAGAAATTACAATAGTAAGTTAGGTTGGTTGTAAGGTAATAATTAACTTTGATTTGCTCAACTTTACTTAGCATAGACTTTGACATTTACAGCTATGCAACAGTCGATATACCGTATACTTATTTTAACTGTGTTACATTTGGTAGTCCATTTAAATACCTATAATTTCAGTTCTTTTTGTGAAGATGAGCACGAATACTTAATGGATTAATTTAAATGGCGGTCTTTCCTGTCAATTACATACATTCAAAGCTTTCGGTTGAGCTTTCGATACTGTTATACATACTAACACGATTTATTTAATAACACATGAAAGGCTTTTTCGCGCTATTCATTTAAGCAAGTTTTTTTGTTAATGTATGAGTAATCATGTCTTGTTTAAGTAATTTGTGTCAATCATCAATAATCAATTAGCAACATTGTTAATTGATTTTTATGGTGTTCCACTAGGTGTTGTGTTAGGTGCGTTACATTTTATTTTAGTGACCTATGATAATTTTATTATTTTTGGCAACTGTCTCCTTAGATGTATCTAATCATTATGCGTTTAACTATTATATTAATAGGTCTCACCATTTTATCAAGTTTCTTGAGAGTTTCAAGATAAAAAGTAGCCACTTTTATAAAACTAACTTTCCCTAACTTTTAACTAATGAGTTAATGTTTTATTTAATCTTACTCTTATTCCTCCAGGTCCTGGAGGCGGTGCGGGCGTGTCCTTTTCTCGTGACACTACACTACGCCTTCCAAACGGACTCCAAACTCCATCTCATACTCGGTGAGTAACTGTTAACCTGTTAAAGCTAAATCCGACTTCAAACTAGGTCATTCTGTAAATTCCTGAAAGCCTTTTTAGAAAACGTTTTATAGACTAAGGTAAGGTAACAATATTCAAAACCTAGCAGTGCCCAGTGATTTTACCCGGGTTATACCTGTTCCTGTGGAATGTCAGGACGAAAAATAGCTAAAACCTTCCCGTTTAATTGGTTATCCAGTACAAAAACAAAATCAAATCCAAACAATAAAACACACTCTTCAGCAAAAATATATATTTACAGGAGTACGAGTATAAATATTTACAGGACTAATTACTCGGTGGTCAGTCACTTCTACTCTTCATTCTACAATTAACTATGAAGTTACTTTGTTATATTTATCTCGGAAATAGATAATGAAATAAACATAATAAATAATTTATTTACATTCTACGCCGGGGGTTCCCCTGATACATTAACATAGTACACAAACTATTGAAATTATCAGTTCTCAGAATCGGTTTAATTTTAGTTTCGTAATTTAAAAATTACCACCGCTCCGCGGTTTTACCCGCGTTGTGTTGGTTCCCGTGAGAATTAGCATATAACTTTCCCGATGAATGTAGTTATCCACCACAAAAAGAATTACTGAAATCGGAGTGGTAGTTCCTGAGATAAGCCCTTACAGACAAACCAAGTTAGAAACTTTACCTTTGTATAATATTAGTATAGTATATGAATCTCCCATATTTTATCCTACTAACTATATTATAAATGGGAAAGTTTAGAGGATAGATATTTAGATAGACATGTTCCTTACTTCACCACACAAAAACTACTGAACAGATTCAGATGAAAATTGTTCTCTATACCCCGAAATACCCGAAATACGGGTACAACGCAGGTAAAACCTTTTAGTTTATGATATCTTGAGATATCTTTAGTGTACAATTTCAACAGCTTCATACATCTGTTTACCAACCAAGATATTAAAATACATAAGTAATTAGACATTCAGCTTATACTATGAAGGTTATCTGCTATTTTGAATATTGGTTGTTAGTTATTGTTTTTATGTAAATTGGTAGTTTTGGACGTGTTAGCTTCATTGCCTAGTTTTCTGTGTGTTAGTGTGTTATATTACTTACTAGCCGCGCCCCGCGGTTTCACCCGCGTTGTACCCGTTCCCGCGGCAATTTCGGGATAAAATGTATCCCAGGTGTTATTCTGATGTATAACCTTTATTACTGTATTGTGATTTTTAACCAACTCTAAAATAAGAAGAGGTGGTCAATTAATTTCTTTTACCTAACCTTCCTGTTCCAACGCTGGGCAAAGGTCTTCCCCAATTACATTGATATATTCTATCAAGCGAATTAGTGAAGCAAAACTGTAATATTGATGTCATTTTTCCACTTGGCAGGACAAAATGAAATTACTCAAACGAGCCTATAACATAATATTTTTGCCTATAATATAACATTTCACTGAACCCCACAAATACTTACGCAACCTCGAAACCAGGGTATAAGGACCTCAGTTCTTTGACTCGCAGTGCGGGGACCTAGACGGGTCACATTGTTCAATCGATCTGTAGGCGTCAACTTTACTTTGAGGCCTATGAAGGTCTTCGGGGTAATCACCGCTGTAGTACCGCTCGTGACGTTGTTTCACTAAGCCATGTTTAAATTGCTAAGCGACTTGTACCTCGGCCTACTTGGATGGGAGGCCGGTGGACTTTTATATCGTGATCGGGGGGGTATGTAGCAAATAGTTACTTTTCTTCTATTGTTTTGTGGTCTACCTAATAGCATGTGGTCATTTCATTTCGTACTTTTATAAATGTCACTTTGGTAAGCTTTTCCACTTGCTGATGATATCAGTATAGCAAAGAGAGAATTAGGCATAATTAGCGTGCTTGACTTCTGAAGGTTAGTGATATAGTGAGATAGTTCGTGTAGATTAGTGGTCAACCGTAGTGTCTAGAGTTTAGACCGCCTCAAGGCCTCCGACATGGTCTAAGAACCGACAATTTGACGTGCTCTCCGAAGCACGGTAGCGCTCAGATAGCTAGATCTAATCTCGATATAAAAAAGCAGAAAGCGAACACCACATAATATTAACCAACTATATTTATCCCAAATCGTAATGTATCGTGTAGCAACAACACCAATCTACTGAAGGTTTAACCACCCTCAGGGCGCTCCAAGTTCAAGGTCGCTAGGAGACGATAACCTGCCGAGATTTGAACTCGGTAATTATCGGAAAATAAGAGGATCGGAGGAAAAATTGTTCTTGCCTTGTGATTCGTGGCGGAATACTTCTGTTTGTGGTTGTTTACAAACTTTATACGACTTAGGCCTCAAGGGGAAATTTTTACTAATACCTTGGTGGTCCAGTGGTATATGCACTCGCCTGCCAAGACTGAGGTATGGTTCAATACCCGGGTCAAACGAAACTTAGCTCTTTCGCTCGAAGCGAAGCGGGGGCGGGCCGCTAGTCTGAAATATTTATCCTATTATTCCCACGGGTATACAGGAGGGGCTGCGTGAACTAATAATTATGATATATTTTATAACTTATAGCACATAGGACACAATTATTTATTCATTTACAGCATAGGTCACTGATCACTTACACATATTCCTGTGTCGAAGTAAAAATAACTCAACGGAGTTCACTCCAAGATGGGAAGACTGATAGAAATTCTAATACGATATGGGCTTGTTGCATCTCGTTGAATATTTAACAGGTCCTGTTCAATGCACACGGTTCCCAAAGAGGATTATTATCTTCGGACTTATTCTTATCACTGTTCTGATGTGTGAGGTGAGGGGCCTTTGGCCTGCAGTGGGAGGATACAGGCTGTTTCTTAATTGTGCTATATTGGATACTAGCAGCGCCCCGCGGTTTTACTCGCGTTGTGCCCGTTCCCGTGGGAATTTTTTACATAAAAACCTTCTTCTTGAATCACTCTACCTATTACAAAAAACCGCAACAAAATCCGTTGCGTAATTTTAAAGATTTAAGCATACAGACAAACAGAAGACAAACAGACGCGACTTTGTTTTATACTACATATGTAGTGAAGTTGAAGGATCTATGGGCAATTTTTGAGATTTTACGTTGTTGCGTTGTTGTTCGGAAAAATATGAAAAAAAAATGCCCTGCGGTTTTACCCGCGTTGTGCCCGTTCCCGTGGGATTTTGGAGATGAAAAGCTAAGAACCTACTCGTTTATAGGATTAGTAGTTTCTATTATGACTTGCTAAACCTTCCTTTCCTAAAGATAAGTTTAATGTAAAAGTCTAGGTTTTTAGATTTTACCTAGTCATTCTTAGGCACATTTATAGGCACAGGCATGTACTGAGTTACAGTCACGAGCGTTAATTTGGGACCCATTTCCATCAAATGTTGTTAGAACATTCATAATGCAATAAGGTCGAACCTTTAGTTTGATAGAAACGTAAAGTTATCGATGGTAAACAATATGACATTGATATTACGATAAAATATTAGCTCTACTCTAAATAGCGTAAGTTTGCTACACGATATTCAACCTTAGATGGGTCACAAATTAATGCTCGTGACTGTACCATTACTGCTAATGACTTTCTACGCGTATTTTTACATTACCTGAAATGGTTACGAAAGTTACCTGGTTATCAAAAATAGTTACCAAAACACAACACTGCATCGATTAGTAAACTAATTGCCTGTATAATGTATATTCTAGATTATTTTCTAGCACTAAACGCAAGCGGGTCAAGGGAACATCACTATATTGCGCAAGCACCAAACAATGCAATTTGAACTCTACTGTCTTTGTTATAGAGGTCAGATGCATGTCAGTTGCATTAGTTAGTGAGTTTAGTTTAATGGAAGCATCGCGTGGAGATGTTTTAGAGGTTTTTAGCTGAAGGTGAAGTTTAAAGGAATTGTGATTACTCTGTTCCAAGGGTATTCTGTATTCTGTAGTCTGTACTTAATATCATAAAACTGAAAAGTTTCATCTTGTTTGGACGTGTTTATCTCTGGAACTGCTAGTCTGATTCGAATAATTCTTCTTTTAATGGATAGCCACATTCAAGCACAAGGCAATAGGTTAGTTTCATCCCTAAATTCCCACGGGAACGAGTTAAAGCGGGACCAAACTGCGCTGGTAGTACTAATATAATAAAGTTTAAGTTTGTGTTATATTTCAATGTAATGTGTTCTCTTTGGAACTCTGAATGTGTTTTTAGTTAGAAAGCAAAATTCAACAGGAAGGTTTAAGGCTCCTTTTCTTCCCGAAATTACCACGGGAAGGGTTAAAAAATGAAGGTAGAACCCTTACTGGTGAGTTCTGGTTAGATTCTACACTAAGGTCTACGGGTACTTCCAGGTATCAGCGCTATGAAACAAAAGCTCTTCAGCTTTTTTTATTATAAACTAGCTGTGCCCCGCGGTTTCACCCGCAGCGCCCCCGTTCCCGTGGGAATTTTGAGATTTTTATTCCTTATTTTTCTTATATAAAAACCTTGTCCTGACAATAAGGAACACATTAAAAAAAGAATTTTCATTTTTATCTATACTAATATTATAAAGCTGAAGAGTTTGTTTTGTTTGTTTGTTTGTTTAAACGCGCTAATCTCAGAAACTACTGAACCGATTTGAAAAATTCTTTCACTGTTAGATAGTCTATTTATCGAGGAAGGCTATAGGCTACATTTTATCCCGAAATTCCCACGGGAACGGGCACAACGCGGGTAAAACCGCGGGGCGCTGCTAGTATACATATATAGATAGAAATCAATTAAATGCCTTATTCATGAACGCTCACTATCAGCATTTTATCTATCTAATGGTTTGTCCCTTTCTGACATACGCTATTTTCCAAAGAGCAAAAGAGACAAAACATTCAATAACAGTGTTTTAGTTAGAGAGCGTTTATTAATAAGGCAGTAAAACTTCTGATCGTAACAACCAAAAGATCAAACCAAACAGTTAAAAGGAGTCCAATTAAACGTAATACAAACAATTTGAAAACACTTTCACTCAAAAGGCAACAAAACGAGCATTAATTCGTTTTAGAAAGCTAAAGTTTTTGCTTTCTAGAGAACAGTGAGAAGTGTCTTCAGTGTCGTTACTGTATCATATTTTGGCGAGTCGTGACTGGATGTTCGGTTGATGTACCTTTACACTCTATTTTTTAACGAGGGTTAAACGTTTGTTCATGATTGTACTTCTGCTAGCCCGCTACTAGTTTTACCCGCGTTGTACCTGTTCCTGTTTGAATTTTGCCATGAAAAGTAGTCACAAACCTTCCTCTTGAATCACTCTGTCTGTATGTTGGTCAAAACCGCATGAGAATCCGTTCAAAGTTTTTCAGAAAATCAATTACATAGACAGACAGCTTTTGAAGACTTCACTTTATATAATACTAGCAGCGCCCCGCGGTTTTACCCGCGTTGTGCCTGTTCCCGTAAGAATTTCGGGAATATTTATCACAAACCTTCCTCTTGAATTATCTATTTAAAAAGACCGCGTCAAAATCAGTTGCGTAATTTTAAAGATCTAAACATACATAAGGACAGACAGACAGTGTTATTATTTGGCGAATCAATCTGGTAGTGCCAGAGAGAGCGTTGAAACATACAAATAAACAAACTTTTATTGTATTAGTATAGGTGGTGGTAACATGTAGGTGGATACAACAACATTCTTACATCAACAACTTCCTTTTTGGCAGTCGGTAAAAATGTCAAGTTTCGCAACGCGCTTTGTGCCGAATTCCATGTTTCAACAATTAAACCTGCGAATAAACTGACAAAGGTCAATCTTAAACGTTATTTTATAATAAAACGATTGTCCTTCTTTCACGGGTAATAGCTTTGAAATATAATGTGTTTACGTGTTTCGTTAAGAAACAAACTTTAATTTTGATTCCTTTTGTTTAAGTGTATGGAATAAATTGATTTTTTCTGGAAAGCGGGATAAACATGTCGATATCTGCTTTAAATAGATACTAGCAGTGTACCGCTGTTGTACTTGTCGTTCACGTGGGAATTTTGCGATAATATAAACTATAACCTTCTCTTTGAATGTACCTATCATATACAAAAGAAATTATTAAAATCAGACGATTAGTCCCAGCGGTTTGCTCTTTCCAAAAACCCTAAAAATCCTTCAGCTTTATTGTCTTAGTATAGATAGGTTTAGGTATGCATGCACGTCGCAGTTCCCAGAATAATCTCGACCGATATATATATAAACGCAAGTATATTGAGGAAACTGTCGCTAACCTTCTCACTTTCACCTTGCAGTGTCGCCTCTGAGATAAAATCAAACTGTTGATATTCACTTTATTACTTAACCAGCAGCGCCCCGCGGTTTTACCCGCGTTGTGCTCGTTCCCATGGGAATTTCGGGATGAAAAATAGCCTTTAACCTTCCCGTTGAATGTGGCTATCTATTACAAAAAGAACTATTCAAATCGGACTGGTAATTCCCGAGATTAGCTCAAACATACAAACAAAGTTACAAATTTTACCACTTTATAATATTAGTATAGAAGTACATACGAACTTAGGTGTGCTTATTATATCATTAGTAGTTCGCGGTTTTACCCACACTGTACCCGTTCCAGCAGGAATTTTGGCTTGTAAAGTATACACAAATCTTCCTCTTGAATTACTCTGTATGATCGTGAAATTCGCATGAAAATCCGTTCAGTAGTTTTTGAGAAAATCAATTACATACAGACAGACAGCTTTTGAGGACTTTGTTTTATAATATTCAAAGATGTAGTATAGTTGTAATTGTATTGTAAATGCATCTCTGTTAATGGAAGATAGATCTTAATTCAGATTTTTGTTTGATAGAGGGGGTGTAAATACGATTTTTTTTTAGGTTATGGTATGGTTTTTTTTATCTTTACGTTAAATTCTCCTACATTAAAAAAAGAATTGGGTTCTTAATTTGTAATTCCGGGTAATATATTATAATAGTAATTGTAAACTTAAATGAAGATAAAATTCTGATTGAATTAACCAACAGTATTGAAAGAATTACGAAATACATTGTCTTATAACCCCGAGACTTATATCAACTTCCGTGAAATATATAAATTAATTATATTATATTTTAATAGCTATTATGAAAATCGTAACTAATTATACAGAAATATATTCAGTAACAAATACATCAACAGATGGAATGTACAATGTGAAAACTATTTATTAATAACGATAAGTCCAAGGTTTCTTCTTCTCAAGGTTAATTCCTTATCAAAAACTATTTCAGTCCTAAGAGTATATAAGTATTGATATAATAATCAATTTTATTTAAATTCAAGGGTTCCTTGATACTGTACTGTACTGATAAATGTACTGATGTTTTCGCTGAGATCAGAGGCTCTGCAGTGCGAAATTACAGGCTAATTACTTTGTTATGTACCTATGCAATTTTTTTATATATATAACTTGCCACGCCCGGCGGTGTTACCCGCGTTTTACCCGTTCCCACGGGAATTTTGGGATAAAATGTATGCCATGTGTTGTGCTGATGTATAATGTATATTACTGTAAAATTTCATTCAAATCCGTTCAGTAGTTTTTGCGTGAAAGAGTAACAAACATACATATATCCTCACAAACTTTAGCATTTATAATAGTTGGATAAGAAAGGAGGCACTTGCCCAGCTGTGGGGCACAAAAGGCTAATAATAAAACTAGTTCTCGGCCCAGTTAAAAACTAATCCTACTTACCGTTATGCATATTATGTGTCGCCATTGTCGTATTATAATAACCGACGTAATTTGTATAACGAAAACGAAGACTTTCACCGTTACGAGTGTTCAATAAGCAACCTAAATAACTTTCGACTGATATAATTACAATCTGTTACGGTTGCTTTTCAATCAAACGTTTTAATGGTAACCGTTATTTTGGAACTATTCGCGCTGCACCTGTGGTACCCGTTCCTGTGGGAGTTTCGGGATGAATTGTAACCTCTGGAGTAATCTGTAACCTTCACTGGAGTATTCCATAACCTTTCTCTTTGATATAACTATCATATACCAAAATTAATTCCCAAATTTGACTGGTATATCCAGAAGTAAGCGCATACAATCAAACATATGCGATTGAATAAAAAAAACATGTACTTACTTTTCTTTTTTTCGATAATACACTGTATTCATACACATTTTAAGTACAATTTCCGTTAATCGCTGAGCACACGAAAACGCACGAGTGGAGCATATGATATTAGGTGCACTAGGTCAAGGCGAGGCTAAGTAGGCCTCCGTTAGGCAAGCGGCGCGAATGCTCAGCGGAGGTTTTGGGGTACCGCGCCTCTGAACGAAAATACTGGACCTTTTTAAAAATTGGCCTCTATCCTACGTAGGTAGTAATACGTAGTAGGTAGATTAGTAGTAATCCGATTTTGTATGTTCGGTCGGTGTAATCTCAGTAACTACCAATCCGAAACCGCGGGGCGCTGCTAGTTTTCAGAAATAGGTATGTTCGGATCCTCATTGTACAGATATACTAGCAACGCCTCGCGGTTTTACCCGCGTTGTGCCCGCTCCCGTGGGAATTTCAGGAATTTTTATACATATATACCTTCCTCTTGAATCACTCTATCTATTAAAAATAACCGCATCAAAGTCAGTTGCGTAGTTTTAAAGATCTAAGCATACATACGGTCAGACAGACAGTGATTATGTTAGACGAAAAGCCTTTGCCCGGCAGTGGGCTAATACAGGCTAATACTTTTTTTTTGTACGGAACCCTCTCCAGTGTACATAACTCGCGCTTGACCGGTTTTTTCGTGAATACGGCTTATGATTGATGGGTAACTCTCTGGATTGCAAATGGTTTTGCAACGTTGAGTTGGCAGCGGAAAGGTTGGCGTTTCTTTTTGGTAGTTAGACTATAGTTTTGTTTTGCTTAGTGTGTGATGCGATTTTTATCTTTTTCTTGAAACACTGTACTAAAACATAGTTGCCGCGTCTGTCTGTGCATACGTGCTTAATTAAAAAACTACTGAACTGATTTTTATGCGGTGTGATTCAAGTCAGTCACAGTGATTCATATTTAAAGTTTTTTCTACTTCTTATCCCAAACTCATATTTAGTAAATAATATCTAAATGCCTGATCATTTTTGAAAATACCAGTCCGATATGAAAAATAGCCATTTATGATAGATATAAAAGAAAGTCGTGTTAGGTACACCATTTATAACTCGAGAGCGGCTATACGGGCGAGAGATATTATCCCGAAATTCCCACTTAACGAATTATTTTTTAAAACGACGTCAAGACCTACATTAACTTTCTCATTACTTATATATCCATTTTGACTGAACACACCTGATACACATCTCCACCACATCGAAACTAGTATTCAATATCTTGTAGGCAGTTCGCCAAATATTCCCCAGCAGGCTTCCAATGTATTCAGACAGGGTTTCAAGTAGGTCACTGTGTCGGGAATGGAAAAACAGGGGGATGTTCCTGGAGGAATGATGGGGATGAGGATATGTGGATTAGGATTTTGATGGATAGTGAGGTGGGGTTGTTTTTAAAGGGAATTATAGTTGTTTATAGAGGGAATGGCGGACTGTTCGAGCAGTCTGTAAGAAATATCATTATAATAAAATAATATATTTGACAAGCCCGTTGGCACAGTGGCAGTGAGAGCGCTTACTGTGTCGGGGGTTGCGGGTTCGATTCCCGCCCGGAGACAACAATATGTGCAGATATAGTTGTTGTCCGGTTGTCAATTATATATTCTTATAAAATATTTGTGTATGTATATGTAGTAGTATCAGTGAGTTTGATTCTATATTACAAGCTTAAAGCTTAGTTTAGGGCTAATTCATCGTGAGTGAATTTGTGCGGGTGAAACCGCGGGACAGAGCTAGTATACACGTAACGATAAATAAGTAATTAATAATGAACTGGAGTTATAAAACCTCACTATTAATTTGGTTGTTGTTTAGTCGTGACACCACGAACGATGATAGCTAACCGATAATATGGTCGTTATTTATATTGGTTTTCAAAATATTCTAAAGGTACTGAATTTTCGGGTTTGGTGACCGCAAAATGTCGACGGATAATAGAGATTCTATCGAGTTTCCATTTTAACGAAAACGGTCGATCCGTTTATAAGATTTATGAATTGTAATATCTTGAAAGCTGTCTCCTTATTAGTGTACAAAACACCATTTTTATTTTTCAAAAACTAACGGACATTTCCGCTGTATTTTTCAGTTCTTACCCGATTGCGGCAAGCTAAAATGGAGGGTTATGCTATCTATTCTTGTGGCAATTTTGGGATCAATAGCCTATGTCATCCTACTATCCTATCCTACTAATTATAAAGGCGAAAGCTTGTAAGAATGTATGTACGTTTGTTACTCTTTCACGCAAAAACTAATGAACGGATTTAGATGAAACTTTACAGTAATACATCAGAATTACACATGGGATACATTCTATCCTGTAATTCCCGCGGGATCGGGTACAACGCGAGGGAAAACCCGGGACGTGGCTTGTCATCTCTATATTTCAGTGGCACAAGTGTCTGAATATCGCGTAAACCGCTGAATTCCTTAAATGACATTAATCATTTTGTTTGTCCCGTTCGCGCAGGTCCTTAACCTCTATCCCGCCATAGTTGGCAACCCGATCCGTCTCTCATACACCTGTCATACACAACTCATACAATTAAAACCATCAAACGAATTACTCGGAAATTCAAGTATTTACGAAGACTGTACTAGTTTATCTACATATCTTGTCGTGGTTTTGTAACCTATATGGATTTTGTCCTCTTTTATTTTGTAAATTAAGTAAGAATGTTAAAGTAATGTAATGTCCCACTGCTGGACAAAGGCCTCACATTTCACTGAATGTATCAGTATAGTGAGAGCCAGGTATTGAACAAAGGACTTTAGTCTTAGCAGGTGAACACAAATCTATACGAACTTATGTAGTATCAGATTCCATAACACAAGCTTTTAGAGCTTAGTTTGGGTCTAATCAACTGTGTATGAATTTGTCCGGGTGTATTTACTAATATTATAAAGCTGAACAGTTTGTTTGTTTGAACGCGCTAATCTCAGAAACTACCAATCCGATTCGAAAAATTATTTTTGTAATGGATAGACAAATTCAACGGGAAGGTAATAGGCTACTTTTCATCCCGAAATTCCCACAGGAACGGGCAAAATGCGGGTAAAACCACGGAGACGTACTAGTTTATTTATATACGTTATAAAGCTACGATTTAAACATCTGGAACCGACAATTTGAAGTACCTTCGAAGTAGACACGCGCTCAGATAGATATTCCACGATCACTTTAAGCTAATTAAGATCATGTTCAAACTTTCATCCGAAAACGACAGCCACGTGAAGTTACAATCGCAGTGTTATTGTGTGTATTCTATTTTTTCCTCGTTGCCCATTGTTCGAGTCCTGCACGTGCTGCACTAATTACAATTGAAATCGGTATTTAGTTTTGTTACCACCTGTTGGCATATGTTGCGTAATGTCACGTCTTGGGATTCTGCAGTTTTGATAAAAAAGGGAGGAGGTTTCTTGTAGTGTTTTAATCGACTTAAAAGAAGCTGTTTTCGTTTTTTTAAGAAGTCCCTCAAGTTTTATACAATTTTGACAAATAGTTGTAAAGATTACAAAAATTAAGAAATTCGAGTAGTGTTTCAGTAATCAGGGGTAACTCAATGAATTCTTTCCAAATTGATCTTTCTAGACTTTACATTCTTTGTCTTAATCATTCAGTTAAGACTTTAGACTCCTAAGAAAAGGACTTTTTAATTAGGATGTTGCTATTTTTTCGTAAGTTCGACTATTAAATTACGTCTAAAACCTAATTTTATTGGTCATTGTAAGGTTGTGTCGTACGAACAGCTGAAGAGGATGGCAGATGATAGAGAAAAGTGGAAAGAACTCCATCGACAAGAGCCCGGGTCTTTAGTTTAAAGAAGAAAATACTCACTTTCCACATAATACTTTGTATACTCTGTGCAATGTTCCCATTTCGCTAGACGCAGTAAATTAAATCAATAAACCGCCGTTTTTCGTCTGTTTAACGACTGTAACTTTTAGGTTAATATGACTACAACTCAGACCTAATAAAAAAGGCAATACGGAGCACTTGGAACAACAATGAAGCATTTGAAATTACACCTTACACGGTCACACAGATTAACAACCGAACTAGCTGTCCTTTATAAACTACTTACTTGGATGGGTGGCCGATAGAGACTTTTCTATCTGAACGCTACCGTGCTTCAGAGGGCACGTTAAATTTTCAGTCCCGGTTGTTTCAATCGTCACGCCATGTCGGTGGCCTATTGGTGGTCTAAAAACTTGACACCAGGGTTGGCCACCTTCTCGACCTACTTGCTCATGGTAATTTTGGTATAAAAAGAAGCCTATGTAGCTCTTAGGTCTAATCTATATCTACGACTAGCAGCGCCCCGCGGTTTTACCCGCATTGTGCCCGTTCCCGTGGGAATTCCGGGATGAAAAATAGCCTATAACCTTCCCGTTGAATGTGGCTATCCATTACAAAAATAATTATTCAAATCGGTTCAGTAGTTTCTGAGATTAGCGCGTTTAAACAAACAAACAAACAAACAAAACAAACTCTTCAGCTTTATAATATTAGTATAGATAAATTTCATCTAAATCGATTCAGTGGTTTAGGCATGAACGTAACAGAGTTACTTTCGCATTTAAAGTAAAAGTAAACTCAATAGATTAGTGGCCAAACCTACTTTTAGATCGCCTAATTCGCATTTATAAGTTGGAAAGCAGAGATTACACCTCACTGAAAGTTTAGGATGGTGTAAGCATGTTAACAAAACCGGCTTCACTTCACATAATGACATCTGTCTTGAGTTTTCTTTACGTCTGTACTGATATTACGAATGTAATATTTTAGGTCGACTCTATGTATGTATACGTAATGTTCTCTTGTCTGTATGCTCGTTTTGTTGTTGTTAATGTATGTTGTCGTCAAGAATATCTAACGGTTTTGAGTTTTTACTTTCAACGGCCTTTTGAAGAAGAATTGGTCTTGTGGTTCCTTTTGTGATAATATTTCGTTGACTTTACTATGTAGACCATTTGGTGATTTATTTTTAATGCCTTATTATCTTTGCCGAGTCTTAAAGCTGAATAGTTTGTTTTTGGATTGAACGCACTAATATTTTGAAACACTTTTATTTTTCTTAATTCCAAACTTATTCCCATGGGACAAGCTACATAATGTTATTAGGGACTCAACAATCAGCATATTAGGTATTAAATAACAATTATTTCTTACTCACTCACTCATTTACTCACTCACTCACTCACTCACTCACTCACTCACCTGACTCACCTCACAATCTTCAGTGAGCGAGAGACTTGTCCTACATTCCCTACATTACTTTAAACCATTCATAAATACTCTCACTCATTCTTTTAACCACACACAAATACTCATTCATTCTTTCAAAACAGATAACTATTACCGTTCACCGTTCACAATAAGTACAATAATGTAATTCGTCGCCGTGGGCAGAGGATCTGGGTTAAACACTAGATATTATGACCTAGATCTAGATCACGTGTCGCACCTACATTGTGGCTCTTAATGCGATCGTTCATTACCTGTAACATGGGTCACTTGTGATTGGTTGGGTTTTAACTGACTTTAAAAAAGGAGGGTCATTTTGAATAGTTTTGTATAATATACGATGAATATTCATTTCAAGTTGTTTAGTGGCCAACCCTAGTGCCGGAGTTGTAAGACCGCTTTGAGGCCTCCGACACGGTCTAACGATTAAAACAACCAGGGCCGACTATTTAACGTGCCCTTCAAAGTACGGTAGCGTTCTGGTAGAAAAGCCAAAATCGGCCACCCATCAGAGCTGCACGTTGCTTAACAATCGCAATGAATAACATCGCTTAGTCAAGCTACGCCACGAGCGCTGCCGTGTTTGGTGTAACTCTGTCTCTTATGGTCGGATTTTTTAATTAGTATTTTTTTGTTAGAAAGAAGTTACTCCGAAACGGTGTCATATAAATGACATTGACACCGATTTTTGTAGGTTATGTTTTTATCGTGACTTAAAAAGCATTATCTGTTTATACTAACAGCGCGCCGCGGTTTTACCCGCGCTGTGCTGTTCCCGTAGGAAATTTGGGATAAAAAAGTGGCCTATAACCTTCCCGTTTTATTTGGCTATCCATTACAAAAATAATTATTCAAATCGGATTGGTAGTTTTTGAACTTCCCAGACGTATCTCTTCTCTTATTAACCTGAAGGTATCTTCCTCATCAGATTACGTGGCGGGCGGCGAGCTGTTCACCCACCTGTACTCCCGCGAGCATTTCAACGAGAACGAAGTCCGGATATACATCGCGGAGATCATACTGGCGTTGGAGCAGTTACATAAGGTGAGGGCTGTTCAGCAACGGGCAGGTCGGGCAGTAGTCGGATGGGTGGCCGGTAGTGGTAACTGTAAACAATCGCGCCTTTGGGCAGTGTGATACTCTTTCGAAACTAAGAGGATCTTAAGGCTTCGGGATGTTCTAACAGCACCAACGCGCTGAAGACCTGATGTATCTTTTAACTCTTTTTCAATTATAGAAATAGAGCGAGAAAGATGTCTGTAGAGAAGACAATACTTTTGTCTTGCCTTGTATCTTGGCGCTGCAGATCTCTATTTAGAGGGTAAATTTTGCTTAATGAAATTAGTGTTTCATCATTCTGTTCAGTTACACCTGTACACTGTACTTTCCGGTTTCTCATTGAGCTGAAAGCTCGATTAAAACACATGATAATGTCAAAGAAAAGTTTGTTAAAAATAATGTTTTAAGAAATACATTAAAACGGTCCTTCAAGTCAATTTTCTAACATAACTTTTACTCCCCCCACCAGCTCGGCATAATCTACCGCGACATCAAGTTGGAGAACATCCTCCTGGACGCGGAAGGTCACATCGTGCTGACCGACTTCGGGCTCTCCAAGGAGTTCTGCGGCGGCGAGACGAGGGCCTACAGCTTCTGCGGCACCATCGAGTACATGGCTCCCGAGGTGGTCCGCAGCGGCAGCCAAGGCCATGATATTGTAAGTACTAGTATAGTTGTGCGGGTTGCGTCACCTTACGCTTACGCAGCAGTAAGCGTTAAGATAAAATTTCAGTCATATCTGAGCGTTCGTGGCACAGTTTAGTTAAGAGATGTAACTTAGAAAAAATATTACACAGATTCGCATATATTAGTTTGCATTAAAAACATACCTATGGATGGTGTATGGAATAGCCCTCGCTCGGACTTGATAATTATTTTGAAACTATCAGCCCTTGACCAGTGGAACAATGTAGGCTGATTACTTTAATTTTTATTGTAAAATTATGAAGATACACGATTATTTTTATGTGAGACTGGAGTGGTATTACAGATGGATTTACTAATATAATTTCATCGACAGAAAAATAAATACTGATTTGAGAACCTCCTTTCGGTTTTAGAAGTCAGTTAAAAATAGGGAGACTTTTACCTAACCTTAAAATAATACCTTTTAGGCAAATGTTAAGACAAGACCCAAAGCAAACTAATAAAATAAAAAACAGTTAACAAAAAACCCACCAACATTTTCGCATAATAATTTCACAATTTGGCAACTCATAATAAAATGTCTAAAAGAAACGTGAACCAGTATAGCCGTCTCTTTCCCCCGTCTATGGTTCGATATGCTGTGTCTCGCTCGCACGGACCATGACCTACATTCAGTACAGTTGGTCTAATTCTGTTACTATCACTGTTTGTACATTTTATATGTATTTTATTTATAGATAGTGTTTTGTTAGTAATTATTTTATTATAATTTAATTTAGGTTTAACTATGTTCTTAGTCCAGTGGGAAATTCGGGATAAAATATCGTAATATGTCCATCTTGAAAGATGATACATGTTTGTGAAACATTTTGAAAATGGTAATGTTTTGAAATTTTCTCAGCAGATTTTGTTCACGTCTCCATCGTTTTTAATGTATGAACCAATTTCGAATGGGTTTAGTTTTACGAGAATTTCTAAAACAGACCTTTTACTACAAGGTTAACCGAATTGAAAAAAGGTTTAAGCAACAAAGTCTTCAGTGAAATGAGAAGCCTTTATTTACAGGACATTACAGGATAATACATTCTTTAACACAGTTTTTCACTTCAAAAACGCGAAAAACCTCCATTAGTTAATTACATAACCTGCCTCAACCAACCTTGATGGATGTTTACCAAATAGTGGATGGATGTACTCGGTACGTTCCGAAGGTAACGCCAATTTGTACCAATGTAATATACCAGATTGATTTTTTTGTTTGTTTGAGTGCGGTAATCTCAGGAAGTATCCATCCGATTCCAATGATTCTTTTTACATTAGATAGCCATATTCAAGAGGAAGGTTTCAGGATGTTTTTTGTCCCCGAAATTCCTGCGGGAACGGGTACAATGTGGGTAAAACCGCGAGGCTAGTTTTATATACTCGTTACTCTGTGACCTTTACGTTATTTATTATTCCTTCGGCTTCGCATTGTTACTTGTTAGGTTTTTTATCTGTTTCCTTATGTTTAATCGATTCTAATATTTAAGTAGTTTGGTTTGATCACGCACACCCACATTAATTTAAAATATTTTTGTATGTATATGTAATAGTTTCAGTTAGTTGGATTCCGTAATATAAACATAGAACTTAGTTTTAGGTGTATTTTTTACTTTAAATATTTTAAAGGTTATCGGAAAAATTAAAAGCGAAGTGTATCTGTAAACGTTGTTTCAATTCAAAAGTAGTGTTCGCTTAAAGTTAAGAAACCAGTGGGTTATAGGGAAGTTCTAGGCTTCTTTCCTTTCCAAATTCCCACGGAACCAAAGCAGAGCAAATACCTCACTGAAATATTAATAAAATGACAAGTATTGGGCATAGAGAAGAAATGTAGATAACTAGAATAACTAACTTCTTCATATTATCTATGGCAAGAGCATAATCGTTAGATAGTATAAAACAAAGTCGCGTCTGTTTGTCTGTTTGTCTGTATGCTTAAATCTTTAAAATTACGCAACGGATTTTGATGCGGTTTTTTGTAATAGGTAGAGTGATTCAGGAGGAAGGCTTTTATGTAAAAAAATTCCTGAAATTCCCACGGGAACGGGCACAACGCGGGTAGAACCGCGGGGCGCTGCTAGTATTGTTTATAAAACGCGCGCCTTATCTGTACAAATTGACTTCCGTCTTGAAACCGCTTCCTCTACCATACCTGTGGTATTAATATCTATTATCAGTGGGGTAACCTCGGTCGTATGTTTGTATGTTAACAATTTATCGCAATAATTCATATTTCCTGTGATATCTGGGTTTTCACTAGTTAGATATTTTGTTTGTCTGATGAAATCTATCGAGAAAATAGCTTCAATTAGATGTTCCGTTCCTGTACAATTTAACGATAAAATATGACATTTAGATTATTTTGGTCTCGTCAGATAAATGAAAATGGAGGCCTTTTATTATGCACTACATCGTAGATATACATTTACCATTAATGAATTGTATAAACATTATTTTCTTTGTAATATTTAAATGTTATGTCATCTAATCTAAATATTTAGGCAAAATAAAATTACTCATTTCTATTAATAAATTAAAGACGGTAGTCCCAAAAAACAATATTAGCCTATATTGTTCCACTGCTGGCTCATTCATTCAAGATCTCACTAAATTAATCAGCACAAAAGCACTTTGAATCTAAAATAGTAAGCATCCAAACTAATCCCTAAAGAGAGAGGAGATCCCTTAAGTATTGACAAACAAACGTCATTACAACAAGACAATACTTACACTAATCTAAATAATAAATAAATTGATAACCCATGTGAAATGTCGCACCGTAAGCGGCGCGCGCGCACCGCGCTATGTATAATCAAAATGGCGGCGCCAATGTGGGTCACGGCGAGTGCCTTACGGACGGATGAAAAAACGACACTAATTGTAATGAGACGATTTTGGTGAAATTGCACTTTGTTGGATAGGTGCGAGGCCTTGATCTTTGCTTTGTTAAAGTACATATTTGCTGATTGATATAATGGATGTAGTATTTTTCTTGAACTGTATGGATGAACTGTAATACATATATAGAAGACTAGCAGCGCCCCGCGGTTTTACCCGCGTTGTACCCGATCCCGTAGGAATTTCGGGATGAAAAATAGCCTATAACCTTCCCGTTGAATGTGGCTATCTATTACAAAAAGAATTATTCAAATCGGTTCAGTAGTTTCTGAGATTAGCGCGTTTAAACAAACAAACAAACAAACAAACAAAACAAACTCTTCAGCTTTATAATATTAGTATAGATTGGGATTCATGTATTACAAAAATTAACAATTTAACCCCCTTTATTGACTTGTGAAATTAATAAATAGGTATAATCTTCCTTTTATTATACTACTTATCTTAGAAGATCTCATGATCTCGCTTATTTTTTCAAAACATATGTCGCCCTTAAAGATCTTCTTTAGATCTACAAGAATAATTCGAACAGAATAAAACTAATCGATGGAAAAGTTAAACAGAAAAAAATGTCCCTCCAAAATAGCCTGAGTAAATCTCTTTAAACTTCAACCCAGAATTTCAACTCAAAATGTCGACTCTACTGCCCAAATGTGGACTTTCTTCCTACAACAAAGTCCGTTTCTAGACACTTCTATCACCGTTATACCATATCGTTAAAAATTCTCCCCCGCTGAGAAGGCATGTGACCCAGCAATGGACTAGCGATAAGATAACCCGAGTGGGTACCGCGATATCGTTTGTTGTGGTTTGCGTCGGTTGCTGTACAAGGAAACAGGCATGTACAGTCAGTCCATGAAACAGTTGAGCATTTTAAGGACTTTGTCGTTTGTTAAATTTAGGGAACACTCACTCACGGGCAATGTTTTGGCAAGACTACATTGAGAGGTGGTCATCGATTCGCTAAGTAGATGTGCTTTGTCACGTTATGATATTTTAGTACCATCCTTGAATGTTAGTAGGTATTGTAGAAATTGAAATAAAGCACGTATCTATACATTTCTATTAGCACTTGTGTTGTCTACAACAGTAGTCTCAATCGTTGACCATATCGGAGGCCTTGAGGCGGTCTAAAAACGCCGACACCACTAACCTACACAAACTTACTTATTATCGATTAATTCTATTTTTTCATTTCCATATCATACACATAATGTTTCCTGCATAAATTATAAAACAAAAGACTACTCTCTCAAAATGTGACGCGCTAATCTTGCGATCAGCCACTTCCTCATTGGTGTTAAAGAATGCGTTTTACAAATTCCTCCGAAGCAATCAATCTCCAAATAATACCCGAATGTGAACTGAAACGTTCTCACGGTGAAGCGTTTCATCGTTTTCTAACCAATCAGTGTAGATTTTAATGTACAATTTTATGCTCCCCAAATATCTATTAACAATTTCTAAAATTCTTAAATTTTGCAAAGTTTAAACACCTATATATATGCGTAATATAATATTGAGTATCGATGTTATTCAAATCGGTGTAACAGTGTAGTACAGTTACAGAACCAGTCTGTTATGTATACTCACAATTCGATAGAACGGTTCGCGAAATTCTCGCCACTGCAAGTGAAAGCTCAATGTTAATATTTATCAGAGCGTAAACTACATTTTGTGTAAAGAATAATGTGCCACTTCATTGACACTGGTTCTCTTGCGTCTTAATAAATGTTCACTCAATTGATTTTATTATAATCGAACGTTATTCTAATTTTAATGATTTATTTTCATTCTGACGCACCGCGCTCGACTGCTCTCGTGCAAAGACGCGCGTGGAATGAGGTCACAGTGTTCCAATTTTAAATTTCGATTGTCCGCAAAGAGGTTTCATAGGTTATCACTTTCACTGGTATATATTTTTTCTTAATCTGTCATTAGGTTTGGTGTACTGTCTGTGTTAGTTCCGTTTTGGGTTCCGGTTGCTCGTTGCCAATTTATAAACCTGATTCGATTACAACATGAGGCCCGCTGTAGGGCGCGGTGTTTAATCGTAATGTCACGTAGCCATTTTTAATTTAATGGTTCAATCGTTTAAGTTCAGAATGTCTCTCACTAAATGTCCATTGGCTTCAAATAGTCACTCTACCAAAAGATCTGCCCCCAGATTGATCGAAATCAAAGTGATTAAACTATAAAATAATCTAATTTATTTCCCCAATAAATTGGTTGAAAAACACCAACTTTCTAACCATAATGAACGGTCAAACATAATATGTTGTAATTTATTTGATGATATAATTTATGATTTCATTAATAGGTACTAACTGTAACGCCGATGGGAAGAATATATTTGTATAACAAATGAGGTTGTTAATATTACAAAACGTGTTATTTTTCGCGATTCTTGGATAAAGATAATCATCGTTGAGATTTGGACCAGCGCTAATTTGAAAAGTTTTGACTACATAAACCACAATAAATTAATAAAGATGGCGCAACATTTTAACTCTTGGTAAAGTCTCTTATCTGAAATTATTCGTTTAGTTGCAAATTAAAATTTATGTCTAACTATATAGACCGAAAAAGTAAAGCTCTTGGGAGTTCTTGCGGTACTAGTTTTAGTTATATTAGTTCCTCTGACACGATCTGATAAGAAGGTAGCAAAAGGACTAATTTAGCAAAATGACCCATTTTCTAAAAGACCAATCTTAATACGACCAAATTTAATAATACAGTCTAAAGGTCAAAAAACAAACAACCCGACAAAACCGAACAAACATTGAACTACTTAACAAACCCTGAATCTTAAACCGTCATGCTTCAAACAATAAAAATACCGTAAAATATGACAAAGTAATTCAGAGTCCTGTTAACTCCGGTATCGCTCCGACCGCTAATTATAAATACTAGAATGATAAGTTCCGTTCTTCACCGGTACACCTGTCCTTGTCGCACCTCCCTGTAACACTAACAATAGAAAGAGACAGATATATACAAACCTGTTGTCATTACAGTTGGGTATCCCCGTAAGGCCAATTTTCTCCAATTACTTTTATTGAAATATTATTCTTATTTACGTGGATTTAAAAGAGATTTTGGCATGTACTCTTTGGGACGAACCCGTTTTTTTAATTTTTTGGATAGTTTTTTGACATTGCCAATTATTTTTGGTGTGTTGGGGACTTTGCCCTTTTCGAAGAAGGCTGTTTTAAAACTGTTTAAGGCCAACATTTTATTTCCTGATTTTATTTATAGTTATTTTTTGTGGTTTTCGTAAAAAATGAAATTGTATTGAGGAAGTGATTTTGTTTTGATTTGTACAGTCTATATCTTGTAGTTTTAATGGTCATGAGAGTCCTTAATAAGATAAAATAATTCACTCAATTAAATAAATAAGTAACGAGGATACCGGAGGGCAGGGAGAAATAGAAATATTGTTAAAAAATGAAGTTCTTCAAAACTTCTGTTCCACTGAAAAATCGCCCTACAGAGCAACACAAAGCGTCAATTTCAAAGAGTACTACGTTTATTAAATAAGGTCAAAAAATATATAACATCAATCGAAAGGTCCTAACATGAATGAATCTAATAGGCATAACGTAGCGGTGTCGGTACGTAACGAGTTTCACCGTCGCTGTAATGGATGACACAACTGTTACGGTAAGCTGCGCCGGAGTGGGGCGACTTTCAAACTCACACGCAGAACGAAGCTCGGCCAACGTCGGGCCAAAGAGCGAGATGGAACGAACTCAAGACGACGGCGACACAACGAAAGAGACGAAAGATATTTCAAGAGACATAGAGTTAATGTTCGGGCAGGTTCGGATGAACACGGAACTTACGAATGAGGCTCGGATATCGTCGGAAAACTTCGGGAAACGTTGCCAAATGGTTTTTTATACTATTCCTTTCCATCAAAGGTAGATTTTCCTCTGATCTTCTTTGTGTTATTGGTATGGTTGCGAAATACGTCTCTCAGCGCCAATGTTAAGGTCGCGTTTGCGTTGGCGCCGTAGTGCCGTTAGCAGTGAAAGTGGTTTAGCAAAAGTGAAACGGTGATGACTGGCGCAAGAGCTGATCGAGATTACCGTAGTCGAGGAAATGTGAAAGGTTAAAGAAACAGACATTTTTGGAGGTTTTTTTGGAATGCAGAAAATAATAGTTTGAGCGGTTAAGGCATGAGGTGGGAGGGTCGATTCCTGTTGTGGTTGTTAATTTAGAATCAATTTTCTAATTAAATTGTAGAATCTACTCTAAAAGATTTTCAAGATCGGAAGTATATACCGTTCTGTTTCTTTTGTGGGATGAAGAGAAAGTAATTATCTTTTTAATTGTGTTCTTTGGTGTGGACTGATTGTTTCCTGGCTTGCAATATTCAGTAAAAAATCTTTTAATTTGTCAATTTTGTCTAACAAGATAATGATTGATTTCTCAAAGGCATTTGTGTGATAGTCTTTTCCTCACCGTACTAATATCTTCGGTGTGATGAGAGGCCTTCGCCTAGCAGTGGAACATTAAAGGCTAATATTTTATAGGATAGTTTCTTGACACTAAATTCACCGTCTATTTCGAACCACGGCCAACTGAATTTTTAGTGAATCAATTTTGAAGTCTTGATCTGAGATGAAATGGGGCTTAGCAAAGACGACTAGAATAATAATAGTAATTCTCGCACCAACGAGAGTAAAACCAAACGCGACAGCCAGCGCTATGTGGCAACATAACCTAATTTCACTTAACGATTGTGTTTAATGTTTCACGGATGTGAATTAGTTTCTTTGCGTTCCGGCCTTTAATTTGTACCAGTTATTGTGCTGAATTTGGTATTGCCAATTTTATTTAGTGTTGCTAGTAGTAATTGAGGTCATTTTGAGATGTTTTAGGTTTTGTCAAATTGGCATTTGTTGAAACTGTTCCATTCGAATTCATAAGCGTTTTGTTATCGTAGTGTTGCATGTCTTTTATAGAGTTGTATACGATATGTTGTATAGAGCATTTCCTTTTAAGATTTCCTTTAATTAATCAGAATTGCACACCTTACAAAATATATCAGCTGAATAGAGTTGTACTATGATTATTTGACGCTAATTTCATGAAATACGTCATGTAAAATGTATCAGGTAGTGTTAATTTCATAATACCTACCCCTACCTTCCTAAACTCATTGAAACCATAACTATATAGTTTGTTTAATGTTTTATACAACGCGCTTATTTCTGAAACTATCAGTCGTATTCGAACTGTTATTTTTCTATAAGATAGCTCCATTCAAGTGGAAGGTCATATGCTAATTTTTATCCCGAAATTCCTACAGAACCGGGTACAACGCGGGTAAAACAGCGGGTCAATTAAATAAAGGATTATCGTTTATAACACTGACTCATTGAATGGTGTCGTGACAAGTAGGTCAGTTGGTCACACGCTGACCTCGCGAGCGTATTCTCTTGGTGTTTACTATTACCAGCTTGTTTGAAGGTGTTGGCTGATCTGGTGTAGCCGTATTTGCAAGAATTTGGAACATATATATCAAATCCATTCAGTTAGTTCCTATAGGAAAGTTTTACGGAAATCGGAGTATGGTTGTGTAAGCAACCAACGTTATTGTTGTGTATTAGATGCGCCCGCAATAACTGATGTCGTGGAAATTTTAGAAGTAAACATAGTCTATATCCTTCCCTGATATCTAACCTATCTCCTTACCAAATTTCATAAAAATCGGATCATTGGCTTAGCCGTGAAAGCGTAAACGATAGAGTTACTTTCGCATTTATAATATTAGTAGGATTACATTACTCTTCAAGAATTTTTGCAAGGTTATGGATTGGGAAAAGATTGGTTATCCAATTAGTTTCTACCCTCTACTTTTTATCCTAAAATCCCCACCCTACTGATTTACATTTTTAAATATTTTTCTGAAGTACTTTATAAGCATTTTTGATTTTATATTATGTATATCAATGTAGGTCAACTCTCAGGGCGCTGCTAGTGTTGATAAAGCGACTTGCCTTCATTTTCCTCTTCCATTTGTTAACGGTGTCACAGTGTGAGCTCTGTATTGTTACACATTACAGATTATTTCACTTACCCTACTTATTCTGATAGAGTTGCTGTGTTTATTGGTTTGCTTTTATATCGACTATGTTGTGGTGTTGGGCCGATAGCATTGCCATCTGACTTTACTCATTTTAAATCTATTTCTTTAGTGGTTCAGTTGGTTAAAGGTGAAAATCTGGTTGGCCTTTTGTATTGTCCTTTGGAAGAATACTACCGTTCTCTTATTGGAGTGATGAAAACTGCAGAATAGCAGAACTGCAAAACAGAATGTGTAGCTGGTCACGATTGTTTCAATCCATAGACATTTCTGAGGCCCCTTGGCGGCATAGAATATCTGAAATCAGGATAAGTCATTCGAGTGACTATACGACTAGTATGACACTATTATCTTACCCGTATTGTATCCTTTCTTACGTGAATTTCAGGATAAGATGCCATGCGTCATTCTTACCTGTAAAAACTGTAAAGTTTCATCCAAATCCGTTCACCAGTACTGCCGTGAAAGACAAACAAACTTACATTCATTCTAACAAACTTTCGCACTTTTAATATAAGCAATATTAATATTTCCGTTAGAGTATATTTCAATATGGTTGCACAATAAATAGTCCGATAGAGGCCTCTACAGTATGGTACGTGGTTGCACCGGCACCACCCTATCGGCTTAGAGGCCACAGTAGAGGCAAGGTCAGTTAGAGGCCTACGGGGCGTTGTCAATAAGTACATGTGTTTATTGTTTTGCTTTACAATATTGTTTTTCTTTACAACCTCATACGTAGATTAGATAGATCTTTGATCTGCCTTCATAAGTATTACTAGCAGCGCCCCGCGGTTTTACCTACCCATTCCCTTTACAGAACCGTGCTCACAGAAGACTGTGATCAATGATCATTAAGTTGAAACGTCAGATAAAAATGCAAAATAAAAGCGAAGTGTATCTTTAAACGTCGGTTTAATAAAGAATCTAGTAAATAACAACATGTTCTACTTGATAAAATCTTCGGGAGAACTCCATAATGTTGGATCCCGGCTCCCTTACCAATGGATTGGCGCCTTAATACAATCTAGGTAGAATTATTAAATCCGTGTATGTATGAATATTGAATACCCAGGTTGGATTGTCATAGACATCCTTCTAAATATAGACCCATTCCGAGTGATCGCCCACACCGATGGGACAGACAATCCTCGTTTAAATATAGATGGAGTGGTTTTTAGAACAAATGTCCACGTTTTTATAACTATTGGAATCATAGTTCGAAAAGAGTCGCATGGACAGAACTTCGTGCGAATCGACATACTTAGAATAAATAACTTGATCAAAAGTCCTCGATGCGCACATTCCGTGCGAATCGTCAACTACTTATATGTACTTCTTAATAGTCTTCGCAACAAGTTTTGAACTATCTATAAAAGAAGTTACTTGAAATAGATTCGCACAACACTTGTAGGTCAATACCTAAAGTTAAAGGACACTATCTATATTGTTTTATTTAAGTGTGACTTTCCGCCAGTCTCTGCAAATTTTTCTAATTGACCCATATTTTTTTTTACCTATGTACTTTTCCAAAGAAAATGTATTAAAATTTTAGTGTCACAAAGTTACCATACTCCTCCGAAACGGCTGGACCGATTTTCATGAAATGTTGTGTGCATATCAGAATCAGTCAACATATATTTTTCATACCCCTAAATGTTCAAGAGGATCCCTTAATTTTAATAATATGTAGTTATAATAAAAACATGGAGTGCGATTTATAATTTTTACTCTCCCAAGAGTGAAACGAATTCACAAAAACACGTAGTAATTTTATCCCCAGTTTCATATTTGTGTTGTTTTAATTAGTTCTAGTTGTAGTTCCTCGGGTCCTTCAGGGATACCTTCGCGCCAAGGTTTCACTTGATTTTATTATTGTATTGATCTGCTGTCCAAGGTTTTGTTCTTTAGTTATTGCGTTCACTTTTAAGTTCTACCCTTTCTTTCACTTTGAGAGGTAATGTTTTATCTATATATACCAATAGAATCGCATAATGCTGTAAAATTTCATCCTATTATGCTGTAAAATTTCATCCAAATCTGGACAGTAGTTTTAGCGTGAAAGAGTAACAAACATGCATACATATATCCTCACAAACTTTCGTATTTATAATATCAGTAAGATGTTTCAATATAAGAAATATGGGTTATCTGAGATTATCCATCAAACTCCAAATGGAATGTACATTACAAGTTAATCTTTACATCCCTATTTCACTAACAATACGATATCAAAGCGAAGTTAATTTCACATTGATAATAATGAAAGTTTCGAACACAATCGCTGATATATATCTACAGATACAAGGTTCCATTTAGCTGTCAATAAGAAATATTGTAGAGAGAAAGTTTAAATTATAATATCAATAGGAAGTAGGATATGTACGTAAATAACTCACACATTAAATATTCGTGTTATATACTTACGTAACTTGCGAAATATTTACTAGCTAGTTTTGCACTGCTGTTTCGCTCGCATTCAAAGTTCTTGTAAGACAAATGAACTATTTAATAGTCCAACTTATGCTGTCCCACTGCTGGGCAGACGGCTTTAGGTTTTTAATTTACTCTGCACTTCTTCTCAGGTCTATGAAGCCCAGCGGTGGGACATTAAAGGCTAATACTTTTTTCTTTAATTTGTGCTCATCTCATCCAAATCCGTTCAGCTAATAACTAAAAAAGTTTCTGAAGAATTGAGAACCTTCTCTCTTTTTTTAAATCTGTTAAAAATATGTTGGTTTGATTGAGAATGGTTTGTTTTTAAACATTTAAATGACTTCACAGATTAATATGGAACTTTTAGATTAGAGATATAAACAACATACATATAATTAATGAAAATAATCATAACACCTCGGTGGTCTAGTGGTATGTGCACTCGCCTGCCAAGACTGAGGTCCCGGGTTCAATTCCCAGGTCGAGCGAAAACATTTTCCTTCTTTTCAAACATGGCTCGGGTTTGAGATCACCAACCCGCATTAGGCAAGCGTAATGATTACGCCTGAAACCTCCTCATTATACTGATATCTCCAGTGAGACGAGAGGCCTTTGCCCAACAGTGGGAAATTACAGGCTAATACTAGTACCTTGTCACATTATAAAACTTGAAATATCTCATTGAGGTGTCATAGGTATTTAATAAAGATTAAACATGATAAAATTCTGACCATCCCTAACATTGCCATACTGAACTATCCATCCCAAAAATGCGAATAAAACCGCGTACCAAAGCTAGTACCTACGACCCAAATCCCTCGTCCTACATTGCAGATACCGTAGTGACGTAACTGACTAACAAGTGGCGTTGTAAAACCGACGTTATTTGTATGGTGTTAAGTCTTGTTTCCCTGATCGGGGTCAGTGGGACAGTAGTATCCGCGAGCGGTTTCGAGCCGTGAACTTGCGTTTTGATGTGTTATGTCAATTGTTTGTGTGATTGGATTGAATGTCAAATGTAATATGTCTGCTATGTTTGTGTCTCTTTTCTTTGTGTGGATATAGAGTGAGAGAGAGAGTGTGTTGTGACAGGAAGAGCAAGGCAAAACCTTAACTTAACTCTACAGGAGATTATCGCCAAAGACCATTATTTCATAAGTTTTATCTCTTTTCTTCATATAGAAATAAAGAGAGATGGATGTCTTTATAGAAGTCAAAACGGATAGGATATATAAACAACAACACAGACAACTATTCTATATTTAATCTCTTTTCTTTTTGTATTGTAATAGAATAGCGAGAAATGTGTGGAAAAAGACAAAAAAAATTCTAGCCTATATCTGAACGTTGCAGTCATATAGTCTATGATATTCAATGAAAGAAGAAGTTATAGGCTACATTTCATCCTAAAATTCCCACGGGAACAGGTACAACGCAGGTAATACTGCTAGTCTATATCCCGTTGAATTTGGCTATCCATTACAAAATAATTTTTCAAATCGGACCAGTAGTTCCTGAGATTAGCGCGTTCAAACTAACAAACAAACTACATCTTTTTATTATTAGTATACTTAGATATATAACAAAAATAGAAGTAAATTATTTTTTAAAGTAAATAAACTTGAAAACCCATATAAACTTGCAAGTGTCAACATCCAGACTCCGTCAGTTTCCACGAGTAAACAAACCCCACTAACTATTAATGGCATCACGCGACCGCGGCGTCCACGTGACCCTCGGCACGTTGCGACACACAGGCAGACGTGACACTCTGTGTATACGTACGGACGGTGGTGTGCGTTGTTTGGAGGTAATGGTACGATGGTACCCGCGTTTGTACCCGTTTCTGTTTGAATTTCGGGATGAAAAATAGCCTATAACCTTCCCATTGAATGTGGCTATTCATTACAAAAATAATTATTCAAATCGGATTGGTAGTTTCTGAGATAAGAACAAACAAACAAAGTTAGAAACTACGTCTTTATAATATTAGTATTGATGTTATTAAGTTGTCTACGCCACAGTATAAACAACGTGAATAAACAAAATTCACATTACCAACTGGTTTCCCAACAAAAAGTGCCAAACATCAATTTGGCAACAAATCCACGTGAACCAAACTCGGTGCATGAACTTTACCCAAACATTGTAGACCCAACTGATGTAGCCACAGTGCGAATAAATGTGCAGTAGGTCTCTTTATGACAATGTTTACGGTTGACGCTAGACTTTGACTTAAATGTAGATTATGTTAAAGTCTCTTTAATACTTATAAGTATGAGTAAAAAGAATGTATTGATAAAGACAATATAGAACTTGATATATCTAGCTTGAAACGGTCCGAATGTCAAAACAAGCAATTCTAATTGAAGCAGCTCTCAAACCATACGATTTTGAGATTAAGTTATCAAAAATGTATGAAAGTTAATAAGTCGTAATTTGATTAACGTTTGAGTATTTTAAGGTAAACTGTACCGCTTACTGCATACAATATACTACTTACTAAATACAAAATTTCAATGCTGAGTACTTGTTATTGAAATACTTGCCCTACCGCTATCGTTACACTGTGTACAACGATGAAACGTGCCTCTAGCCCGCGCTAGTACGCAATATGGCCACGTGGCGGCGCATTGATACGGGCGGGATGGAGACAATGTGACTAGGGGAGGAGGAGTGGGTGATCCTAGGAATATTATGCAGAGGAGGGGAGGGGGTATGTAGCAACGTCAACTAATTTTGGTCTTAATTTGGTAACATGCTGTCTAAAAAGCCGATTAATAAAAGCACAAAGTTATTTATTTTAACAACAATAATTTATGGGGTGCCACGGTGAAGATCAACGATGGCGGCCGCCTGGTGATTAATAACTCAAAATATTAAAGGCAAAGGCAAAAAATTACGCCAAATATGTGTTAGTGCTCCAGAGGGCACGTTAAAACTGTCGGTCCCGGTTGTTTTATCAGACCATACCGCAGGCCTTTAGGCGGCCTAAAATTCCGACACCAGGGTCCACTCAAACTAACCTTTACTTACTTAAGTGTTAGTTTAAAGTTCCAGCCGGCTAACTACGTAAGTTCTGTTAGAAGTACCGCGCAACCTATATCAAATACACCCGGTAACATCTAGCCCTAACGGTACAGACAGACACACACTCATCTTCACTGAACTGGTTCCGGCGAGTATTGTAACTGGGTGATGTAGTCTGTCGAGAATGAGGATAGATTCGTACTTAAGGGATATTCGACTTCTTCTTCTTATCGAGTGGATGGTCAACTTGACCAATCCTGGTGTCAGAGTTATAGAGCCGCCAAAGGCCTCTGACATGGCTCATGTAACGACTACTATCCGTAGTAAGTAACCGGGACCGACGGCTTAACGTGCACTCCGAAGCACGGAATCATCTTACTTTTCGGGCAATCAGGTGATTCAGCCTGCAATGCCCTAACCAAACTGAGGACAGTCTCACAAAGTGATTTTTGTGAGATATCCCCACCGGGAATCGAACCCGGAACCTCCGGATCGTGAGCCGAGCGCTCAAACCACTAGACCACGGAGGCTGTTAATATTATTCGACATTGATGTGTAGTAAGTAAGTTCGAGTAGGCTAGTGGCCAACCCTGGTGTCGGGAGTTTTTAGACCGCCTAAAGGCCTCCGACATGGTCTGACCATTGATACAACCAAGACCGACAATTTAAAGCACGGTAGCGCTCAGATAGAAATGCCATTATCCGCCACCCATCCAAGTAGATGTGTAGTGACAAGTGACACTAATGTGTGACAGTGTCCCAGTAGCCTCGTGTCTCGCTCTGTGGAGGATATTTTGAAGGCAAATGTCAGTGCAATAGATCTGGAAACATAGAAAAGTAAAGAAGTATTAGCCTGTAATGTCCTCCTGGGCCAACGCTTCTCATCGCACTGAAGATATCAGTACAGTGAGGATTTAGTAAACATATTTAACTTAAAATAATCATCTCGACTCGAGAAGAAAACGGTCTGATGCACCGGTTCTCAAGCTTGAAATAATTCCCCCATTCGTCCGTTCCAAACTGCCCAAGTAGCGCAATAAATCTAACAGCCAAACCCTCGACAATAAGCACTATCAAAGGACACAGTTACTTCATATTTATGGGTCGTTCTGGCAAGCAGTTCCGGTGCTCTGCCAGGAGACGATGGAACTGCTAGGATTATAATAATGTACACATTTACGCGGTGTTCCGAGTTAGGGGTGTTTACATAGGCTGAGCTTCGTTCGGTATCTACCAATCATGTCGTACGTAGCGTAGTATAGCTTCTATCTGGTGGAAAGTGGCATACAATGGCAATATAACAAAAATAGAGCAAATTATGTATTAGGAAATAATTAATTTACCTGATCCTGTTAATTAAAATGACTTTGGTAATTCGGTTACAGTGTTAGATAACGTAAAGAAATACCGCCTTATTCATAAATAATATTTAACTTAAACAGTGTTTTAAAGTGTTTTGTCTCTTTCGCTCTTTGGCAAATAGCGTATGTCGGAAAGGGACAAACCATTTGATAGCTAAAGTGCTGTTATTAAGCGTTTATGAATAAAGCCCTTAGGGTTAACACTGCGTTAAGCGTGCGCACGTCGCGTGCGGCCGTCGCGTGCGCACGTCGCACGTGCACACGTCGCACGTGCACACGTCGGTTCACTTTTGTATGACACCGCACGCGACGGGCGCACGCGACTGTTCACTTTTGTATGGAACCGCGGCGTGCGCACGCTTAACGCAGTGTCGGCTCTTAGTCTATTATGGTGCCTCTGCAAGCCAAAGGTAAAAACCCCTCATCACACCTCAGCTACAGTGAGAAGGAAGTTGAATTCACCATACGATCCCAAACCCAAGCCATGTAATCGGAAACATGCTTTGAAACTAGGGATAAGTTGAGAAAAAATATTTTACTCCCCTTTCTATTAAGATGAAAAACTAAGTCCAAACCTCCGCAAAACATTTCGTAGTAACTTCCGGTACATTTCCTTCCTTCCAGACGGCTACAGTGTTAATATTATCATAATGTAACGGCCCCTCTGTTTGCATGGCATCTCACTAACGAGCTCTAGGATTTACTTAATGACAGTAGGAGCAATGATACGACCTTCAGTCTTATAGACTTTTTTGAATTGTCGCCATTTTAACACATCTATACTCATATTATAAAGAGGTAAAATTTGTATGTTTGTTTGTTCATAAAAATCACCAGCCCAATTTGAATAATTCTTTTTGCAATGGATAGCCACATTCAACAGGAAGGTTTTAGGCTAACTTTCATCCCGACATTCCCACGGGAACGGGCACAACGCGGGGAAAACCGCGGGGCGCTGCTATAATTGATATTTTAAGTTGAAGCGAACACTTTGCAATTGAAACTACGATTACACTGCTTTTATTTTACGTTTTTTCTGACAAGTAAAAACAGCAAGTGTAAACGTAGAGTTGATATAAAATTAAATTAGTTTAAAACATTTTAAAATAAATTTCGACGAACCAGATTCATTCAAAGCCAGTGTTTCCCAGGATCACTTGATTACTCCAACAGTTTAAAATTAAATGTAAATCAGTTTCCGACATCCATATTGAAAGAACTCCAGTTTGTCTGTTTGTATCGGTAACGTTAACCGGGTTACTTGGCGTTGTCGCTCAGAACCGTTTAATTGGGTTGCTACTTGCCTGTTATTTATACAGTCATGCTTAATTACTGATTACAAGCATCTACGGTGAACAGTTACGTTTTTTGGGACGAAATTATGTTAGAACGCCCCGCGGTTTTCCTCGCATCGTGCCCTTTCGTAAAAGAATTTCGGGATGATAAATATTCTATTATCTTTCCGTTGAATGTGGCTATCTGTTACAGAAATAATTATTCTAATCGGATTGGTAGTTTCTGAGATTAGCGTCTTCGAACAAGCAAAAAATATACACTTGTTAGGTATATTAGAAGAAGTAGATTTCTTATTTGGAGCGTCTTATGCAGTAAAACTTTCCGTAGTTTTAGAAATTTAAGCATACATAGGGACAGACTGATAGCGGAAAGCGACTTTGTTTTATACTATGTAGTGATGTTTCTTTATCAAACCGACAATGTATTAAATTGCAAAATGTATAGGGAAATCAATCTACGTAGTCAAAAGGTCAATATAAATCAGAAAAGCAATTAAACGCGCCGATCGACAGTTAGTCTCGCCGACATACGAAACACGATGGAAAAGAATCGGTTACCAACCGAAGCGTTTGCCAAAAATCTGACCTACATACAACCGTACACCTTTATATACTTAGAAATAGGAACCAAATTCGCCCAACTTGCTAAGAACAAGCTAAAACACACTGTGTTCTGAAGCGACTAAATGTGAGTTTGAATCGAATCTGTTTAACCTTCGCACTGGCCTCGCCTCTATCATGATCAAGGTTCGACTCCCGCACCGCGCCACTCAAACTAGACTTTAAATTAACACTTTACAGTTGATTTTTCTTTTTATTGTGATTTTTTCCAAGACTTTGTATTGTAACGGTATTGCGGTATCTACCGAAACATCTGTTTGAGTAGGCGTCGTAGAAATTGGTTGTGACTTTGACAGTGACAGTTGTGATTTATTGACAGCTGTCATTTAAGGTTGGCGGGAAAATGGCGTAGTTGAGTTTTTGATAGATAGGTACATAATGAAGCTTTTTATTGGTGTAATGAATTTGGCTTGTTTGATTCTATGTTGATCGTTCTTTCTATACTGATAATATCTTTAAGGTCAATTATAACAATACATAAAAGCATTAGCCTGTAATCCTATGCAGGAAAAAGGCCTCTCATCATACCCAGCACAGCTATCAGTACAATGAAGAGGATATTGTAATCAGACGTACCTACTGCAGGGTAATATCAAACCCCATGTTTTGTGAATTTATCGCTAGATATTTTAAGACGTTATGCTTTATAAAAAAAAATATTCCTGTAACTGGAATATGACCCTGACATTGCCGTGATAAGATGTTTTTTAATTGCTAAGTCATTCTTATACTGATTATTATAAAACGACATTTTATATCAACAAGCTGCGAACCAGAGAACGTCTACCTTTTTCATGGGAATTTCGGGATTTAAAAGAATATAATGGAAACGGAAATCGCAAACACAACTTTGCTGTGTGTTATTTCAGGATATAAATAAACATATTACGTATTAAAATTTATTTAAATGCATCTGACATTTTCGCTACTTTCGTAAAATGAATTTTCATCCTATTTCTGTAATATCATTAAACTAGAGACGCGATTACACGATTACATAAGGTTCCTTTAGTAATTCGGTATGAAAAATAGGTAGATAAAAGAATGCCTTTTGAATATAAGTGCAAAAAAATTTGAATATAACTGCAAAAAAATCCTTCCCGTAAATTTTGCATAAATTTGCCAAACTACATAGTATAAAACAAATTCGCTTTCCGCTGTCTGTCTGTCCCTATGTATGCTTAGATCTTTAAAACTACGCAACGGATTTTGATGCAGTTCTTTTTAATACTTGATAGAGTGATTCAAGAGGAAGGTGTATAAGTAATAAAATTCCCGAAATTCCCACGGGAACGGGCACAACGCGGGTAAAACCGCAGGGCGCTGCTAGTTTACTAATGTAATAAACCTAAATCGTTTGATTTTTTGATGTCGGAAACTACCAAACCGATTCGAATGATTATTCTTATAATGGACATTCAAGGGGATGGTTATAGGCTCCTTTTATATATCCAAATTCCCAGGAAAACGGCTACAGCATATATAAACTCCGGAGCGTTGAACGTGCAAAGACATTTTCTATTGACAAATCTAAAACTTATATAACGCACACATAAACAAAAGATAATATGAATGTTTGCGATATATCACAATAACATGCGCGAGCGTCAAGGTTTCTCGTACGGAAGTGGACTCGCTCGGCACACATCGGAAGGGTTCGGCTATCGTCGGAATCGGCCTGTTAACCGACAGCTACAAGGAGGAGGTTCCGTTGTTTGACCAGAGGAATGACAGAGTTTTATAGTTCTCTCTTAAAACTTAGGGCTAGGCTCTTGTCGATGGAGTTCATTCCATTTTTCTCCATCTTCTGCCATCCTCCTCAGCTGTTCGTACGATACGATCTCTGCTCTTAGTTTTATAATTATTCTACTAATAGCCTTTCGCGGCTCAATAACTCTGATACCAGGATTGGTCAGGTTGACCATCCACTCGATGAAGAAGAAGAGTGCGAGCGGAGTATATTTTTTTGATCTGACGCCAAAATTACTGAAGGAATTGAGATGAAGCTTTAAAGTAATATAGCTCACGTTTACTTATGTAATTTCCCATGAAAACTTTCTACATTATGTATTCTTTACCTTGTCACCATACAAAATGATAAATCACCCCGCACCCAGCGGTTTTACCCGCATTACACCCGTTTCCGAGAATTTCAGGATGAAAAATGGCATACAACCTTCCCGCTGAATATATCTATCCATTACAAAAAGAATAAATCCAATCGATCGTCTCTGAGATCAGCGCGTTCAAATGAAAAACAAACTATTCAGCTTTGTTATATAGATTATAGAAGTTGTAATATAACTAGATTCTTGTAACAATCATTGTCCTAAGTTCATACATATCTATGTATGTATTGTACCTAGCCCAGCTCACACGAGCTACAATCGATCACTCCTCGACCTTCGTTCAATACCGCAACTCTAGCTGGTCCGATAATAAAAGAGTATTATACCTGATATCGCTGATTACTTGTTTTCTTTATCTCTGAGCTCTGCTTTGTTTTTAATCTTTGGCTTCTCACTGTACTGATATCTGCAGTGAGGTGAGACCTTTGGCCTTTATGGAACTTTTTTGGGGCCTCGTCGGTGTAGTGCCAATATTGAAATTTACCGGGTTTGATTCCAAACGAAGCATATTTCAAATATATACGAGAATATGTACAAATATGGCTCGGGATTGAGATTACTCGCCAGTACGCAAACGTGGTAATTTACACCTTCATCTTCATTCTAATTTACGTATTACTTGCAGCGCCCTGCGGTAAACTCATAACATAGCCGTTCTCGTGAAAATGATTATTAGTAAGCTTAGCAGCTACGTCTTTTCAGACAGACAGACAATTTGCCAAACTTCATGATACACCTATTTTGATATAAAAACTATAGTAGATTAAGAACTAGCGGCGCCCCGCGGTTTTACCCGCGTTGAGCCCGTTCCCGTGGGATATTCGGGATAAAAAATAGCCTATAAGCTTCCCGTTGAATGTAGTTATCCAATAAAAAAATAATTATTCAAATCGGACTGGTAATTCCCGAGATTAGCTCGAACATACAAACAAACGAACTTATATACAAATTACTCGTACTTAAAATTATACGACCAACTAAATTAGGTTAAAAAACCTCTTTGAATGAAACTCGCGACAGGTTAACACACCTCTAATTTTAACCCTTGCTCACCAATATTAGTGGGTGACCCGGTCCCGAAAACCCGCCCTCATTACCGCTGTACAAATAACATCAAATTAATTCACCGCTCTTCTTAAATGGGTTAATTTAATACTTATATCAATATTGTATAGGTTCGTTAATGCGTTTGTTGAGAATGATGGGAGTGTACTTTAAAAAAACGGCTAAGAGCGAGTCGGTCTCGCGCATGTACTTACACTTTATTTATAAAAATTACGTGTCACGTTGTTTGTCCAAGATGGACCCCTAAACTACTGAACCAGTTTTTGATGTGATTTGCGGTGTTCCCGCGTTGTACCCGTTCCCGCGGGAATTTGGGGATAAAATGTATCCCATGTGTTATTTTGATGTATAATCTATACTACTGTAAAGTGTCATCCAAATCCGTCCTGTAGCTTTTGCGTGAAAGAGTAACAAAAATACATAATATAGATACATCCATCCTCACAAACTTTGGCATCACTAGGTACATACATAGTATAAAACAAAGTCACTATTTTTGTCTGTTTGTTTGTCTGTATGCTTAAATCTTTAAAATTACGCAACGGATTTTGATGCGGTTTTTTGTAATAGGTAGAGTGATTCAAGAGGAAGGTTATTATGTAAAAAAAATCCCGAAATTCCCACGGGAACAGGCACAACGCGGGTAAAACCGCGGGGCGCTGCTAGTTTATAATATTAGTAGGATTGTCAACATACATTTTTGCACCACATTTGAAGATGTATTAAATATCAATTTAGTAATCATAAACATAAAAAGTCGTCCTAAAAACATGATTAATCATTCCAATTAACCTACATACCAATTAGCCTTTAGGCAATCCGATGCTATCGCAGAGTGTATTCGACCTTTAAGCCCGAAAGAAAGTAGAATGCGGACTGTTTTTGATAGAATTTCTATTGTTGTTAGTTGCTAGGGTAGAGTCGTTAAGCGACTTCGAAAGTGGAAGTCGAATTAGTTGGTATAGGTTAGGTATGTATGTCTGTAGCGCATTCGTGATGTTGGTTTGGGGGAGATTGACTGTGGTGTAGGTAGAGGAATGTTAGCTTGGAGGGCTTAAACCTGGTAAGGGAAGGATTTATCATGGAACATTGTTGTCATAGGAAGATTCAAATGATCTGATGATGCGTTTTGCTTTTGATTTGAAATGTCTATGAGTGTTAAAACCTCGAAACAATTAGCAGCATCAGATGTTTTATCCGCGTCGTTCCCGTGGGAATTTCGGGATGAAACATTGCCTATTTACCTTCCCGTTGAATGTGGCCATCCATTACAAAAATAATTATTCTAATCGGATTGGTAGTTTCTGAGAATAGCCCTAACAAACAAACAAAGAAACTTTACCTCTTTATAATTATAGTATGGCATTCCCACTTACTAAACCTTCGTTCTCATCTTTCCAGGCAGTGGACTGGTGGTCGGTGGGTGTGCTGACGTACGAGCTGCTCACCGGCGCCTCCCCCTTCACCGTGGAGGGGGAGAAGAACACGCAGCAGGAGATCACCAAGAGGATAGTGCGCTGCAGCTACCCCGTGCCGCCAGACGTCAGCCCCGAGGTCCAGGACTTCATTAGGAAGTGAGTGTTGCGACGGTTATTCTGTATATTCTACTTTTTCTTACTTGTCCCAAAATGTGGACCAATTTCGTCAATTTTTCAGTCGAAGACCACTGCTCCTCAAGAGGAAAAGGTTTAGAGATAGGGTAAGAATGAAATAAAATCACTAAATCTTTTTCCTCATTAGTAGAAATCGGTTTCGGCTGGAAAATTGACGACATCCACTTTTATGCTATGCATTTGAGCGTAAATATCCCCACTTTCGTCCATAGAAATAAGAGGAAATACAATGAGCAAAATCACCATCACTCTTTGGACCATTTTTTCCATGTGACAGTCAATTTATTAAAATATTTCCGTGGTTTATTTCCAGATTATTAGTAAAAGACCCGCGGCGTCGCCTCGGAGGCGGTGAGGAGGACGCGGCTGAACTCAAAAGACATCCATTTTTCCAGGTTAGTCTATTGTTACGGTTCCGTACCTAATATGGATAAAACAGGACCCCTACTTATAGGATCTCTGGGGTTCTTGTCTGTCTGGCGCGAGGAAAGCCAAGAAACGACCCCTTTTTGGCCAAAATTTTGATGCCCATCGGTTCTCTATCAAAATTCCTTATAGTATATATATTTATTATATATTTCGGTTGTCGTTCCGTCTAGCGCGAGTAGAATCAAGAAATTACCCATACAATTTTATGACACCGGACGACCCTTTCCAAAACTCTTGATCATAATTGTGGTCCCAGATCATCAGATCCTTATGCTTCCTTGTCCCCCGAAACCTCTGTACATGGTCGTCCAAAAATCCTCTGCATAGTGTAGTCCAAGATCATCAGATCTTTATGCTCCCTTGCTCCCAAAACCTCTGCACATTATGGTGCAAGTTCCTGACGGCCCGTCGTCCCGCAGACGCTGGACTGGCGCGCGGTGTCGCGGCGCGAGGTGGCGGCGCCGTTCGTGCCGGTGCTGTCGCACGCGGCCGACACGTGCAACTTCTCCGAGGAGTTCACGCTGATGCCGCCCACCGACTCGCCTGCACAGGCGCCCAAACACCACGACAAGCTGTTCTTAGGTGAGTCCAGAGAAAGAAGGAGAATTAGGTTTGATATTGCAGGAATTTGACTTGGAACTTTTTGGTTTTACCGGTTTGAATGAGCATGTTTGCCAAATGACGTACCAGTCAACCAATTTTAATTTTTGAATCGGATTTAATATTTGAAACCAAATTCTAGATCAAACCATGTCGATTTTCTTTAGTATTACACTTGACACCAGGGTTTAGGAACCTAGGCGAGAGTATAATATTCAATTTTTTTGGTAGAATCGTTCTGATAGAAAGGCTGTATTGCTATGCTTACTCACAGTTCGGTATCCACCAATCATATCAAATCAAATAGAATAGCTCTAGTGAAAAGGCACGGTATACTGTCTGTTGAAAATAATGACATTAAAAAAAACCTAAATCAACTCCCTGTTCTACGATTCCAGGTTACTCATACGTCGCGCCGAGCATCTTGTTCTCGGAGAACATCATCTCGGACCAGCTGTGGATGCAGGCCACGGGGCACAAACATGACAAGCTCAAGGGGTGGCTCGCCAAGGTAACGTACTGCACCTGATATATACCACTAAACACTCACTTGATAATTATGCTTAATTGCATATAATTGTTGACATCAATTTGTTATTTTTAATTGAAAGCACGTTTACGGATACACTTCGCTTTTATTTTACATTTTTATCTGACGTTTCGGCCCCTTTACAGGAACCAGTCTTCTGTGACCACGGTTAAGGGGCCGATACGTCAAATAAAAATGTAAAATAATAGCGAAGTGTATCCGTAGACGTAGTTTCAATTCAAAATAAGTAATGTTCGCTTAAACTTAAGACACCAGTGTCAATTTGTTAATTGATTGTCATTTAAGTAAGTGTTAAGTAAATTGGTGAAATGTAAATTCTAAATTTAATTCCAGTTATTTTTCAAAAGGCATTTTATTAACATACATTTTTGACAAATTCTTGTCAAGTTTTTGACGACTATTTTCTCAAATTATATGTTTTAACAATTTTTTGTTCAAATTGTATGAAATTGAAGACAGCTAAATTTAAGAAGATGGTATTGTTTACTCCTTATCTCTTCCTTATAGTCCACCAATATTCACAGGACATATTCTGTTCCAGGACTCGCCGTTCTTCCAGAAGTACGCGGTCGAACTGAGCACTCCGTTACTGGGCGATGGGTCTTATTCAGTGTGCAGAAAGTGTATACACAAGCAGACGGGCAAGGAGTACGCTGTTAAGGTATGGGGTGGCTTAATGGTCTATCTGACAATTGTTTTTCAAAATACATTTTATCAATTACTAGCAGCGCCCCGCGGTTTTACCCGCGTTGTGCCCGTTCCCGTAGGAAATCCGGGATAAAATGTAGCCTATAGCCTTCCTCGATAAATAGACTATCTAACAGTGAAAGAATTATTCAAATCGGTTCAGTAGTTTCTGAGATTAGCGCATTTAAACAAACAAACAAACAAACAAACAAAACAAACTCTTCAGCTTTATAATATTAGTATAGATTTGTTAATTTTTTGAAAAGCGTTTGTCAAAATTTTTAAGACTTATTTGTCAAATAATCTTTTTAACTATTATTTCTGTTCAAATTGCATGCAATCTGATTGACTTACTAAGATATTTCTATTGATTACTCCCCTGACATAACATATTTTTGTATGTTAATCTGATTCAATGTTTGTTGCAGATAATCTCATCCCAGAAGAAGGACGTGAAGCAAGAGATCGAGCTGCTGAAGGCGTGTCAGGGGTGCCCCTACATCATCACGCTGCACGAAGTGTTCTACGACTCGGTGAGTTGACACTGTCGAAATTGATCACACTTCTGGAATAATTAACACCAAATTTAATATTGAAAGGAATGTTAGGTAATCGATGTATGTATACCACTTTATTGCCGTAAAATTCCGATAAGATCTAAGTCGGTGCGTGCGATACTTTATGACAGTCAGACAAAGTAAGATTTCTTGCTATTTCCACGGTTTAAATAGTATCTAGATGTCACACACACATTCACAGATACCATACCTCATAGTCACCTCCTTAATTTGTTTCAAATAATTAACATTATCTACATGTTCTCTCTGACGTCCATACTATAATACTTCGGTATCCCATTTTCTAATGTTATTGAATAATGAAGTTGTGTATTCGTCTGCAGGCCTTTACGTACATCGTGACAGAGCTGGCGAGCGGTGGCGAGCTGTTGGCGGCGCTGCGCGCGCCGCTGGGCGAGCGGCCCGCGCGCCGCCTGCTGCGCCAGCTGGCCGCCGCGCTCAAACACATGCACGCGCGGCGCGTCGTGCACCGCGACCTCAAGCCCGAGGTACACCACCCCCCCCCCCCTGTTGAGCCAAATCATTTCTTACTTATATTTATCGACAAATGACAATCTGTATTATCAAATGACAAATATACTCTTGTTTAGAGACACAATCATAAATGTATCTTTTTGACAATTTGGCAAGAAGGGATTGGATCTCGTTCCTCGCTGAGCGATGGAGAAACTAAGGCTGTACGGAACCAAGTTCTCCTAACGGACATTTAGAAAAGAAATCACTCCGTTATGTTATGACACTAAAAACAATAAACCTTATAGAGATTAAATCTAAATGAGAAATATAAATCTAACCCCATCAGCAAAAGCAAAACACTCAAAAGTTAACATAATTAACGTATTACTACGGGGTTTTCGCGGCACCAGATTGTTCTATCAATTCAAAAACTTAATAAAAGGTTACCCAAATTACGACAAACTTTCATACATTTTCATCAACTCATTGTCAAAATTGTATGTCAAGTTTGAATTTTCATTAAATACTAGCTGTGCCCCGCGGTTTCACCCGCAGCGCCCCCGTTCCCATGGGAATTTCCTGAATTTTCTTTGCTATAAACCTCACGGAGCCCGAGACCTTTCCAACGAATGCAAAACCGTGGAAATCGGTTCGTGCGTTCTGGAGTTATAGCGTCAGGGAGGGAAACCCGACTTATTTTTATATGGTAGAAGATAACTCGTTTAATTTAAATTTGCAGAACATCCTGCTAACGTCGTGTCGTATCAACGAGGCTCGAGTCAAGGTGGTGGACTTCGGATTCGCGCGGCGCGCCGCCGACAACGACGACCGCCACCGGATGATGACTCCCTGCTTCAGGTAGGCGTCGTTGTTGGGAGAGGACTGGGAGCTTTTGGGCCAGAAATGTAGTCTGAATTGACTGTAACAACCTCATAATGTAAACCTATGTTTAAGAGAATATATGAATTAGAATGTGGCTATCAATACAAAAATAATATCTATCTATTGCAATCGGACCGGTAGTTACTAGGATTAGCCCGTTCAAACCGCCAAAAACAATAAAAAAAATTGATCACTTCACTAACAATGCCCGTACCTTATCTTCTTCTTCATCGAGTGGATGGTCCCCTGACCAATCCTGGTGTCAGAGTTATTGAGCCGCCAAAGGCCTCTGACATGGCTCATGTAACGACTACCGTACCTTGTAATACTGTTTACCGTACTTAAATTTACGTCTCGAATATTCTATATCTTATAGCACATAATAGGACGGTATATTAACTAATTATGTTTAAAGATTGGTCTTGTTTTCAAGCGATTTTAAAAAAAGGTGTTTTTTCTAATATAAATCGGTTTTTCATTTGTAAAAGTAAAAAAAAAGTATAAGACTGTATTTCCCACTGCTGGGCAAACACCTCTCTTCTTACCGATAATATCAGTACAAAGAGGAGGAAAAAAAATACGAGTTAACTTTACTAATAGTTTCCGTATATTTCCAGTCTCCCGTACGCAGCGCCGGAAGTGGTGCAGCGCGCGCGAGTGAGCGCGGCGCCGCCCTACGACCAGCAGTGCGACCTGTGGAGCCTCGGGGTCATCTTCGTGAGTATACACTACCAGTTCCCGAGGGATCTCCCCGTTGAATGTAGCTATCAGTTACAAAAATAATTATTCAAATCGGATTTGTAGTTTCTGAGATTAGCGCTTTCAAAAACTAGCAGCTAGTACTAGCAGTTTTACCCGCGGTTTTACCCGCGTTACACCCGTTCCTGTTGGAATTTCGGGATGAATAATACCCTATAACCTTGCCGTTGCATATGGCTATCTGTTACAAAAAGAATTATTGAAATAGGACTTGTAGTTTCTGAGATTAGCGCGTTCAAACAAAACAAAATAAAACTGACTCTTCAGCTTTATTATATTAGTATAGATAATATATATTTCCTTTATGTCTTAATTTTAATGATTACACGTTACAGATATTAGTAGAAAACTATCATTAATGGAATACGTGTTGTTTATGTTACAGTACTGCATGTTGTGCGGCACGGCGCCCTTCCAGCCCGCGTCGAAGAAGGAACCTGTTACTGCGTTCATGGATAGAATCAGGAGCGGACACTTCACTATGGAAGGTGAGCTACATTCATCTGTATATATTGAGGAGATATACTTACTAAAAATATACTAGAAATAAAAAATATACTACACTAGCCGCGCCCTTCGGTGTTACCCGCGTTGTACCCGTTCCCGCGGGAATTTCGGAACAAAATGTATCCCATGTGTTATTCTGATGTATAACCTATATTACTGTAAAGTTTCATCCAAATCCGTTCAGTAGTTTTTGCGTGAAAGCGTAACAAAGATACATACATTCTCACTAACTTTCGCATTTATAATATTAGTAGGATTCCTTAATACAAGCTTGGAGCTTACTTTGTCTATATTTAACCGTGTCTAAATTTGTACTAACAATATGAATATATGAATATTGCAATGGTTACTGCAGGTCCGGTGTGGGCGAGTATATCGGCGAGCAGCAAGCGGCTCGTGTCGGGGCTGCTGTGTGTGGAGGCGCATCGGAGACTCACCGTGGGCGAGCTGCTCGACGCGCTCGACACCACGGAGGAAGACAGCGGGGTGCTGCTGCTAGCGGTGAGCTTGTACATACTACCGTTAGCCTGGCCCTCCGCTGGGCACACAATGAGACAACATGCCACTGAGGATGTCAGTACAGTGAGGAGGATAAGACGCTTGCCTAATAAGGGTTGGTGAAAATTAAAGGCTCCTGATCAGATAGTCTAAGTAGCAAAACGTCCAACAAAGCGAAAAGTCCAATGAGCAAATTGCCCATGTAGCAAAACGTCTAACTATCAACAGGTCTATATATCAAAACGTATAGTCGCGTGCGCACGCGACGGGCGCATGCTTACGCAGTGTTGACCCTAAAAATGTATTACTAATAAACTAAATACAGACACTAATGCATGAAAACATCGTTACTATATTTTTAGATATATTCAATATTTTCATTACTCAACAAATAATATTATGCCCATGGAAATTTAGGTCATGTATTTAATGTAATTGTGTTTGCTCCGACAGGATATGACGAAGGCGGAGCTCTACAAACGTCGCAACAAAAACAAGCCGCGGTCCAGCGACGAGCCGCCGCCCGACGCCGCCGACGACGACAAGGACGTCTCGCTCATCGAGACCATCAACAACCTCAAGAACAGGATGAACAAGAACTCCATAGAGAATGACGTCGAGCTCATCAAGGCCAACACCCAAGAGACGCCAGTCACCGAAACCGCCGAGCCTAACTATCAAGAGTTTGACGAGATACCGTCGGTCAAACCGGTCGAGAAGACATACGCCAAATCAAGGTCCAAACTCGACGATTACATGTTCGTTGAGAGCCAAGAACTTGACGCAGACTTCACGACAACTAGAACAAACAAATCCAAATCGCCCGTCCCTAAGAAGAAGAGGAAAGTAGAAACGAGACAGACTAAGAAGGAGCCAGAAAGACAGCTAAGAAGTAATAAGAAAGTAACAGAAGACAAACGGAGTCTTAGGAGTAACAGTGTCGACAAGAAACGGACGACTAAGGAATCTATAGAAAATGACAAAGTAACTACTAGGAATAGTCGGAAACGTAAATTTGAAGAGTTAGCCAAGCCGGTGCTCAGGGAGAAAGGGCAGAACGGGAGAGCCACCAAGAGCACCGAAACAACAGAAAGAAAAATAGCGAAAGCCAAGCGAACCAAGAAAATTGAACCTCTCAAGTTAGACATACAAGAGAACGTCAGAATGACTCGCGCGAGAAGACGGCGGCTAGAGATCAGTCTGTCGCCTTCGGAAGTCAAAACTATAGTGCCCACGTTCTCGTTCGAATCGGAAAAGCGAGTCAACTCGGTGGAGTCGAATCTGTCGAACAAGAGTCATACCAAAGGGAAGAAGAAAGTGAGTAAAGTGAAGCGAGCGCCGCCGCGGGCGACGCGGTCGCGCGTCAGCCGCAGGTGAGCGCGCGGCGCCGCAGTGGGGTTCCGTTCAAATGACTGTTAGCTGTTGCCTCGTGAAGTGAAAACCGTGTCTCGTATGTAAATTCTGGTGTACATTCATAAAATAAGGTATTTTGGTGTCTTTTTGTTTGTCAATTCTCTCGGCCCGGCTAGACCCGTTCTCGTGATTCAAATCCCTGTCCCTCTGTCGACCGTTTAACGTTAATTTTTAATGATAAATTAATTTAAATGTTACTATTATTTTGTAAGTCTTTCCCATATTACCATTAGATTTAATTCTTGACGTTGGTTAATTGTATTTAAATTAGATAATTGATTAATTAATTATTAATATTAGTAAATTTTTCGTTTGTTTTCTCTTGCGGTGTGTTTGCAGCACTGATGCTCTAGCTTGTAATAGAATTGTATTTATTCGCGTTGTTTTAACTCGATCATATCGACATCGATTACGGTTGGAACAACTCGGTTATAACTTTATTTTAAGTTATGATTCTCCTATTGTAATTTAAAATTATTGTTCTACGATTTTGTCACTCACAATAGTATTTTATATATGATAGAATTTGTTATATATTTTCACTTCTAGCTAATTACTTGTTCACGGATTACATTCTATGATAACGCTGTTTTTTAACTGGTAACACTTAAGTTTTGCCAGTAATAAAATCCTGCAATAGATCTCTGCACTACGATTTATATATATTATAATATTGTGAATTTAGGTTGTTTGTGTGTGTATATTTGTTTGTCTAGTATAATAGAATAATTTGTAAATGTTTTCTTATAAAAAGAAGCGTTATAATCTGTACCTACTTCCACGTTAAAAGAAAAAAAAGATCTATGGTGAAAGTGCCAAAGCATGCTTAGAAAATTAAAAATCAATCTATGGTTTTGATTTGAAAAAAATATATGAAAAATGATGCTCAAAGATTTAAATTGATAGAAAGCAACAAGTACGCAAAGTTTTGAGCTGGTTGGTTAATTTCTTTGAAGCGCGTGTCATTTTAAAGACAACAATAGCTAACAATTTTCCTAAAGAAAAATACCAGGTGTCGCCATATTGGAAATCAAGATGGCGTACAAAACAAACTTGTTTATAACTAGATGGTATAATATAGGGATTATGGACTTTATTTAGCGGGCTCAATTTATATTAACAATATAACTGAAAAAGCATTCCCATATCAATTGAAGGAATAAACTCTTGAAATGACCCGACCAGCCCTCCTTTCCGTGCGTCGTGCATGTCAAAATTTATTTTACACTATTTAGTAGTGTCGTAATATTTGTATTTTCTTACATTTTTCTTAACATTTTTTAAATAATTTATTTATTGTTTTCTAGTTTGATCTTCTCTCATTTATTTCATCGTATTAAGCGCTTTTACCAAATAAAAACATTTTGTTTTCGATATAATTTTTTTCTTTGTAAATAAAAATGGTTATAGCATTTAGTACAAAAAATTTGGTGGAAGTTGTTAAAATATAATAATTTATATTTAAAAGAAAAAAACATGTTTATGAAAACGTAAATCTCACAGTTGACATTTGATTGTGGTACGATCCGGCACCGAGCAATAATATAGTTGAATGCATAATATGTAGTATATTATGGTTTGTTGAATTGAATCGTTTATTCATTAAAGTATTTTAAATACGCGATGTAAAGCCAAATATCAATTTATCAAAAACGAGTGTTCGTCACTTAGGAACGCGCCACCTGGCGGCGCGCGGCGTGGCTAAGAAACATGTAACTCCAATAATTGTAAACGTGTTATCAAGTGTAGTGTACCTGCTTTAACAAATTTCTTGTTATAATAGCTTGAATCGAGTCTAACAATGTTATTGAATACAATTAATAATTATTAGTTAAAAATAATAATGGTTAACTACAATTTGATTTGCAAAATGTTTTAGTCTGTGGTTTTATGAGACTTGTCTATGTACAAGTATTTATGATCTGTGCCTCTACTGTTACTAAAATAGCTTAGATTTTTCACTTACTTAAGTATGATTTTCTTTATTTTCTTACCTTTTAAAACTATAAATATTTATGTACAAAGAAATTAAGTCTTTATATATCAGTATTAAGAGTCTTATAAAACCTCAGATTAGTAACAAAAACGACTGAGATGAAAATAAATGTAATAAGGAGCCTTTTAGTAATAACCTAAATAATATAAATAGAAAATATTGAATTGTGTTTGCTACATGTTAAAGGAATATAGTGTACATTCTGAGACAAATTATGTATTTACTAATTTGGTTGACTAATATGTACTAGGTTTAGGTAACGCAGATAAAATCATCAATTTACGAACATACTTTTTGAGTATGACTACAAATATAGCATCATAGTATAGGCTAAGCTTTTCTATACATTTTGTATAGCCACAAACTGAGCAACTAACCTAGCGGAAAGGACTTCTGTAGCCACGAGTGGTGATGTGGGTAGAACCTGAACCTAGTATGTACTGTTGACCAAAAACAATTTATAGTTTATATCATAGAGGTCACATTGTAAGTATATGACCAAAATTCAAAATAAAGTAGATTTTCTATCAAATTTTAATAAATAGAGAGTGTAACCCTGTTCAATGCTGATTTTGTTAGCCAAATATTATAATGTTAATTTATTGAAGAATATCAACAATAAAATAAGCAATACTCTTGGTGGCAGATAATTTGACGGTACGGTACTAAACATAGTACTTACTGATGTTTAAGAGTAAGCTTTGTTACACCATCCAATTTGTATTCAAATATAAAATTGTGTAGTTAGTGTGGTGATCATTTCAGGACAGCCGATTGAGTCTAATATAGTGTTTTAGAAAAGCTTAACTGTCCAAGATACCAAGAAAATTGGATGATGTAACAGGATTTGCGATTATCTTCAATGTCTGATTGTCTGTCACACAAGTAAAGCGATAAATGAAGTATAATCCCGAGTGTGCCCATGTCGTATCAAAGTAATATTATAATAATTATTGTAATATAAAGGAAATTGTAAATTTCCAAGCTTCTTGATTGTAGCATGTCACTACGTCAGAGTATGTAAAAAGTGCACTTAAAACTGTATGGATGAACCAAATGATATATAATTTTTTAATAAAGTGTTAGAAATTATTATGATAATGTCGGCGTTAATAAATTTTGTATGAAGGAAGTGGCCGGCCTTGGCATATTGGATTGTAATAAATATACCATTTTAACATTAGCCTACTTGTTTTATTGATACTATTGTCTTTTACTCGCAGCAATAGTCCTATTATACAATATTGATTCGAAATTTAACAATTGGTTTAAAATTTGATATCTAAATACACACCGCCTTATTCATAAAAGATATTTGACTTAAACAGTGTTTTAAAGTGTTTTGTCCCTTTCGCTCTTTGGCAAATAGCGTATGTCGGAAAGGGACAAACCATTTGATAGCTAAAGTGCTGTTATTAAGCGTTTATGAATAAGGCCCACGGAAAATAGCTTGTAAGTAATGGCTTTAAAATTGTATTGAGATTAATATTGAGACTGAGTTAGTTGCTTGCACTCGTATTGACCATGTTAACTATGGCTTCGACTTCCAAAGACGATTCTCCTATTAACTTGTAGTAAAGCAGACATTTCTAAGAAAAAACGAACAAAACAAAAGACGAGCGGATTTCGACGAATAATCGGTAGTTCTTTGTATGTTCCCGAGATAAGGAAAAACGTTCAACTGTAATGTTAGCTAACTATACAGGACCCAGACAAAAATAGAGCATTCAATCTGTAGTTTGCTTAGCCTGTGGGTCTGTAATCTAATAAAATTAAACCGTGAGGCTATAGTTCTAGATTCGCGCCACATCAGATACTCAATAAAATACATAATCGTTCATTAGTAATGAAAGTGAAAAGCATTGAGGTACAAGCAAATTTCTATGCAAATATGTGAATAGAATCCTAATTACAATAACAACACATGTATCTATGCAAATACTTAGATACTTAGATCCTTTCCCATGTGAATGAAATAAACATTATCAATGAATTACCACTTTTTGCAGTCGGTTAAATACAAGTTGTAAAAGTTGGTAGTAGCTATCAAATATTCTGTGCGATTTCATTCATAGACATGTTATACAGCATAAATTCTCTTTTGTAATTCCACGATGTTATTAAAAAAGAAAATCGATTTGTCTGTGAAAATTGACAGTTTCATTGATATTTAATTATGAGTTGTCACACAGAAAAATAAATATTTTTGGGAGAAATTTTAAGTTTCACATAAAGCAAAAACTGTGTACTATGTATTATTACGAAAAGTCATAAAAACATGCTTTAGTTCTTGTACATTTTTGGAATTAACAAAGAAAGTTGATGAGTTTTCCCAGTTCCGTAAAAAGTTGAGTTGGATAGTAAGTACTTTAATCGAATAACATTCGGTAGCTTTTTATTTGAGTAGAAATTTCATAAATAGACCTGGCAACACAACGAGTGGCACTGTGGCAAACGTCAGGCGATGTCGAGTTTTGTGTTGGAAAATTAATTATTTCACTTTTTATGTTATTAATTATGTGAATAATGAGATGAAAGTGTAGATAAATGTTAGTGTAGTGTGTTATAGTGATTATGGCGCATAGTGGTGGTGTGTTGAGTTCTGATATATCCAGAAGGAATCCCCAGGATGAGTATGAACTCATACAGAGGATCGGTTCGGGCACGTATGGCGATGTCTACAAGGTAGGGGGTCTTCTCCTTAATTCTTTATTTAAAATAGAAATAAATAAGCTCTCCCGCGTTTATCACTATCACTCCCAAAAAAATAACAACATATTTTGATACTTTTTCTCGCCATATATTTTGCTAAATTAGACTAATTTAAATGTAAATTTTAATCAGTTTTCGCTGTAATAATATTTGTTAGTCGTAACAAGTGTGCGTGATCTAATTATTTGAACAATTTGCCCAGACATGTGCATGTTTGACCTTGGATTGAGACAAGGCTTATAATGAAGAGAACACTCCCATTTCATGCAAAATGTTACACCTTCTTTGTCATACACCTGTGTATGTTTGTTTATTTCTTCTCACCGTGAATAAAAACTAATTTATGTATACTCTGTTACATAATGTTTAGTAAATAGGTGCATAATTATTATCAGGTACTATAAAGTTAACGGTCTTTTTTTACATGATTAAAAGTGGATTTCATTCTGTTTTTTATTTAATGAAGAGTGTTATTTGTTTCCACGGCTTATTGTTCTCATTTGGTTGTGATCAGTTTTAACAATCTTGAGATTCAAAAACAACAAAAAAATTATGATAATATTCATTGAAGTAGGTTTAGCAAAAAAGTATGTATGAATAACTATAGGTACCAACATTGAGTTTGTATTATCTTAAAATAATCTTATCAATACTTCTATAATTACAGAAGAATAAGAATTAGTGGCCTGCTAAGTAAAACATTATCTTCTAATTATTATTTTTTCCTTATCATAACATTCCGTCAATATTTTTGCAAAACATTATTGTTAAATAATTATACAAAAACAAATATAGATGAATAATAATTTATTGCCTACTTGGAACTACATATATAGTTGTACCTACATTTTACTTGTTTCTTTGGTAATTTTGGGATAAAAAAAGCAACAAATCTTCCCTGTGATTTACTCAATGTATTGGTGTTACCTGCATGCAAATCTGTTCAGTAAATGTTGAAACTGGAATACAGAATTCAAGGTTCACTTTGTTCTATACTAACAGCGCCCCGCGGTTTTACCCGCGTTGTTCCCGTTCCCGTGGGAATTTCGGGAATTTTTTTACATAAAAACCTTCCTCTTGAATCACTGTACCTATTACAAAACACCGCATCAAAATCCGTTGCGTAATTTTAAAGATTTATGCATACAGACAAACAGACAAAAATAGCGACTTTGTTTTATACTATGTAGTGATGTAAGGGAATGCTATGTATGTACATGTCCTGTCAATATTACTTAGTGTATGATAAGGTATTTTAATATCCATACACCTAATTTCATGATTAAAAATCTAGATTTTCTTTGATAGACATTAGTGTTTTAAAACCATACAACTAAACAATAGGTACTTTGATTTAACATTCATCATTCTATTGTTTGATCGAAGTAACTAGTGTAGAATGGATGTTAGTTTAGCGCTCAGTGGGGTATTGCATGTAATAACAATTAACAAGTCTAGTTTACAGAATCCTTATAGTTTTTTTTAACAATTTTGTATATTTTCATATAAAAACTCCATTTAGTCAAGTTTTAAAATGCATTTGAAGTCTAATTTAAAGAATTTTGATAATCTATTTTCAATTTATATTATTATGTTTTTGTTTGTTAAGCATTTTGATATAATTATGTAGACACTCATGAAAACTCCTTTCTTCAATTCTCTCTCTACTTCATTATTCTCCTGGCTAATCTTTGGCAGTCTCTACCAGAATGCCTTGTTAAACTTGACATAATTGGTGGATACCAAAAAGAAAAAAGCACAGCACTCTAATGGAAACCTCGCTGTATAATTCCAATTCTGTCACTGAAACTATCCCTGATACTTATTTTTACTCTCGCGATTTGTTCTCATCATTAGAGCTTCGCTCCGTGGTATAACCTGCGTTGTGCCCGTTCCCGTGGGAATTTCGGGAATTTCTATCCATATAAACCTTCCTCTTGAATCACTATCTATTAATCCGTTGTGTAGTTTAAAAGATCTAAACATACATAGGGACAGTAGTAGAAAGCGACTTATTCTGCATGTTGAGGGCAGTCTTGCCTATAATCTATAATCTTTAGTGCTGTGAAAAAATGTAGTACCTAATATGTTAATAATGGTGTCTATAATTTTGGATACACAATATATTACATTCTCATGTTTTGAAGCACAGTTTCAACCCCTTTCATCACATTTTCCATGTCACTGGCTCACTATTTAGCTTCCAAACACAAGTCGGCTGGAATTAAACACCAAAATAGGGAGTGCTGTTAAAATTGTCCAGTTAGCTACGAGCAAGTGTGGCTAATATACTAGAGTATATTGACTACAATTATATTGAAGAAGTATCTACTTAAGTGTTAAAAGATATACTCTTAGAAATGTATTCCACAGTTCAATCTTTTACTTGTAATTTATATAAATAAAAATGAATTGCTGTTTGTGAGTCTGCTAAAAACATGAGAACGGCTGAACCGATTTGGCTAATTTTGGTCTTGAAATATTCATGAAAGTCCAGGGAAGGTTTAAAGGTAAGCAGTGACGGAATCACTGTGTGTGCAACCGCAGGGCACAGCTAGTTAAGTATATATTATTATCACCAATAATGTCAAGGCAAATAGGTGAGATGAGAGGCCTTTGCCCAGCTGTGGGACATAACAGACAAATACTTAACTTTCTAGATTTGAACATATTTCCTATTCTAGACTTTTCAACTAGTAAAGAAGGTGTTATGTGTTTATTACAAGTCATGGCTACCAGTGACTAGTTGTGAAATGATGTTGTCTGTGAGTCATTCTGAATCATGGCATCTTCACTCTGTTTGTGGTTATTTCGTAATTAAACGGTTAACTAGCGGTTGCCCGCGGTTTTACCCGCATTGAACCTGTTGTTGAATTTAGGGATATTAATTAACTAGTGGCGGACAGCGGTTTTACCTGCCTTGTCCTAAATCGGAAGTAGCCTATAGATAGATACACACTTTATTGTACACTTATAATGTGAATTTTGAATGTAGCTATCCAATAAAAGAAGAATCATTCAAAGCGGACTGATCGTTTCTAAAAGTTACCTATTCAAACAAACAAAACATTAAACCCTTATTGTTGGTAACTAGCGCCCCGCGGTTTTACCCGCTTTGTGCCTTTTGTAATAATTTCCAAATCTTCTTCTTCATCGAGTGGATGGTCAACCCGACCAATTCTGGTGTCAGAGTTATTGAGCCGTTAAAGGCCTCTGACATGGCTCAAGTAACGACTACTATCCGTAGAAAGTAACCGGGACCGACGGCTTAACGTGCCCTCCGAAGCACGGAATCATCTTACTTTTCGGGCAATCAGGTGATTCAGCCTGCAATGCCCTAACCAAACTGAGGAAAGTCTCACAAAGTGATTTTTGTGAGATATCCCCACCGGGAATCGAACCCGGAACCTCCGGATCATGGGCCGAGCGCTCAAACCACAAGACCATGGAGGCTGTTATTTCCAAATAAAAAGTAGTCTATATCCTTCATCTTGAATAAGACAGTTGAATACAAAAAGAGTTATCCAAATTGGGCTGGTAGTTCCAAATATTAGCACATACAAACAAACAACAAAAAATATCAAACTCTTTAATATTAAATTAGTATAGTATAGCAGATTAAATAACCTCATTTAAGTTCTATCAATGCAATGTAATTTGAGTCTGTTTAAATACCTAAGTGTTACATATTTCCTATCATTAACTCTAGGCTTGTAATTAATTCAATATTTACTTTATGTTTAACACAATTGGCCATGTTAGTACTTATAGAATCCTACTAATATTATAAATGCGAAAGTTTGTGAGGATGGATGTATGTTTGTTACTCTTTCACGCAAAAACTACTGAACGGATTTGGATGAAATTTTACAGTAATGTAGGTTATATATCAGAATAACACATGGAATACATTTATATCCCGAAATTCCCGCGGGAACGGGTACAACCCGGGTAACACCGCGGGGCGCGGCTAGTGTTGTAATAGGTAATACTTCAAGTTTAAATACCTACCAATATAATGATGTAAAGAGCTTTTTGTTTGATTCTGCTCTAATGTAATCTCAAAATACTGAACGGATTTTAATACGATTTTCACTTACAGACAAGGAAATCGAGACGAAAGTATATTTTGTAAAAAAAAATCCAATTTATTTTTAATCCCAGAATTCCTTTGCGAATCTTGATTAAGGGTGAGTTAAGCGCCAGAATGGGTCGCTATTAAAGTATGTAAATTTAACTAGTTCGAGTATTTAATAACACTTTAAAGAAATAATCAATTTGGCTGCACGTTGTCGCGTGACGCTGTGGAATGTCCTCGTCACTCGTCGTTTTATAATGAGTTTGTTGCTGTTATAAAATTAATATTTCTGAAAGGTTGCTTTGCTTTAACCAATAAATTACTTGACCTAATTTAAGGTCAGTTTTAGTGTTTTTTTAGTTAGTTTGACACTAAAAAGTGATCTTCAGCAATGTGCAGCTCAGCCACTATTTCGGTGGGTGGTCCATACTGGAATTTATATCTAAGCGCTAATATTTTCGCAGTGCTCGTTTAATTTTCTGTACCGTTTGTTTCAATCGTTAGATCATGTCGAAGAATTTTAGGCGGTCTCAAAACTATGATTACTTACCTACACGAACTTATTTACTTGAAGTCGGTTAAAAAGACCAACTATATTACATGTGTACATCCGAGCAAACTTTCGTATCTGTACTAATATTATAAAGAGGTAAAGTTTGTAATTTTGTTTGAATGTTCGGCCTAATATTCGCAATTATTCAACCGATTTTTAAAAATATTTCACCAATAGATAGAATACAGTTTAGGTGCGGACATTGGCTATGCCTTATTTCCAATAAAAATAGGGATCCGTATCTAAATTAAAAAAAATCTTGATTTACTGAAGCGAAGTGAGGGTGGGTCGCTAGTTTTTATTTTGAATATGATAACAAGTGCGTACGTCATGAAAGTTTCAGTAAACATGTGCGCAACAGACATTCTTACGACACTTTTATTATTTTACTTTATTTATTACTCGGCTACTTATGTTGTTAACGATGCAAGTGTTAAAATTGTTTATTTTGTAAAGCACTAACATTATAGGCTTTAGCAGCACCTTTGTTTTACCCGCGTTGTGCCCGTTCCCGTGGGAATATCGGGAATTTTTATACATATAAACCTTCCTCTTGAATCACTCTATCTATAAAAACAACTGCATCCAAATCCGTTGCGTAGTTTTAAAGATATAAACATACATAGGGACAGACAGACAGACAGCGGAAAGCGACTTTGTTTTATACTATTTAGTGATAGTGACTATCTATAGTATAGATTCTATACTAATATTATAAAGAGGTAAAATTTGTAAGTTTGTTTGTTTGTTTGTTTGTTTGTTTGTTTGTTTGTTTGTTTGTATGTTCGAGCTAATCTCGGGAACTACAAATCCGATTTGAATAATTATTTTTGTAGTAGATAGCCACATTCAAGGGGAAGGTTATAGGCTATTTATTATCCCAAAATTCCCACAGGAACGGGAACAACGCGGGTAACACCGCGGGGCGCGGCTAGTGTAGTGATATAGAAGTATAGAGATAATATGGTTAAGAAGCTACGTACTAATATAACACCCCCCTGATTCACTTGTTTCGTACTATTATTTTAACTGACTTCAAACTGGGCCAGTAACCTCGCTATTAAGCGAGTAACATAGCCTAGTATGAAATAGAGCAACCTTCATCCTATACTAATATAATAAAGCTGAAGAGTTTGTTTGAACGCGCTAATCTCAGAAACTACCTGTCGGATTCGAAAATTCTTTTTGTATTCGATAGCTAAATTCAAGAGGATTGTTACAGGTTATTTTTATCCCGAAATTCCTAAAGGAATGGGCTCTACGGGTAAAACCGAGGGCGCTGCTAGTATAAAAATACGTGCCAAAACCACAACTTCCTTTTTTCAAACTCGACTTAGCTAACAAATGGCTTTGATCTAGATTTCAGAACGCAAATTAGATATGTATGTAATACTAAATTATACACTTACATAGTTATTGCACATGTAACGCAACGATTACATTCTCTGTAATATATTTATTTATTTAATGTTAATTTAAAGCAATTTCGCTCTCTTCCGGAGTTTTGTAATTTTAAACAGAATGCGGACGTTTTACATAGTTTTACGTTTATACAGTTGTTTAACATTGATTTCTTAGGTGTAAGGAACACTACTCATTTTGAATTGAAACTACGTTTACGGATACACTTCGGTTTTATTTTACACTAGCAGCGCCCCGCGGTTTTACCCGCGTTGTGTCCATTCCTGTGGGAATTTCGGGATAAAAATAGCCTATGTTACTCGTGGATAATGTAGCTTTCGAATGGTGAAAGAATTTTTAAAAACGGTCCAGTAGTTTTTGAGCCTATTAATTACAACCAAACAAACAAAGTTTTCCTCTTTATAATATAGTGTAGAAGAAATATATTTTCATTACATATAGGTAGTCTTCTTATCGAGTGGATGGTCAACTTGACCAATCCTGGTGTCAGAGTTATAGAGCCGCCAAAGGCCTCTGACAAAAAAAGGTAGGTAGGTTACATCTATACTAATATTATAAAGCTGAAGAGTTTGTTTTGTTTGTTTGTTTGTTTGTTTAAACGCGCTAATCTCAGAAACTACTGAACCGATTTGAAAAATTCTTTTTGTAATAGATAGCCACATTCAACGGGAAGGTTATAGGCTACTTTTCATTCCGAAATTCCCACGGGAACGGGAACAACGCGGGTAATACCGCGGGGCGCTGCTAGTAGATAAGATAAAATGACATTGAGGTGTGTATATATATTGATCAATTGTACGCGATATTGTACGCGACTTCAATCTAGATTGAAATAGGCTACCTAACGAATGACCTACATATTTGTAGGACTATGTTTTTAACCCTCGACGTGAAAAGGGTTGGCGTTTGTGTATATGGTATGATAATCGTAGTAGTTTTTAAAATAATGGACCGATTATGATGTGGTTTTTTTTGTATGGAAGGCGAGTTCATGGAGATTTCCTTCTTAAATTTATGACAAGTATTTAAAAAAACCATTAAGTAAGTATACATATACCTATTTTTATTTTATTTTATTTGAAGCCTCGCTGCTGGTAGGTATGTGCACTCGCCTGCCAAGACTCAGGCAGTTTTTTGAAATAGATAGAGTGATTATGATTAACGAGGAAGTTTTATTTGTATAAAAATTCCCGAAATTGTCACGGGAACGGGCACAACGCGGGTAAAACCGTTGGGCGCTGCTAGTAATGAATAAAAGCTAGTCAAAAATCATTTTTTTAAGAAATACTTGTTTTACACTTAATCTTTACTAAGACAACGCATTAGCCCAGCTGTGGGACACAACAATCAATACCTTTATTCTTTCTTTAGTTGTTTTCACATAGCCTTGCTTAAAACATGACTTGTTTCACATTACGCTAAAATGTATCATATTCGTAACAAGTATAGTCCAGTCATTATAGTAAGTTCACCTCGGAATTCGAGATACCCAGCTGTAAGTCTGTAAATACTTGTATATTGACACCCTAAAAGTGGTCTCAAAACCTACCTATGGTAGGGTGTACGCAACTATTAAATTTCAAGGTCAAAGGTCACAAAAATCGGTATTTAGCGCTTTTTTTGTAAATATCTCATTTCCTATGGGTTTTTTGCTATTTGTATTTTTACAAATATTGTAGAATACAAAATTCTCTACAAATTATGTTAAAAAATTTTTTCATACGGTGTACCGTTTTCGAGATAGAGGGCGGAGAGCGCGCGGTCACAGCATCACTATTGTATGAGGATTTTGACATAAGGCTCGCCAGGTTAATTGGTCGCGTTATAATGATGTTATAATGAGATTTTACGATATCGATGTGGATATTATACCATCATGTGAAATTGCTTAAATTGAGTGTTTTGTTGTCTGCACTATAACAGTAGTAATTATAAGTCAAGTATTGGAAACATAAGTAGAATGTTACAACATTAGTGTAGATAAAATACATATAATACGTACATAAATATAACTACGTCGGGCTACGTCGAACAAAAATCGTGAAGAATTTTTTTTATGACATTGACGGTTAGGTCTAGCTGAATGACTCGGATTCAAAAATAGAAATTATAAAAATCATCATAGAAAGCCCTTATTTACATACTCAATCAAATAATAATCAACGGAAAATGCATAGCCTCCTTTTTGAAGCCTTTTAAACGTATGGAGCATTTTACCATAATTATTAATAAAACCCATTTTAAAAAAACCGTAAAAAAATCTTGCCCAAATCGGATCAATAGTTTCAAAAAAATAGTAAAAAAATAGTACTATGTTTTAAAGCTTAGGGTCAAACACAAAACCTCATTTTTGAAGTTATCAGTATTATTGAATAGATATAGATTTAATGCATGAAGAAAATGATATAAGTTAATAAAAATTGATAAATATTTATAATCGATTGATTTATCGATAGTTCATCAACTATATATTTCGCGTTTTCGACCGGAGGCACCGGTTGACCTGAAGTGATGCTGTGACCGCGCGCTCTCCGCCCTCTATTTCGAAAACGGTTCACCGTATGAAAAAAAATTTTGACATAATTTGTAGAGAATTTTGTATTCTACAATATTTGTAAAAATACAAATAGCAAAAAACCCATAGGAAATGAGATATTTACAAAAAAAGCGCTAAAAACCGATTTTTGTGACCTTTGACCTTGAAATTTAATAGTTGCGTACACCCTACCATAGGTAGGTTTTGAGACCACTTTTAGGGTGTCAATATACAAGTATTTACAGACTTACAGCTGGGTATCTCGAATTCCGAGATTCTTACCTAATTTAAGCTTAAATGACTGCACTAGTACTGGACTAGGTGATGAGTTAACGAAGTAATAAGTCCGCATTTAGCGCACAGTTAGAGGTCCGTGACCCACACAGCACTCGGCGGTACTAATTAGACGAACCACGCGGGCCCCGGGTCACTACGACGCATCACTACATAGTATAAAACAAAGTCGCTATTTTTGTCTGTTTGTTTGTCTGTATGCTTAAATCTTTAAAATTACGCAACGGATTTTGATGCGGCTTTGTAATAGGTAGAGTGATTCAAGACGAAGGTTTTTATGTATAAAAATTGCCGATATTCCCACGGGAACGGGCACAACGCGGGTAAAACCGCGGGGCGCTGCTAGTTATTTATCATTTACCCGTCCTATAAGCGATGTTAGCTCAATGCGATTGTTAAGCAACGCTCAGCTGTGCCGTACTTGGATGGGTGGCCGATAGTGGCATTTCTATCTGACCGCTACCGTGCTTCGGATGGCACTTGGTCCCGGTGGTTTCAATCGATAGACCATGTCGGAAGCCTTGGGGCGGTCTAATAAACACCAGGCTTAGCCACGAACGTAAACTTTTAGAGCACTTAGTGAAAGTACGGCTTTAGTTGTAGCTTATATACCTTGTTAGTTAGATAGTAAGCTTCCCTTCGCCCATTTCTCCCCCACGTTTCTCACTGTATGATTGATAAACGTCGGCGCTTCCGTCGGTCTGTCTGTCTGTCCGTGCGATCAATAAAACAATGCTAGTACTTTGAACTGGGGAATTGGCAGACGAACAGTCTCCAGGCTGTGACTCATTGTTTTTATATTAGGGTGGAAATGTAAAGCGATCTCACTTGTTTATTTTTAAATACGAGACTAGCATCGCTCCGCTGTTTTACTCGCGTTGTGCAATTTCTATGGGAAGTAAGGGATGAAAAATAGCCTTGTAACCTTCCCGTTGAATGTGGTTATCCATTACAAAAAGAATTATTTAAATCGGATTGGTAGTTTCTGAGATTAGCGCGTTCAAACAAACAAATAAAAAAAAAATCTGCTTTATTATACAAGTACTAGCAGCGCCCCGCGGTTTTACCCGCGTTGTGCCCGTTCCCGTGGGAATTTCGGGATAAAATGTAGCCTATAGCCTTCCTCGATAAATAGACTATCTAACAGTGAAAGAATTATTCAAATCGGTTCAGTAGTTTCTGAGATTAGCGCGTTTAAACAAACAAACAAACAAACAAACAAAACAAACTCTTCAGCTTTATAATATTAGTATAGATAGATATTTATTAATTCCATAATATGGTGATGGTGTAATGATGGCATAAATTACTAAACCTTTGTCCTTTTTTAAAAGAATCGTCTTCGGCTGGAAGATTCGATCACATTAGTCCACATTTCTCCTTTCTCTCTTTCTCCTAAGGAACAATAGAGTTTAGGGACTCCCTACGGTTTTATTATATTGTAATTTTAGTACGTATTCATTCATTCATTTCGAGTAGGCTAGTGGCCAGCCCTGGTGTCGGAGTTCTTAGACCGCCTAAAGGCCTCCGACATTCTCTGACGATTGAAACAACCGGGACCGACTACGTGCCCTCCAAAGCACAGCATAGCACAGCCTCCATAGCACTCGAATAGAAATGCCACTATCGGCCCCCCATCCAAGTAGAGGCCGAGCTGCACGTTGCTTAACAATTGCAATGAACCAACATCGCAACGTAATCAAACTACACCACTAAATCGTACATTCCATCGTTCCAGGCGAAACGCCTCGCAGCCAACAGCGAGCTTGCCGCCATCAAGGTGATCAAACTAGAGCCGGGAGATGACTTCGCCATCATCCAGCAGGAGATCCTCATGATGAAGGACTGCCGCCACCCGAACATCGTGGCGTACTACGGCTCCTATCTTAGGAGGGATAAGCTCTGGATCTCGATGGAGTACTGTGGCGGGGGTAGCTTGCAGGTTGGTGTTGGTGACAAGCATGTTTTTTTAAGTATTAACCGACTGCAATTTCGAGTTGTTGGATTTTAAAACACCAATGGCCAGTCTTAGAATTTGCCTCACAATGGGATGATCTGGGCTAACAGTTATAGTAAACTGACTGCATACTACCTTGGTAAAATCTTTTTTGGAAATCACTGTGTAAACTTGTGGTGATTCACCAATCACAGCGCGTTGTGATTGTCAAACAACCCATTGACATTGTCAAAATCTTTTCGTAATTTAATGCGTTGTGATTTCAACTGTCTAGCTATCACCGTTCTTGAGACACAGCCTGTTGACAGACGGACGGACAGCGAAGTCTCAGTAATAGGGTCCCGTTTTTACTCATTGGGTACGGAACCCTAAAAACCACAATCAAGAAGAAAATGAAATTCCAATTCCATTCTATTTTTGTGTGCCGCCCAACCAGAACCGTTTGAAAATTATTTTTTCAAAGTGATTCGAGTTTCACTTCAGCTTCTTCTTCTTCATCGAGTGGTTGGCCACCCTGACCAATCCTGGAGTCAGAGTTATTGAGCCGCCAAAGGCCTCTCACATGGCTCACGTAACGACTACTTACTTACTTCAGCTAATAAATATCCTATAATCAGCAGTGGGGTCTTCCTAGCCATAACTTACTAATATTCAATTTGTTTCTCTTTGCAGGACATATACCACGTCACAGGACCTCTGACAGAGCTACAGATCGCCTACATGTGCAGGGAAACGCTCACAGGCTTGTCTTACCTGCACGCCATGGGGAAGATGCATCGGTAAGAATACTTCGCTCCTAATATTATAAATGCGAAAGTTTGTGAGGATGTATGTATCTTTGTTACTCTTTCACGCAAAAACTACGGAACGGATTTCGATGAAACTTTACAGTAATTTAGGCTATACATCAGAATAACATATGGGATACATTTATCCCGAAATTCCCGCTGTTACAACATAGGCGAAACCGTGGTGTGCGGCTAGTAACCCATAGTTCGATGTAAATCATTAAGTGTATATTATATATTTTCAATCTATATTATTATTATTATTATCTTTATCTATATATATAAAAGAAAGTCGTGTTAGTTACACTATTTATAACTCGAGAACGGCTGAAGCGATTTGGCTGAAAATTGGTGGGGAGGAAGCTTAGAACCAGGAGACGGATATAGGATACTATTTATCCCGTATTTCCTACGGGAACGGGTGCGCTGTGGGTGAAACCGCAGGGCACAGCTAGTATATATATAAAAGAAAGTCGTGTTAGTTACACTATTTATAACTCGAGAACGGCTGAACCGATTTGGGTGAAAATTAGTGGGGAGGTAGCTTAGAACCAGGAGACGGATATAGGATACTATTTATCCCGTATTTCTTACGGGAACGGGTGCGCTGTGGGTGAAACCGCGGGGCACAGCTAGTTATATATATTTAAACTCTATGTTTCCAGTGACATCAAAGGCGCGAACATCCTCCTGACAGAATGCGGCGACGTGAAGCTCGCCGACTTCGGCGTGTCGGCTCAGATAACAGCCACCATCAACAAGAGGAAGTCTTTCATTGGAACACCTTACTGGATGGCGCCGGAGGTAACCATAACTAATATTATTAATGCGAAAGTAACACTGTCTGTCTGTTACGCTTTCACGCCAAAACTACTGAACCGATTTGAATGAAATTTGGTACACAGTTAGACCATAGCCTGAGAAAGGATATGCTACTTTTTATACCCGCGGGAACGGGTACAACGCAGGTGTAACCGCGGGGCGCGGCTAGTACATAAATACTTGTATACTTATCTAAACATATAAATAAAATTGATGTGTCTTCTTACTAGTTGCACGTAAATATATTATACGTATATATTTTTTAAATTTTTGTCCGTCTGTCTGTTAATACCAGCTAATCTCTGAAATGGCTGGACCGATTTTGACGCGACTATTACTGGCAGGTAACTGATAAATAAGGAATAATTTAGGCTACCACGCGGGCGAAGTCGCGGGCGCACCTAGTATGTAAATCAACGCCATCTATTATTAAGAAACATGAACTAACAGTGTTGTGTGTATTCCAGGTGGCTGCAGTCGAGAGGAAGGGCGGCTACAACCAACTCTGTGATATATGGGCGTGCGGAATCACCGCTATAGGTAAACAATCCATTTACTACCTCTTTCCCGCAGTAAAGCTTAATTTTCATTAAGTGTTCTCTACCACTCGCTAGACTCTGCCTCAGGGCTCTCTATTTCATAGTATGTTCAAATGAAATCAAATCAAAATTATGTACATATTTGTTCGAATACAGGTTACATAGTTTTTTTAACTCATATTCCGACTTTTGGCATACGAATATAACGAAAACATAAAGTTATTAATAATATTATATTATAAAAAAAACATGAAATAAGTAAAAAGAGAATCATTTAAAATATCTGAGATAAATTTATTTATTTATTATAGTAGGTGGCGCGATGCGAACTAACGTAAACTTAATTTTAAACTGACGATTGTAAATTATTGTAATGATCTAATATAATAAAGACATTTGTATTTGTTCCGAACAATTGGGCTTTTGAAAAAAAATAAAAATCGATTTTTTTTATGTATTTTAAAACTTTATTATTAATAATATTGATATTTAATGCAAAAAACTTAAAAAATATATTTTTTCAATTAATTATAAACAATTAAAAATTGAATAAAAATCACGTGACTATAAACGCGCCATAATTGGTCACCGTGGTTGTGACGTGATAATGTATAGCTATTTAACCATAAGACGTAGTAACTATTTAGTAATCTGTGCCATAAGTACGTACAGCGTTTACGGCTATTACACACTAGCAGCGCCCCGCGGTATTACCCGCGTTGTTCCCGTTCCCGTGGGAATTTCGGAATGAAAAGTAGCCTATAACCTTCCCGTTGAATGTGGCTATCCATTACAAAAAGAATTTTTCAAATCGGTTCAGTAGTTTCTGAGATTAGCGCGTTTAAACAAACAAACAAACAAACAAACAAACAAACAAACAAAACAAACTCTTCAGCTTTATAATATTAGTATAGATTATGACGTCACACGCGCTCGGGTTTGTTCGGGAGTTGTCCGAGTGTTTTCGGTACTGGATTCAAAAATTAATTTTTATTTTGAAATAACTTTTGAATTATTGCGAAAAAAATAAAATAAAAATAGTTTTGTTATAAAACTAATATATAATCTTTCCAATTATCACAATTTTTTTTTTTTTTCAAAAGCCCAATTCTGAGCGAGCGATCGTTTATTCACACATGCCACTGTGCCAAAGGGCATGACTAAAACTAAACCCTATTCATATACTTTACTTCCAGAGCTAGCCGAGCTCCAGCCGCCGATGTTCGAGCTGCACCCGATGCGAGTGTTGTTCCTCATGTCCAAATCCGGCTTCAAGCCCCCGTCCCTGAGAGAGAGGGAGAGATGGTCCTCTCTCTTTCACGCGTTCCTCAAAGTAGCTCTCACGAAGAATCCCAAGAAAAGGCCGACAGCTGATAAGTTGTTACAGGTGAATATATTATTAGTGTATTGTTTGACACGAGTAGAATGTTTCTAAACTAACTAGCATAACACTTTAGTCTTGTGACCACGGTTCCTGTAAAGGAGCCGAAATGTCAGATAAAAATGTAAAATAAAAGCGAATTTTGTTGGCGAAGACGACCGTAGGGTATTTGTCATCGTCTTTTTTACACGTAAAATGTGAACCTCGGTTTTTGAAGACATACATTTAATTTAGTAATATGACACTTAAGTTATATGACATTAAAAGATAGATATTTAAAAAAAAATTAACTATCCAAAATTAGCACAAAACATTTAAAGATTAATCTATGTCGCCAAACTGCATAACAGTTTGTTAGCAAGTAACGCTCTATAGATGATTTTAAGCCATTTGTTTTGGACATATGTAGTTATAAATCGTCAATCCCAAGGACCCAAATTCAATGTCTCCTGTTTCCTTCCACGACTAAAATCTCCCTAATGCCGATGTGCTGTACATTGTTGTTGTTGTTCTCGTGCCGCCCGCAGCACCCGTTCTTCCAACAAGACATGTGCCGGCGGCTGGCGCTGGACCTGCTGCACAAGTACTCCAACCCGCCGACGCACACGCAGGACCCCGACGACGATACGGTCAGTCTACTGATATATATGTACTAATATATATATTATGTACTACTTATATTGTAAAAGAGATTTTTTTTCGAGGATATGATTGATTTTGTTGCTCTCATGCAAAAGGCACCGAAGGGTTTTGGGTGAAATTTTACAGTAATACTAGCTGCGCCCCGCGGTTTCACCCGCGTTGTACCCGTTCTCGCGGGAATTTCGGGATGAAAAATAGATGTCCGATTCTCAGGCCTACCCGATATGTACACAAAATTTCATGACAATCGGTCGAGCCGTTTCAGAGGAGTTCAATTACGCACCCCGTGACACACATAGGATAATATATTTTAACGTGGTTAAAACCGTGGTGGTTGTAGCTAACATTTATATATATATAAATGTAAAGAAAAATACCGAATTCATCTCATGTCAAAGCTTTGCTATCCTAGCCCCAATTTCACCGTTTCTATCATGAAACACGAGCAACTGAATTCGATTTTCGTGAATAGTATTTGACGTTTTGATCTCTGATCTCTAATCTCTGATGTTTTGAGCTCTTGAACTAGGATTAAGTTGATAGATAGCCAAATTCAACGGGAAGGTTATAATCTATTTTCTATCCCGATGAATTCCCACGGGAACGAGAACAGCGCGGATAAAATCGCGGAGCGCGGCTAGTAATTAATAGAAATTATTTTGTTATGTCCGCAGACGATCTCCAGCATGCCGCAGCGCATCGCGTCGCGGCTCACGGGCCGCCGCGCGCTGCAGCACGCGGGCCACGCGCCGCACGCGGGCCACGGGCCGCACGCGGGCCACGCGCCGCACACGGGCCACACGCAGCACTCGCACTCGACACACAACACGCGCCCGCGGAGCTTGCACTCTACGGCCGACAGTCATAGGTAATGGGGTCTATTACTACATCATCACTCTACTGATATATTATACAGCGTGGCATCGGGTGGTGTAGCAACAAAGTAACATAGCACTTGTCTATTAATTAAGAATCTAACGCTGTGGATTAGAGTGCGTTACATTAACATATTTTGGTCGAAATAAAAAAAAGTGTCACGAGTCAGATGCCCTGTATAATGTGTATATATATAATTGTCATCGTGTAACCGTGATGTCCCAGAGTGTCGGTGCCGAGCGTGGTCCGCGCGGGCGAGTCGCCGCTGGTGGAGCTGGACGACGAGCTGGCGGCGCACGGAGACACCGTCAAGAGGAACGGTCAGTTATTTACATTATCACTAAGGATTTATTCTCAGACTGTGCTTATGACTGTGCTTATGTCGTATCACTAGCTGTATCAACGACTTCGTCCGCATGGAAATTAACAAAAGAAGTGGCCTAAGTGACTCCATATTAAATCAGTTAAAGTAAAACTTTTGTTGATTCATATATCATTCAGCTGTGTCCGCGTGGAATTTAATAAAAATGTAGCCTAAGATACTCCTTATTACATCAGCTGCCTGCCAGTTAATGTCCCGTGGAAATCGGTGCAGCCATTTCCGAGACTGGCCGGAACAAACGGACAGTTCGTGTGCATCGTGGTCCGCGTTAAAATCCTGAAAAAATTGTCCATGAAGTAGCGATATCTTGGTAGATTGGGTAAACGGAATAAGCCATTCACAGTGCCATTGGCACAGTGGCAGTGAGAGCGCGTGTCGGTTGCGGGTTCGATTCCCGCCCGGAGGAACAATATGTGAAGACATAATTGTTGGCGACGACGTCTGGGTGTCAATAGGCTAGTTGACAAAATTTGGAAATTAGTTTAAAACTATAGCTTAGCATCTATTTCACCCCAAAAATATATTATTTTAAGAAAAATAGTTTTTTTACGTTTGTATTTTGAGTTTTAAGAAATGAAATTGAAATTGACCGCGAAAAAGGCCAAGACTGTCATGCCGTCTTGAATGACGTCACATTTCGCAGAACAGCCGTGTTTGTGTATGAAAGTCAATTGTGTTTTTTAATAAATAATGAATATCTCGTATTATAAATACTGTATAGTGCCCCAATGTAAAAGTACAACGACAAATAATTCATATACGTTCCAAACAATAAAAAATACGAAGAAAGTCATTATCAACTAATTCCACAATGTATAGTCGATTTCTTTCGCATTGGCGAGACGTATGTACAAATAAATATGGCCGATTTTCTGAACAAAGATAATATAGAGGTAAAGATTGATACATTAGCCACGGAGGTAGGAGTTCATAATAATTTTTATAGCAGTGATAGTTATATTCTATATTAAAATATGAATGATATAAATTCAGAAGTTGCTTAATGGCTGACATAGTATCTGTTCATTGGTTTATTCATTAATTAAGTTAATCAGTCGGGTTTTTAAGTTTTTCTTTTAATCACGCAGATACAACGCTGATAAAAAACCGCGAATTGCTGTCAGTCGTATAATATCCTACTATCCTATCCCATCCTATCCTACTAATAAATAACACACCAAATCACTAAACAAATCGAAGTCCAGAGAGAAAGCCAAGTTTTTTAGGAAATCGAACATAGAGGAGCACCCGTAACGTACGACATCAAGCAAACGAGACGAATGACGAACGAAGCATGGCGGCTGACTAGGTATCGGCCTGTCTTGCCAGCATAATGACAGTTCTTAGTTAACCGACAGTGGCAATACCGCTTAATTATCTCAAAACTGAACATACAACAAAAATATAATCGCTTTAGCGCTAGTATATTAACGTACGTTGCTAGTATATTAAATTAAAAATAATGTGAGTTTTCAAAGTAATACGATGATTTATTTTAATTTGCCTTTTTGTGAGTTGAAAAAGTTCAATCACTTAGTTGATTTCATACTCTGTTATATTTTTTTGCTTGCTTTGCTCATCACTAGCCATAGTCAAAAAAATAGCATTTTACTATCTGTATTTTCACAACCTCACTTTTTTTCTTTTTGTTAAAATATGATGTTGAAAATTAATAAAATTCATGAATTCCGTGTTTAGAACTTAGGAAAAAGTGTATAGTGTGTGGCAAACTATTGAGTGTGTAGTTTAAGATAAATACGTGAATGTCGTAAAATCAAAGGTTTGTTAACATGAATTGCCAAAAAATTAGAAATCTACTATACATCGTAGTTTTATCCGAAATGTGACGTCACGCTTCTCTGATTGGTGTTTAATGTCACGTGATTAAACGCCTCATTTTGTCGATTTTATTTTCCAAAAATATTATTAATCTTTTATTATTTTAATAGCAAAGTTGATTATTTATTTACTAATTATCATGGTTAATCATTAGAAACTAAAAGCCATCCGATTCATTCTTAGTGGAAACAAGCCTATTATATATTCTTATAAAGTATTTGTGTATGTATATGTAGTAGTATCAGTGAGTTAGATTCCATATTACAAGCTTAGAGCTTAGATTGGGTCTAATTAACCGTGAGTGAATTTGTCCGGGTATATGTATTACTTATATTTATTGATTTTGATATGTTTCTTTCAGTATTCCATCGACAGTCGAGCGAGGATTGGAGCGTAGCGTCTTTGATAACATGTCCCAAACACAACCCTCTGACGACTGAACTCAGCGACACTATACCGACCAGCGAAAAGTGAGTGTCATGTGTTTGTAATGTACTAGGCAATACTATGGTTATAAATGTTAGTTATTGTACTTTTTATTTTAGGATTTTTATCTTTTGTGCGTTTCCGTTTCTCGTGCTTTGTTTATTTATTATTTTGTGTTTTTTTTTGGGTTTTTTGGTGATATTTTTATTTATTTATTTATGTAGTTAAAGAAAACAGATTAATGTGATTTATTTTATGTATTTCTACTACCGAACTGAGACAAAAGTTTTAAAACAGTTCTAAGTTCAACCTAATTACAACCATGACACTTAACAATAAAGTAGCAAATCTTATGAATAAAATAAGAGCTCACGTTACAAGTGCGCTGTTATTCACCGAGACGTATTTTTTGCGCCGACCCGACATTAGTTGTGTATTGTTGATCGAAGACTATCTTAGTTAGGTTATTTGAACGGACTGCTGTTTTATATAAAAATATCACCAAATATCGTAATTGTATTGTGTTTATGTATATTATTTATATATTTATTGTTGTATTTGTAGCAAGTGGTGTCGGGTGGTCACTGGGGATGATATATTGAAAATGAGTCTAAGGTATATTACAAATATATGATTGGAACCGATTAATAAGGAGACATAATCCAATTTTAATATATTTTTTAGGAAAAATTGTATTGACTTCTTTTAAGTTTGAAAATTTTAAAAGTGTAATTAAAAGTATTAGCCTGAAATGTCCCACTGTTGGGCATAGGCCTCTCGTCTCACTGAAGATATCAGTACAGATAAAAGTGTATTAAATATATATTTTTCTGAAAACCCTACTTATAAGTAAGGGTACGTTTCCAATGAAACAGAGCGCAGCTCAATCGATCAATCATATGAAGGAAATCTTAATTTTCGTCACTTATTCCTAATGATATTATTATCTTCAAAATATTTTCGATTTTCAATAAAACTTCCTTTTATCGCTTCCCGTTCATCCCGGACATTAAAAGATGATTTAAAGAATCATCTATAATAATATATTCCTAGTTAATTTATAAGGATCTTTTAAATTTGTATTTATCAATGTTCGTCTCCTTTTTGCTATTTTAAATATATTATGTCAACAAATTGAATGATTAAAATTGGATTATAAACAACTTTTCCAAAGAAAAGTTTATTCAAAATTTTTGTGACTACATACTTACTTTCTTTCCAAAATTGTTACGGTTTAGTCTAATTTTCTTGTTTTCGTTTTTGTGTTAATTTTGGGTTTTGGTGGTGGTTTTCTTTTCAATTAAGGGTCTGATTTTGATTTTAGAGTAAGGGTCAACCTCTGGTGTTTGTGCTGTGATGTGTAAAATAGCCATTTGACCCTTGCGATTTTGAAAAATGAGTTCTTTTAAAGTGTGATTTTTCCGCGTGTTATTTTAAAAGAATTACAATATTATTTTTTAATTCGAACTATACAATGCATGATATTTTACTTGCTACGTCAACTTCGATCAATTAACACTCATTTTACTTGTAAAAACAGTATAAATCTATACCAATTTTATTAAATGAAATATGTTTATCGCGACCCCACTTAATCTAGGAAAATACCGTAAGCGTGATCTACAAAATGTTTACACTAGCGACATCTATTGACCCGCGGATGTAACCAACGCGCGGCACAGCTATTATTCAATATAACTATTTTACATTCATAGGTGTGATTATCAGAGTGTTAAACTCTGAGCGAGTACTTATTCGTTCTTTCTTTAAATGAAAAACAAATGAGCGAGCGAATATGTTCATTCAATAATGATCGCCTGGGAACAGCTGTTTAATTTGTCATATATTGAAATCGCGGGATTTCTAGTTTTGAAAAGTTTAAATTAACCCTTTAATGTTCCACTGCTGAAGAAAGCCCTCTCAACTCACTGACGATATCACTGAGGAGGTTCAAGTTCAAGTTTACGACTGTTATAATGTTGTTAAAGACCCATTTCGGAGTGACCGATTGATTTGAGTTTTGTCACAAACGTTTAAGTGTCATTTTTTAATTGAAAAGATTTCTTAATATCTCGTGTATAGTTGATCGAAGTATTTGCGAAGGTATGGCTTCGGTTATGAAAACATTATTTATAATAAGTTGTGTTAAGCTAAGATTGTGTGCTATTTTTGACATTGTGTGTGTTGGCATTCTGTGTGGTATTTTGAAGGAATATGGTCTTTGAAGAAAAAGCTATTAAAATTGTGGAGAAGTGAATAATTATAACAACGTTAAAGATATTTAAAATTAATAACGGAATCTTTTATATTTTGAACGGTTGCAAAACTCACATTCCTGTCTGAAAGACATAATTTTAAAAAAATATTTGAAATATGTCACAAAATGGTAATTTAAACTAAGCCTCATGCGGTTGTAATGACCATAGTATCGTCTTTTTTTGCCAAACCTTTGGGCATGTCCTCGAAAATTAAGTCACACTTTTTACTAGAGTACAAAATACTAATCTTTTCCTATTTTAATAATAAAAAGTTATATAAAATGTCAGATAATAGAAGAGATATTCTCGAATTTGTCAAGCAAATATAGACCATATTCCTCCAGCATCAAGGCGTACGTTGGTAAGCAATATATTCTCTTGTTATAGGACCCTCTTACAGTATATTGACGAAGAGTTAATGCTCAGGTAACATATTATACACACGAGCATGGAATATATATTGAAGTACTTTATTTATGTTGGTTTGTTTGTAGATAGTGTCATTCGTTAGATATGTCACAAACATATGTGTCAACTGTAACACCAATATCTATTTTTTTACGACTTCGAAAAATAATATACGGGTTGCTTACCTGTCACACATCTCCATAGGAGAGATAGTAATCTTTAAAATACATATATTGATTACTAGCAGCGCCCCGCGGTTTTACCCGCGTTGTACCCGTTCCCGTGGGAATTTCGGGATAAAATGTAGCCTATAGCCTTCCTCGATAAATAGACTATCTAACAGTGAAAGAATTATTCAAATCGGTTCAGTAGTTTCTGAGATTAGCGCGTTTAAACAAACAAACAAACAAACTCTTCAGCTTTATAATATTATATTGATTATATGAAATGAAATGGGTCTGTATCGGGTTACAATATATAACGTACTAGCAGTGCCCCGCGGTTTTACCCGCGCTGTGCCCGTTCCCGTGGGAATTTATATGTTTATAAACCTTTCTCTTGAATCTCTCTTTCTATTAAAAAAACGCGTCAAAATCTGTGCTTTGTACATATTTGAGTTTATCGCGAACAGACAGACAGACGATAGACGCGGCCGGGGACTTTGTTTTATAAATGTAGTGGTAATATCAATTAAAAATAATGAATGACACTATCTATTGTATGGTATGTAGATGCTTTGTGTATGTTAATGTTGGAAAAATTGTAGTAGTTTCAATAAGAGATGGCAGCACTGTCGTATATTGTTTTGTATCATTGGTATATACATACTTCTTGGAAGTTTTTAATTTAATTTGTATTGTGATTTTGGAATGTAAATTATGTCGTAGACTATTTTTCAAATACTCTTTTATATCTTCTTGATATTTTCCAAACATGTTTAGTTTTCGATTTCAATGCAAAATAATGACCAAAATAATATACATTTTATTTTTAATTCAAAATGAAATGTTTAATTTTGTTTCGTATTGCATTTGAGTATAAATTGAAGCTTTTAGTAGTTTACATACAATTTTATTATATGCATGTAGTTTTTAATAGATTGTTATATTCAAAAATATTTGAAAAACATTTTATATTATCACCCCATCGCACCACTTGTTTAAAAAACTAATTAAATTAAAATATCACGGTTTTATATAACCTGCATAGAAATATAAATATACCCGATATTGTGTCTAACTGCACTTGAAATAAAGCTTTGATTCCCATAACAGCACGTTGGACATCCACGCGGAATACTAACTGCTGATTGGTCAGAAATATTGCTCTGTGATTGGTTGAAAAGTTACTGATAACTCTTTCTTAGTGGTTCATTCAAAATGAACGTTTTATTACGGTTACGGCTTTTAGGCTTTGTTCACTCGATTATAATTTGTTCCAAACCCAATTTAAATTAATTTAAATAATTTAAAGGAAATTATACATATAAGAAATGTCTCTTTATTTACTCTATACACTTTATTTTACCAGTTTTGACCAATTACTTTCTGTATTTTGTTTGACCAATCAGCTAGCATTTTTGACACAAAAATCTAATGTCACAATTTTCCAACAGGGCAACACTACCATTGACAGCAGACACCGCGTCAATGACCCAAACTGGCAACACTGGCATTTCAATACACGACCAACATTTGTCACAGTGTATTCAATTAAAACAGAACTACCTAAATAATTCTACCACAAATATCTACCAAAATCTCGCTTCTAATCTACAAAGTTCTTCAAATGCTTCTATAGAAGACCCGCTTTTCAAAATGGACGATATTCTTTACGTAGACCAACAGGATTCTGAAATAGTAGACGCGACACCAATAAGGAATTCAAACTGCGAATGTGGACTTTGTCCCAAACCCAAGCTTAGAGACAATAACACGCTTAGCGATCTCCAGAGGTCAGTAGCACCAAAATGCTCCTGCGATTCTTGCAATTCAAACGGCGATATTCTCAGTTACTACAGAAACTGCTCCAACCAAAATTCGGATTCCGGCATAGTCTACTGTGAAAGCTGTAAAAAACAGAAAATATCTATATCAAACTTTAGAGCGTTGCAAATAGCAAACAATCTGCGAATTGCTGACGAGAAAATGCAAAATGGCGTCACGTCTGACGATGAGTTGTGTAGAAGAATAGACAAGAGTTTAGACATGGCGCCGGGGCTGGAACATAGGAAAAAGCACAACAGACATAACTCAGAATCGAACGCCGGTATAGACTTGAGTCAGTTCTGCCAATGTGAACTGGAGACTGCTAAGAGGAAAACGTCCTCTGTGGACGAAATCTTCAATATGGTTGAGGAGAATGGGAGGGAGTCCAAGGTGGATGGCAGTGAGGAGGAGAAGAGTGGACGGCAGAGGAGTCTGTCGGACAGTCAGCGGGATAAGGCGAAGGTGGATGCTAACGGTGAGTAGATCATTATGGGCGTTTCATAACTTTAAAAAAATATATATAATGTGTGTTTTAATTATCCCTTTCTTTGGTTTAGGGAGTGGATTAGGGTAAAAGAAAAACCCAATTGCGTTTCTGAAAATAATATCAATTTCGTTTATTACAAACTTTATAACTAAACTTAAATAATTACAATAAAAGATAAACAATAAACTCACCTGAAAATAATATCAAAAACAACATTTAAGGCCCGTTTTTTCCAAACCCTTTTATCCTCTATTGTTTTACAATCCAAAATTGTTTATTGAATTAAGTTTTATAAAAATCGCCATTTTTTCCATTCATCTTTCCTTCACTCATTCACACTACAGACTTATAATATTTTCTCAATTTTAAAACACTTTCACTCATTCACAATCATACGCGGTAAATTTAAATAAAGAACACATAACAAATAAAGAAAGAGTTTTCTTTACATCTCCCACCCTGGAAGAAAACAATTTGATGTAACTAATTGTTTTATAACTACAAACCAACTATACTGGAGACAATTTTGTAATATGATAGAGATTTGATTCTACTTTTCTATGTCCGGTATCAATTTCATAAATTGAATTTGAAATCTTTTTCAGAATTTTGTATGGTCCTATTCTCAACTGATCTATTTTTTTTCTGTTTAATTTGTTTCCATTTTCTACATAAACTCTATCGCCTGCTTCAAAATTATAATCTTTCCTATGTTTATCGAATATTGTTTTATTATAATTATGAGACTTAACTGTATTTTCATAAGCTATCAGTCTATTTCTTCTTAGGTCTTCTTTATTTTGACTCGATTTCAATTCTAGTGGAAAAATATTGACATTTTCGCCCTCCAAGAGGTACCTTGGAGCAAATTTTGTGACTGTATGTTCTGTTTCATTGTATTTGTCGACACAGTCCTTTGCAACAGTTGTCCATGCTATTTTCTTTTCTCTTTCGTTTATTTTACATCTTATTTTGTTTACTAAAGTTTGGTTCAGCCTTTCATTAAGTCCATTTGAAAAAGGTGCATCTACAGCTGTGAAAACCATTTTTATATCTTTCTTTTTCAATAATTCCTTAAATTCTTTAGAGTTTATACCAGGATACTGGTCTGTTAGAATCATGTCAATGTCATAGTTTTCTGTCACACTATTTATAAGTTTTATAAAATCATTGGTGCTTTGGCTGCTTGATGTGGTAATGAAAGCATATCTCGTAAAATGGTCAACCAGAAGGTGTAGGTATCTTTTTGTCGACCGTGATCCTCCAAAGCCACCAATAGTATCAATCGATACAATTTCAAATGGGCGTGTCGCTGGACCCAAATGTGACATCAATCCATATTTTGGTCTCCTCCTTGACTTATTCTTTATACAAGTTTCACATTTATTGCATATTTGTTTAATGTTTGTGATAATATTCTTTGCCGTGTAAAATGGTGTTATTTTATTTAACATCTGGGTTGTTCCAATGTGGCAGTAGGTTTCATGAATATTTTTTATAAAAGTTTTACTAAATTCTTCTGATAGTATAATCTTTTTCTTTCTTTTCTTAAATGTATAATAAATATTTTTTTCAAATATAAGTTTGTTTTTGCCATTTTGTAATTGTAGATTTTTACTCTGGTCATCAATTATATCCTCCAACTTTATTAAATTTACTACTTGTAAAAAGTCATCATTATTGTCGTATGCTTCTAAAACTGGATTCCTGCTTAAACAGTCCGCTTCTTGGTTCGATTTTCCTGGGTTATATCTTATGTTGAAATTATATTGAGATAAATAGTATAATAAGTCACCTAATTCTTCATCCGTTCTAACTTTGCAGTTCATGTTTTCTAATGGTTTATGATCAGAGTACACTGTGAATTCTCTCCCCATAAGCCAGTGCTGCCAATACTTCACTGCTTCTTTTATTGCAAGACATTCCAAGTATATGGCCTTTTTCTTCTTTTGAGCATCTGTTAATTTCTTTGAAAAATAGGCAACCGGCTTACTGTCACCATTTTCATCTTCTTGTTTCATCACTGCTCCTACTCCTTTTATACTAGCGTCTGTGTAAATGCTTACTGGAAGTTTATGATCATAGATTTTTAAGATTGGTTCTGAACATAGCAAGTCTTTTATCTTTTCAAATGCTTTTTGACATTCCGAAGACCATATGAACTTTACATCTTTCCTTAGTAAATTGTGCAACGGATCCAGAATTATTGCACTATGTGGTAAAAACTTATGATGAAAGTTTATTTTTCCCAAAAACTGCCGAATGTTTTTCCTGGTTTCTGGAATTGGAAAGTTTTTAACAGCGGTTAAGTAATCTTTCAGAGGCCTGATTGAATTATTTTCTATAATATGGCCTAAATATTTGGCATAACTAGCTGCAAAAATACATTTCGAAAATTTTAATCTCAATCCTTCCATCTGTATTGCTTCCAATAGCTTTGATAGATGTATCATATGTTCTTCAAAGGTTTCAGAGAATACCAATATATCATCGATGAAGTTTACTGTAAAATCAGACAGTTTGTATTTTCTTATGATGTTTCTCAATATTCTTTGGAATATTGCTGGTGCAGTCTTTAACCCAAATGGCAGGCATGTCCATTGGAAATGGCCTTCTTGTGTTACAAAAGCAGTTTTATATCTATCTTGTATCCTTAAAGGAATAGACCAAAACGCAGAGTTTATGTCAAGAGTAGAATAGTACTTACAATTTACTGTCTTTATCATCAAATCTTCAATCAAAGGAAATGGCTGCGGCTGTGGTGTAACAATTTTGTTTAATTCCCTGAAATCTATACATAACCTGGTTTTTCTCTCATCTTCCTTTTTATAAGCAAGAGTCACGGGAGCAGCAAATGGGCTGTAAGACTCTTCAATTAATTTCTTTTGTAAAAGCTTCGATATTTGATTTTCTATTTCTCTTCTGTCTTCTGCTGTACATCTATATGGTCGCTTATAACAGTATTTATCCATCATTAAATCAATATGAGCTTCATATCCTGTAACCGTGCCAACATCATATTTGTCTCGGGCAAAAACTGTATTGTATTTATCTATTAATTTGTCAATTTCTATCTTTTGATCTAAATTTAAATGATTCACTGTCAATTCAAACTTATCTGTGTCTATATATTTATTGAAATTTATATCATATTTGTTTTTGGGATCCGTTTCTTGTTTTAATATCTCAGACGGTATCTCTATATGTGTCTTACCTAGTGCATCAGGAATTTTGACATTTAAATTATCTCTCTCTTCAGTAAATGGTATTATTGTCTCTTTAGGTTTGATACATTGAGTGATTTTTAATTCTTCATTTTGTGTTAATAGGAAATTTTTGATACAATCCAAACCAATTAAGAAATCATATTTAAAATGTTCATTGTCTACCACAAAAATATCCATTATTCTCTCAATATTAAAATTTTTTATTTTTAGTGTAACCATACCCTTTGTCTTTTTTTCACCATTAATAGTTCTTAAGTTCGGACGTTGTAACTCACTGGATTCTTTTTCCTGTTTTATCTTTAATAATTTTGAATTTATTAATGATACATTTGAACCAGAGTCATAAATGCCAGAAACTTTTAGGGTATCATTTAGAATTATTTTAATTTTTATTAATGGTGGGATAACTAGTTTTTTGGATTTTTTTCATTTAGTTCAATTTCTAATTCAGAATTATTCACAGTTTTCACAACAGATTTTTGACATTTCCCTTTATACCAGCATTTATCTTCAGGATGGAATCGTTTTCCTCTTTTTTCATCTATACAGGCCTGGCAAGGTTTCTTTTCTTCATACTTGTTCTTAGAAAAAGTATTGTTCAGTCTTGTTTTCCCGGCGAGGTGCTCCAACTTTCCTAATTCGTTGTAAAGTTCCTTTGTATCACTTAAAATGCCTCTGTCAATCTTATCAGCTACAAAATTGGGTAAACCAAATGCTATGAGATCAATTAGTGTTCCTGTATCAATTGTTTTTCTTATTTCCAATAACAATTTTTCTTTTTTCAAGGCATAATCAAGTAATGAACCCGCTTGGTACTTAAATGCAAGAGCATACCTAAGGGGGTTCCATCCTTTATTTGTGAATGTCTCACAAAAGTTTTCTTCCCATTGGTTCCAATCTGAGTTCACAGTGAGCTTCAAAAGCATGCAACTGTACCAGTCCACACTAGAATGCTCCAAAAAATTCCTTAATATTTCAATCTTCTGATTGTCTCCGTTAATTTGAAACCGTTGACATTCCTTATTAAACATGTTTATCCATTGGTATGCATTTGAGTTTTTCCCAGTGAATTTCTCAATCATAAATTCCTTTGCAATTTTACTTAAGTTTTGAGTTTCACATTTCTTCTGTTTTTCTTCTAATAGTTTTTCTAATAGTTTTTCCAATGAATGGCTCGACATACTGGGAGGTTCATCCGTATTTGTCGTTTCTAAAAGTTCTTCTAAGTAGATATCATTGAATTGTACGTTTTGTTCTTCGTCTAGGTACGTTTTCGATATGTCGTCAGTGAGAGTTAGCCAAATTTTTCTAATTTGATGTCTTTTAGTCAGCGACTTTTTTACTTTCGAGTAGTTTGAGGTATTTATGATGGCTTGATGCATATTTGCCGGCTGGTACTCGGGTGGTATTGCATATGTTTTACCATTTGTGGTGCCAATTGAGGTTATGCACATGGTATTTGATTTTCCATCAGGAGTTTGTTTCATAGCAAAATCAAACCTCAATTTCTCCATGGCAGTAAATGTTGTTTTATAATGTGTGTTTTAATTATCCCTTTCTTTGGTTTAGGGAGTGGATTAGGGTAAAAGAAAAACCCAATTGCGTTTCTGAAAATAATATCAATTTCGTTTATTACAAACTTTATAACTAAACTTAAATAATTACAATAAAAGATAAACAATAAACTCACCTGAAAATAATATCAAAAACAACATTTAAGGCCCGTTTTTTCCAAACCCTTTTATCCTCTATTGTTTTACAATCCAAAATTGTTTATTGAATTAAGTTTTATAAAAATCGCCATTTTTTCCATTCATCTTTCCTTCACTCATTCACACTACAGACTTATAATATTTTCTCAATTTTAAAACACTTTCACTCATTCACAATCATACGCGGTAAATTTAAATAAAGAACACATAACAAATAAAGAAAGAGTTTTCTTTACATATATATAAGTAACGAACGGATACATGTAAAAACGGCCGGACCAATTTTTTATCAAATATACCTAATAGCCACCGCTAGGAATTTTTAAACAGAACTGTCAAATGAATATTTCATATTATATACGGGTAACAAATGAGTTGGAAACAGGTTGCAAACGAGGTTAGAAGGCTATTAATCTTAACTCATAATGAAGGCTTAAGCTTAATCCGTTTCAGTGGATATATCGTTTGAGTACAGCATATCCAGAAGGTTTCCGTATGCCGTATGCTTAACAAAAATATGAGCGTATCGTAATCGTTTGATGCCCTTAGCGGAGCAGCGGCCGCTCGCCCCCCCGCGGCGCGGGCGGCGGCGCGCGCACACGCCCCCGCGCCCCGCGCCCAACGGCCTGCCGCCCACGCCCAAGGTGCACATGGGCGCCTGCTTCTCCAAGGTAACACACGACTCACACCAACACCAACACTATACAGGGCAACGAACAGAAACGTGGAAGGAGAAACATGGAAGGATATACCATATAATGCTAAAATGTCTCAAACTAGGAAGTACCTAATTCATACATTTTGATAACTAATTTTCCTTTTGTTCTAAATGTTTTTTTTTATTTTTAAATATGGATTTCGAGCACTGTTTCAGCTCTAACAAATTCTATTTTTTTCTAATTATGCCATTTATAACAACAACAACATTGTAATCTTATTAAACAAATAAATTAAAAGATTATACAGTATTGCACATTACTAATAATTTAAAATGTTTTTGTAATCGAAACCACATAACACTATTTCACATACCACCCAACCAACCAGATTATATTTCCATCTATGTCTTCATAATCAGATCGTATATCTATCTCTGTCTAACAGGTGTTTAACGGATGTCCCCTGAGGATAAACTGCACGGCATCCTGGATACACCCGGAGACCAGGGACCAGCACATACTGATCGGTAAGTTCGGGAGGTAGTGGCTCACCCTGCAGGCCAACAATACAAGCCAAGAAAAAGTTTATGTCTTTGTTGGACATTTGAAGACATCTCTCTCGCTCTATGAATATATGAAGAAGAGAGAAAAGAGAGGATATATTTTTGGTGTTTAACTTAAGCCTGCTGGTGAGATAATAAATGTGTTAATAAGTGTGTCTTGTGTTACATCCTACTAATATTATAAATACGAAAGTTTGAAAGATGTATTTATGTATGTACTAGCTTTTACCCGCGACTTCGTCCGCATTCGATTGTTACTTTGGACAGTAGTTTTATTTTTAACCTTTAGGATCTTACCAAAGTATGACTCAAGCTGCACACTCACCGGGACGGAACGTCTCGGGATTTATCATTTTTGCTTGTGAAAATTCGAAAATATATAAAAAACACAAAATAGCTATCAACAATAAAAATTTCAGCAAAATCGGTTCAGTAGTTTTGGCGTGAAAGCGTAACAGTATCCTATCCGGAGGGAAATTCGGGATAAAAAGTATCCTATGTCCTTTCTCAAGGTCATATCTATGTCTATACCAAATTTCAGCAAAATCGGTTCAGTAGTTTTGGCGTGAAAGCGTAACAGTATCTTATCCGGAGGGAAATTCGGGATAAAAAGTATCCTATGTCCTTTCTCAAGGTCATATCTATGTCTATACCAAATTTCAGCAAAATCGGTTCAGTAGTTTTGGCGTGAAAGCGTAACAGTATCTTATCCGGAGGGAAATTCGGGATAAAAAGTATCTCATGTCCTTTCTCAAGGTCATATCTATGTCTATACCAAATTTCAGCAAAATCGGTTCAGTAGTTTTGGCGTGAAAGCGTAACAGACAGACAGACAGACAGAGTTACTTTCGCATTTATAATATTAGTATGGATGTTTGTTACTCTTTCACGCAAAAACTACTCTACGGATTTGGATGAAACTTTACAGTAATATAAGTTATACATCAGAATAACACATGGGATACATTTTATCCCGAAATTCCCGCGGGAACGGGTACAACGCGGGGCTAGTGTTTGTATAACCTTTCCAAGTATCGTCACGTGTCGTCCCCCAGGCGCCGAGGAGGGTATCTACACGCTGAACCTGAACGAGCTGCACGAGACGGCGCTGGACCAGCTGTGCCCGCGCCGCACCAGCTGGATGCACGTCATCAAGGATGTGCTCATGTCGCTCTCCGGTACACATACACACTCGCGGTTACTTACACACAAACTGAGCGCTAACTTTGATATAATGCTACATATTACATAGCTGTATAGGGAGGGAAATAGCAGGCTAATTCATTCATTCATTCATTTCGAGTAGGTGGCCAAGCCTGTTGTCAGTCTTTAGACCGCCTAAAGGCCTCCGACATGTGCTAATGAACAAACAACCAGGACCGACCATTTAACGTGCTCTCCGAAGCACGTTGGCGCTCAGATAGTAATGCCATTATCGGCCACCCATCCAAGTAGGGGTCGAGCTGCACGTTGCTTAACAATCGCGATGGGCTAACATCGCTCAGTCAAAGTACGCCACGAGCGCTACTAATACTAGCAGGCTAATAAGTAACTTGATATATACTTGTATACCAGGCAAGTCGGGCTGCCTGTACCGGCACGAGCTGCCGCTGCTGTCGGCGGGGCGCGGGCGCTCGCTGCTGCCGCCGCGCCTGCTGCCGCGCCGCTTCACGCCCTCCACGCGCCTGCCCGACACCAGGGGTCAGTACGACCACTTACACACTCAATTCACTCACTTACACGTTAGTAAGTAATGTCGGTCAATGACGTCAGTAACGAACACTGGCGATACTGACAGATGTCGGATACTGACGTCAGTAACTGAAGACGGCCACTAACGTCAGAGACTGTTGTCGGTCACTGCCGTCGACTACTGACGTCAATAACTAATATCGGTCACTGGCCTCAGTAACTGATGTCGATCACTGTCATCAGTAATTGATGTCGGTGACTGACGTCAGTAATTATGTGTCGTGTGAACCCGCAGGCTGCACGCGCTGCGCGGTGGCCCGCAACCCGTACAACGGGTACAAGTACCTGTGCGGCGCCACGCCCGCCGGCCTCTTCCTCATGCAGTGGTACGACCCGCTGCGGAAGTTCATGCTGCTCAAGGTAATCCATTCATTTATTTATTCACCCATTCATTCACTCACGCACTTTTGTTTTCACTCACTCATTTAATCATTTATTTATTTATTTACTGTCTTCCTCATTAGCCGCGTACCCACCTAGCGCACAGCCTCAGTAGTTTTGTTCAGTTTACACGAGGCCGCCTCGCGAGGCAGGCTGAGCCATCATAAGTCGTGTATATTCAGCTGCAGCTATTTTCCTAGCCTCGCGCGCGAGCCAAAACATAACCGTACCCACCTAACACACAGCGCTCACCGAGGCACCTTTGAGCGCGTCAAGTTTACCGACAACAGATGGCTCGGGGCCGAGCCGTGCTCAGCCGAGCAAACGCGCGCCCGAGGCAGCCCGAGGCACGTCCACACCAGCCGAGCATTTGGCTCGCGAGCCTGTGCGCTAGGTGGGTACGTTTATGTTTTGGCTCGCGCGCGTAGCTAGGAAAATAGCTGCAGCTGAATATACACGACTTATGATGGCTCAGCCTGCCTCGCGAGGCGGCCTCGTGTAAATTGAACAAAACTACTGAGGCTGGCTCGCGAGCCATGGCTCGCGTGCCTGTGCGCTAGGTGGGTACGCGGCTATTCATGCATGCGCTCATTCACTCACTCATTCATCAATTCACTTACGCACTCATGGATTCACTCAGTCATTAATATAATATTCGTTCACTCAATGATTTGTTCATTAAGAAATTAATCCCAATTAAAAGCAAAATAACAAAACAAAATACAAAATTACAATTAAAATAATATGCAGCAATAGGAGACGTCTCAAGTCATTCGTTCATTCGGCCATTCACTACTCACTCATGAATTAACTCTCACTCATTTTCTCACTCCCTCGTTCATTCACCCACTCCCTCGTTCATTCACCCTCCCCCTCGTTCATTGAGTCCCTGCCCACTGTCAGCCCACATAACCCCCGTGCGGTTGCAGAACATCGAGTGCGTGCTGCCGGCGCCGCTGCTGGTGTTCGAGCTGATCATCACGCCCGAGCTGGAGTACCCGCTGCTGTGCGTCGGCGCCACGCGCAACCCGCTGCGGCTCAACCTCATCAACATCAACTCGGGTAAACAACCCGCCTTGTACCCGTTCCCAATCGAATCAACATCAAAAATACCCTATAACTCTACCGTTGAATATTACTAGTTATCACAAAAATAATTATTGTAATCGGATTAGTAATTTCTAAGATTACAAACAAACAAACAAGAAAATTTATTATAATTATATTGCCATCTATACTAATATTATAAAGCTGAAGAGTTTGTTTTGTTTGTTTGTTTGTTTGTTTGTTTGTTTGTTTGTTTGTTTAAACGCGCTAATCTCAGAAACTACTGAACCGATTTGAATAATTCTTTCACTGTTAGATAGTCTATTTATCGAGGAAGGCTATAGGCTACATTATATCCCGAAATTCCCACGGGAACGGGCACAACGCGGGTAAAACCGCGGGGCGCTGCTAGTATAAAAATAAAGGGTGTATCACCCTAATCAATATAAATTGAGATGTAAGTTATCCTATTTTTAATTTGGATCAAATTGCACACGGAGTGCAAATCACATTTAATGTGTGTAAAATCAGATAAATAATATATAATCTGTGTAGTTTGTGTCCAATCAACGGTGTGTGAATTAGTCCGGGTGTACAATATTGATCCAGTGACGTCAGTCGCCGTGATGTATACTCTATTTCTTTTGGATTGGCACAAAATGTGGACCAATGTCGTCAATTTTCCAGCCGCAGACGATTGCTCCTGAAGAGGAAAAAGATTAAGTAATTTTATTTCATTATTACCCTATCTCTAAACCTTTTTCCTCTTCAGAAGCAATCGTCTTCGGCTGGAAAATTGACGACATTGGTCCACATTTTGTGCCAATCCAAAAGAAATAGAGTAAAGTGAGGTGTCCCCCCCAGGCGCGAGCTGGTGGCAGGAGGAGGCGGGCGCGGGCGCGGGCGCGGGCACGCTGCGGCCGCGCGCCGAGCGCCTGCACACGCTGCGCGCCGTCTGCCAGATCAACAACGACTCGGTCAGGACTCGCTACTCATACCTCACACGACTACATCATACCAACTAGATGCATATCCTACTTCATACTCATACATTATACGCACTAGGTTCATATTAGTGCCTCCTTCATTCATTTTCCGTGCTTCCGAGGGTACGTTAAGCCGTCGGTCCCGGTTACTTTCTACGGATAGTAGTCGTTACATGAGCCATGTCAGAGGCCTTTGGCGGCTCAATGACTCTGACACCAGGATTGGTCAGGGTGACCATCCACTTGGTGAAGAAGAAGATTCATTCATTTCGAGTAGGTTAGTGGGCAACCCTGGTGTCAGAGTTTCAGACCGCCTAAAGGCCTCCGATATGGTCTAACGATTGAAACAACCGGGACCGACTGCTTAACGTGCCCACACGAAGGTTAACAAGGGCAGATTATACTGGTTTCTTAGTTGAAGCGAACACTACTCATTTTGAATTGAAACTACGTTCACTGTACACTTAGCTTTTATCTTAATACAAGTTTTTTGTGAGCATTGTTGTGCTGTTGTGCTTCCCGCCTTTTTGCCTACATTTTTACCTCCTCTGGGCTTATATCTTCCTAATACAATTAATACAGAAATGTCGGTCAGACGCTCTCCTCCAAATAAAGATCTAGGACTTCTCAAGGATCGGACCAGCGTATTACAGTATGACTCCGAACCGGACTTAGCGGAGCAAAATAGTGAATACGAACATGTATCCCTCAGGACCAATAAAAGGCGAGCCTTGAGAACGCCTCCGCAAACAGAGCCTGAAAATCCGGCTAATATAGGAGATGTTATGAAAGAGATGCGTACATTATTTAGCTCTCTGACTGCCCAGCAAGAATTACGATTCCAGGAGCTGCAAAGCACCATGCATAAACAAAACGAAGAGATTAAACAAAGCATAAGCTTTTTATCTGATAAATATGATGTGGCTTTGGCTCAGATAGAATCCTTAAATAAAGAGAAGAAGGAGGATCAAAAACGTATAATAGCATTAGAAGATAGGGTAGAATTTTTGGAAAGAAAAAGCTGTTCAGCTGTTATTGAAATTAGAAATGTACCAAAACTGACCTCCAATCAAAATACATTCGAAGGGAAAGAGGAACTCACGAAATTCATCAGCGACCTGGGAAAAATAGTTGATTCTGATGTTAAGGAAACGGACGTTAAATCATCTTTAGATTCAAGCCAACTGGCAAACCTAACTCTACTGGCACTATTATCGGCGAATTCTCTACAGTGCCTAAGAAGGAGAAGTTATTAGGGGCCATCAAAAGATTCAACAAAACTAAAAATATAAAGGATAAACTACACACAGGACATTTTAACATAGACGGAGAATTTAACCCAATATATGTGTCAGAGAGTGTGACAAAAAAAACGGCTAAACTTTTCGCACAAACGCGACTATTTGCTAAGACAAATGGTTATCGATGCTGGATATCTCGTGGGGCAGTGTTCCTTCTCTTGGATGACAATGAGCGTGTGCTAATCAAATCCGAACACGATCTTGCCAGTATTAAAAATAATGCATGACTGTTTAAAATTTTTTCGTATTTAATTTGTAATTACTTACTTGTTAAGGTGCGTACAGACTATGTAACATATTATATAACTTGTGTTTTATAACACGTCCACATTATGTAACCTTGTTATTCGACATTGTAACATAAAACAATACTGTACACATTAATGCAATATAACAATGTTATATAACCATTGTCGTTTGTCGTTCTTCAGTGCTATCCATAATGTCGACAAGAGAGAGTTGTACATATCAACAACATATTATTATAACATGTTTTATAACATTCAGTGTCCACATTATCTGAAACATGTTATATAGCAATGTTGTATAACATGTTATGTTATATAGTCTGTACGCGCCTTTATGTTTGTATCTCTCTTTATTTATATTAATAATTGTATCTCTCTTTTTCAATACCAACACACCCTCACACACCCAATACGCGTTATACTATACACAAAAGCCTTACACAAACATCATCCCAACACACCATCCACAACAAAGGCAATGAATATTAAGGACAAGAATAATTACATAAAAAATGGCCAATATGTGTGATTCGCTACAATCCTTACAGGAAATAGACAGTCTTAAGCTCGCTAAGTCGATTGTTTGCGACTGTATAGATTTAAAGAAACATATACACATTCATAAAAGTGACTTTACTTTAGTTTCCCAGAATATCAGAAGTATTTATTGCAATTTTGATGACTTCTTAGTAACATTATCAAATTTTAGTTTTGATACAGACGTCATCGTTTTGACAGAGTGCCACCTTAATTTAAAAAAACCTGTACCACAAATTAATAATTATAATTGTTATTATACCACAAATCTCACAAACAAACATGACGGTGTTGTGGCTTACGTAAAACAATCACTAAAGCACGAAGTTAAAGAAGTAAAGCTCATAAACGCATCATGTTTACAAATTGATATATTAAATCATATTGTTTTCGGTATATACAGATCGCCAGCAATTGCGAATGCTCAAAATTTTATTGATTCTGTAAGTGAACATTTGGACACTTTAAATGTGCAAAAAAGAAATATAGTAATTACAGGGGATATAAACATTAACCTGATATCTAGCGATTCTGGATCATGCTATGAACATAAAAATAAAATTAGCTACCTTACTATGTTATCATCATACGGAATACTAGCAGGACATACATTGCCCACAAGAGCAAAAAATTGTCTCGATCATTTCATGCTCAAAATTAATCCTAAAAAGATATCTGCATTTATACTACATTTCTCTCTTTAGCCAAAACAAAAGATAAAAAAACTCCAGACAGTACTAAAACTACCATTGACTTCAATAGCGCTCTTCTATATTTGCAAAATACAAATTTAGCTGAACTTCTTTTTATTGACGACCCTAATTTAGTTATAGACTCCCTAATTGATAGGCTTATTGAATCGCTGACAGCGAATACTCGTACCTCTGTTATACCAAATAGTAAACGATTATTAAAACCCTGGATTACTCAAGGTATTCTACGATGCATCAGAAATCGCAATTCCTTACAAAAAAAGGCTAAAAGCGACCCCCATTGTGAAATTGCACAAATTACCTATGTCCGCTACAGGAATTTTTGTAATAATCTAATTAAAAAATTAAAACGGAAATATAACAGGGAACAGATTACTAACTCTATCAAAAACAACAGGCTTCTTTGGAATAATATAAAAAAAATAACTTACACAAGCAAATCAAGAACGGCAAATAATGAACTTATGCATATTAAAGAATCTCCTGTCAAGTCTGCTAATTTCATTAATAAATATTTTGCAAATATTGGCAAAGACCTGGCTCTGAAAATACAGCGTAATAACAAAAACAGTACCAATTTCTCAGATAAACTTCCTTCACTTAAGAACTCAATGGTACTTTTGGAGACGGATGAGAACGAAGTTCGTAACACTCTAATGAGCTTGCGATCTCATAGTGCCCCAGGTTGGGATAATGTTCCCACTTCCTTTCTGAAACTAGCGAAAAACGAAGTTGTGCCGATTATAACACACCTTGCCAACCTTTGTTTCCAGAAGGGAATTTTCCCAGCCACATTAAAAAAATCCATTATCACCCCGGTGTTCAAGAGTGGAAACAGAGACGACGTTAATAACTATAGGCCGATATCTGTCCTAACTTCTATCTCAAAGGTTCTGGAAAAACTGATCAATACTCGCCTCTTAAATTACCTAAATAGTTTCAATATTCTATCTTCACATCAATTTGGATTTAGGCAAAAAAAGTCAACTGAAGATGCTGTCATTGCACTAAGTTCTCTGCTAACTGTACAGCTTGATAAAGGAAACAAATGTATAGCAGTTTTTTTGGACCTTAAGAAAGCTTTCGATACCGTCTCTGTTCCCATTCTATTACGGAAGCTATATGCTCTCGGAATTCGTGGCACACCTTTTTCATTGTTCAAGGATTATCTTTCCTGTAGAACACAAAAGGTTAAACTTGGTCTAACCGTCGGTGAAGAGGAGGAAGTATCATACGGCGTGCCTCAAGGTAGTGTACTAGGTCCCACGCTATTCTTGACCTACATAAACGACCTCTGCAATCTGAAGATTGACAATGCCAACATTTTTTCCTATGCCGATGATACTGCCGTCGTTTTCACTGGCAAAACATGGGAAGAAGTTAAAACTAGTGCAGAAAAAGGTTTAGCTATTATTGCAGCATGGCTAAACGAAAACCTGCTCACCCTAAACACCAGCAAAACTAATTTCATTTGTTTTAACATTTATAACAAAACTCAGCCAGACTTTAATCTCAAAATTCATTCATGTGACACCTCTTACTTTAGACCTTGCTGTAACTGCCCCACTATAGAACAAGTTAATCAAACAAAATATTTGGGGGTGATTGTTGATCAGCGGCTAACATGGTATCCTCATTTAGAACAAGTCATGAGTAGAGTGCGTAAGCTGATATGGTTGTTCAAAGAACTAAGGCATGTCGTTCCCAAGACGGTTAAGGTAAATGGCAGAAATAGAAATCTCTTAAATGAAATTTATGTAACCTTAGTGCAATCTGTTTTGGTTTACTGCATAACCATATGGGGTGGAGCAGCTAAAACAAGGTTCCTTGATTTAGAACGCGCTCAAAGAGCATTATTGAAAGTAATGTATTTCAAAAAAAGAAAATTCTCCACCGAAAGACTTTATGAACTGTCTAATCTATTGACAGTTAGGAAACTATATTTATATCACATAATTTTAAAAGTGCATAAGGGACTGCCATTTGATCCAAAAATCCAGGAAAAAAGAAATAAATACAATATACTATACATTCCAAAAACGAAAACTGAATTTGCAGGTAGACAATATAAAAAACGCTCGGCGGTTTTATATAATAGAATAAATAAAATTATATATATATACGACAAAAAATATTCTGAAACTAGGAAAATACTTACGACATGGCTACATAATCTGAACTACTTAGAAACGGAAAGATTTGTTAATTAATATTCTTAATATATCTCGTATAACTAATATAATTACAGACACGCGCACACCCACACCCAAACTCACACACACACACACACACACACACACACACTCACACTCACCCACTTACTCACTCACTCACTCACTCACTCACACCCACCCACACACAATCATAATCATAATATTTAATTTTCAATACTCATTGTTTCATAAATAATAATTATAATAATGACTTATATTTATAATGTAAGGGAAGAGCGGAGCCTCCAAATACAGGCATATTTTTGCTTAAATGGAGACTCCACGAATAATATTGTAAGCTAATTGTAATTTTGAAATAAACATATTTTATTTTTTTATTTTATTTATTTTTATGGTTCCGGTAAAGGAACTGAAACGTCAGATAAAAATGTGAAATACAAGCAAAGTGTATCCGTATACGTAGTTTCAATTCAAAAGGGCAGATTAATCTACGTCTACGTCAGATTAATGGTCCTAAATAAAAGCGAAGTGTATCCGTTAACTTTCAATTCAAAATGAATAATGTTCGCATAAAGCTAAGAAACTATTTATAACTCTTCATATATGTATGTTACAGGTCCTGATATGTCACGAAAACGTGGTGGACATCATCCCGGTGCTGCCGGCGCCGAGCCGGCCGCGCGACGACGACGACAAGCGGAGGCACAGGCTGGTGGCGAGGATACAGTTCGACTTCAACATCGACAGCATCAGTGAGTACTTGGGACGTCTATACATCTACACTGATATTACAAAGAGGAAAACTTTGTTTGTTTGGTTGTAATGAATAGGCTCAAAAACTACTGGACCGTTTTTAAAAATTCTTTCACCATTCGAAAGCTACATTATCCACGAGTAACATAGGCTATTTTTCATCCCGAAATTCCCACAGGAATGGACACAACGCGGGTTAAACCGCGGGGCGCTGCTAGTCTTCTATAATATTAAAATGAATCGCTGAGTGTGTCGCTAAGTGTATAACTCCAGAAGGACTGCACCAAATTGGATGAATCTTTCTTTTATGTGTTATTGTAGAAGGTTTTTATATAGATATTCAATATTAATAGCAAATATATAAAATATGGTGGTACGAAGTTCGCTTCGGTGGTCGTATGTGCACTCGCCTGCCAAGACTGAGGTCTCGGGTTTAATTCCCGGGTCGAACGAAAACATATTTCCTACTTTTCAAACATGGCTCGGGTTTGAGATCACCAACCCGCATTTGGCACGCGTGGTGATGACGACATCCTCCTCAGCGTACTGATATCTTCAGTGAGATGCGTTTGAGAGGCCTTTGCCCAGCTGTGGGATATGGCAGGCTAATGGTTTGTTCGGGTGCGCAGTCTGCCTGGCGGACTCGGTGCTGGCGTTCCACCGGCACGGGGTGCAGGGCCGCTCGCTGCGCAACGGGTCCGTCACGCAGGAGATCAGCGACGCTAGCCGCGCCTACCGCCTGCTGCCGCACGACAAGTACGCAACACAACTCGACTACCACAACATAATTACATACTAACACTAAGTTGTAACAAGCCCGTTGGCAAAGTAGCAGTGAGAGCGCTTACTGTGTCGGGGGTTGCGGGTTCGATTCCCGCCCGGAGTCAACAATATGTGCAGACATAGTTGTTGGCGACGACGTCTGGGTGTCAATTATATATTCTTATAAGATATTTGTGTATGTATATGTAGTAGTACCAGTTAATTCCATAACACAAGCTTAGAGCTTACTTTGGGTCTAATTAACCGTGTGTGAATTTGTCCGGGTGTATTTATTTATTTTTATTTACGGAAGCGCCATCTACAAAATGTGCACACCAGCGCTATCTATTGGATCGCGGATGGAACCACGGCGCGGGACAACATGCTAAAACTGTGTAATAAGCTTAATTTAGAGGATGGACGCATGTGGATGATTGAATGATATTAATAGAAATTGGCACAGAGATATAATTAAGATCTGGAAGAACACATAACTGCATGTTTCCTACTTTCAAACATGGCTCGGGTGTGAGATCACCAACCCGCATTAGGCAAGCGAGGTGATTACGACATCCTCCTCACTGTACTGATCTTGTATGAGATGAAAGACCTTTGCCAATCAGTGGGACCTTATCTATACTAATATTATAAAGCTGAAGAGTTTGTTTTGTTTGTTTGTTTGTTTGTTTGTTTGTTTGTTTGTTTGTTTGTTTAAACGCGCTAATCTCAGAAACTACTGAACCGATTTGAATAATTCTTTTTGTAATAGATAGCCACATTCAACGGGAAGGTTATAGGCTATTTTTCATCCCGAAATTCCTACGGGAACGGGTACAACGCGGGTAAAACCGCGGGGCGCTGCTAGTAGGCTAATACTTTACTTACATGTTCTATCCTGAAATTCCCAGCGGAACAGATACAACGTGATTGAAATAAGCGAAAAGACTACATACAAAAATATAAATAGTAAAGATGGACTATGAGAGAGAATGAGTTAAAGAGATAGAAAGAGACGGATATATAAAAATAACATTTTAATATGTATATTTTTCGTTAAATTTCAGAGTGGTAGTTCTAGAGTCGCACACGCTGCAGAACACGCTGTCCAGTGAAGACGGGAACGACCTCTACATCCTAGCGGGACACGAAGCTTCTTACTAACAGACAGACAGACAGACAAGACAAACAGGCAATTTGAGACAAAAAGTTAGGATTTTTTGGTTAACAGTTAATCTCTTAAACTACATAATATTGTTTAATTAAAACATACTTTGAAAACTAATTTTGTCCTAAACGCTAAATTATGTCTAATAGGACGATACTATATATAGTGGTAGCTTGTGATCACGTACTCGCTGTATAAACGTCTCCAGTGAGTATTTGATCTGCAGTCGGGTTTTACAGTGTCATTTCATTTCAGGATTTTTCAGGTCAGTATATTTTATTTGTATGAAATATAATTTCAGGAGTATTGATGTCAAATTTATTATATAGTTTTATTTTATCACTTTGTTTGAAATGCATTTTAACATTGGAATAGGTATTTAATCGTGTTAAATATACTCATATGCAGTTTATATTTTATTTTAACTCATAAATTAAACTATCACTGCCCTTAATTTTCATTCCAATTGATAGGTACATTATTTTGAAAATAAAAACTTGGGAAAAATTTAAATCGAGTTAAAGTGTCAAAATTGTAAATTATGTCTTCGCTCTCTTTCTCATTTTGGGACGATTATTGTCACATTTGACATTCAATGTCAATTTGACAATCTGTCAAAATGGCAAGCTGTCAAGTTTCGTCGTGAAGTTAGTTCTTATGATATGACAATTTGATTATTTTGTATTATTACAGATAAAGTTAGAAAGATTAATTTAAAACGATTAATGTATGTTATTTAACATCCCATAACATTATAAATGTAAGAAAAATAACATCATACAATAACAAACCGAATGTGATCAAAATAACTTTGATTTAAACTAGTATTTTGAAAGTAGAAATATAAATAAATATATTATAATATTTAATTAATATTATAAAAAAGACAATTATCTCACTTTAATCTATAGAATAGGGAATTTAAATATTTAAACAAAGTAAATAAAACTGTTCGCTTGTAATTATTTTTTGTATATAATAAATTTTATTCCATTTAGTTCTAAAAAATGTAATATAATATCATAGTGTGTAATTAATTAATGATTAAATAAAAAATGTATTTATTTTTTTATTCATCCTAAATCTTAACTCATTGACGTTCTTTTGTCAAGCGGCCATGTTTGTTTAAACGTCAAAATTGACAGTGGACAGCTGTCATTGCGGATTGACATTTGAGCTCTAACTATTAGTGAAAGCTTCGCTTGCTCATTTTTTATTTATTTAATAAAAAAAACGTTTTTTTAAATATTTTTTCTGTGGTTTACGAAGTAAGTAGTTTAGTTTTGTTTAATGTGTATATTATTATAAAAATGTTTATTTTTAAATTTAGCGTTTTAATCACCAGTGATGAAATGTAATGAGATTATTGTAACATTATTTTCGGTGTGGCAACACTGTTTCTATGTAAAATATATTATTATGTTCTGTTCTCATGTAATATAACATTTAGTATTTACTTTCATTATGTATTGATATCATTATGTAGCTATGTTGGTGTTAAGTTAGTTAATACATGTATATATTACAATTTATTTCATAAAATACTGAGACGTAGTTCATTAATTTTTCTGATTCTTTTTCTCAGCTATATGGCAATCAAAATTATACAATTTCGTGATCGTGATGTCTTCGGAAAATATAAAAAATTTCGAAAATATTGATCATTAAAAAAATCTCGGCAAACTTTATCGATATAAAAGTAATTTCTATGTGTTTAAATATTTGAAATCAATATTTTCATCGCCTCCTTTCATCAGTATCCTCATCACTCAAAATGAAATGAAAAAAATTATGAGACACCCCGTATACTTTTTACTTATCACCCTGTATAAGGGCCATCTTTACTTAACACCAACTTACAACCCGGTTGAGTTAATTTCGCACCTCACTGGTATACGATTTCGCGCCCAAAATACATAATGGATTATGATATTGGACATTATAATAAAAGTTTGCCAAGCGTGGTGATAATCCTTATCCTCATCACTGTACTGATATCTTCAGTCAGATGAGTGGCCATTGGGACATTACAGGCTAAAACTTTTTTATAATAAAAGTATTTTGAAGAAAATTAAAGCTGTAATACTTGCTTTATAACTCAAATGACAGTCTAAGTTATCCGGGCAGTAGAAAGCTACGATTATTTATTTCCTTACGTCTGATGACACTGACATTTTGTGCTAATACTGGTTCGTAAGTGTAAGCTGAAGAAACCCTATGTATATCAACGTAAGAGCTTCAGTGCGACATCTTGGTGCGAAGTTATGTCAACCGGGTTGTAACTCCCGTCGTATATTTTTTTGTAAATATGTTCAATTGTATTGTGTTATATTTCGTTTTAAATATTTATTTATACCCAATAAACATTTTGTACAATTTTTAGTTCTTTTATTTGTATTTTTAACTTTTGGTTCGTTTTAAGTGTAACTTTTGAATAGTTCATGTATATATTTTCTATTATTTTGTTAGTTTGTGTTACTTCAATTTCTGTCGCCTGTTTAATGTTGCTAATTAAAAATATCTAGCGGTCGCAATTTTCATTTCGCGCGAAAACTAATATAAAATGTTAAAATAAAATGTATTTCTAAGAAATAATTTAGCTCATAATGTTGTTTTAATAATTATATTTGTTACTGACAATATTAATTCATATGTACTTTCGTTGATCAAAGGTGATTTTCCACCATACTATGCTATGCTACGTTTGATGATACTGTAGCATAGCATATCTTTGGTGGATTACACATTGATTTCATTCTAGTATTTCTACTTTAATAAGTTTCGATCAACAATACACAACTAGATATCGGGTCGGCGCAAACAATACGTCTCGGTGAATAACAGCGCACTTCCAACGTGAGTTCTTATTTTATTAATAAGATTTGCTACTTTATTGCTAGGTGTCATGGTTGTAATTAGGTTGAATTTAGAACTGTTTTAAAACTTTTGTCTCAGTTCGGTAGTAAACAAATGAAGCTGTATAAGTATAAATCCACGCGGGCAGTTTTTAGCTTTGATTTTGTACGTGACCCGATATCTATTTGTGTATTGTTGATCGAAGTTAATAAGTGAACACATAATACATACAAAATCAACGAGTATTTATCTTCTTGTAGCTTAGGGAATTCGTCCTCGGCGACTTTTGTAGCATGGGAGTTGCCCGATCGTATACATACAGTCGCGTTGCGGTCGCTAGCTGTGAGCCCTCGCACATATAACCACCAATCACTCGCATCACCGTTATCCCAGTGGCATGTTCGCGCTCACTGTGTCGGGGGACGCGGGTTCGATTCAAAGGAGTCAATATTATGTGAAGACATAGTTGTTGGCGACGTCTGGGTGTCAATTATAAATTCTTATGAAGTATTTGTGTATGTATATGTAATAGTATCATTTAGTTAGATTCCATAATACAAGCTTAGAGCTTAGTTTGGGTCTAATTAACCGTGTCTGACATTTTTGTGTGTATTTATTTATTGAAATTGACACTCAGAAATATAGTAAGACTATCTGTATTAGTTGCTGTGATGTTAGAAGCATGTTGCAATTGCGAAAACGAGCCATAGAAGCGATACTGCCGCACGTTAGCATTGCTATAAAATGTCGCCGTGGACGAAGGCCCTTATGGATTAATATTTCTTAAACTAAGGACCATAATCAAATACAAAAGTTGATATTTCCGCCAAGTGAGATTATTTAATTAAAACTGCCATTTTATGCCTTGCAAGTAATATGCAATAAATGGCTTGATGTTAAGGTAATAAGGTCGCTTTTAGCGTGTAAGGGGCGCTTCAGTCTGTATGAACATTCTGTGTGGTTGTCTGTGTTACTTTTACCCGACTGTGGGGAAAATGGGTAATGGTCGTGTAGAGAATTGATTATAATTAAATATAGATCCCGAAGAACCATGTATGTTAAAAATAACATTTTTTAAAATTTTCGAATTTAACATTAAGTTTGTGAGATGCTCTCAAACAGATGAATAACCGATTTCGTTTTTATATTTTTCAAACAATTTTTATTTTTTACTGAGATAACGAGATTACTGAGGTAACTGAGAAACGGAAGGTTCTCAATTCTTTCAGTTGTTTTTTGTTTTCTTTGTGAATTGATGGAAAAGTTGTTACCTATGCAAGATACAAGAAAACATTTTTAAAAACATATTTCAAAATGCAGTTAATTTTGATTTCAACAGTAACACCGACAACAACCTATCTTTCAATAAAATTGTCAATAAATTAAACAATTTGGCAAAACGACTGAGAATGGCTGTAATTATATCAAAATCGCTTAGTTTAGTAAATAGAGTTTTACAGAATAATAATAATTAATAGCGAGTAAACGTATTCGTAGTTTGTAATTCAGAGATTGTTAGGGTTAATATATTAGAACACCATTTTCGAATTATATTAATGTAAAAATAGATTTAAATTTATGATATTTCAATGTTTCAAAAAAGAAAATTGTTTTGGCTTGTTCAATCAATTTATTTATTACTGAAGTGTCTTGACCGACATAAAAAGCATTTTTTATTTTAGAACGATAAAAAATGATTGTACTTATACGTTTCTGTAAAATGTACAGAAAAATATGTTATTTTATTTTACTTTAATGGGGGAATGGGAATGGGGGGAGGCCTTTGCCCAACAATGGGACACTTAGGGCTTAAATAATAATAATATTTTACTTTAGGAAACATTGAAAAATTACAACAAAAGTTTGCAATAATTTTAAAACTATAAACGTAACTAGCTTTAAATTACTTTCTTGTAAAATTGTTTAACTTTTGTTAAATCCCCTGTAAATTAAACTTTATGTTAACCATGTCTACAGAATAACCCTTTTTACCGAAACGGAAGAAGTAAAATAGGTTAAATCTACCAATAGAATTGCTTAAAACGACTCCTCTTTTTGCAATTGGTAGCTTCGATTTGGTTAGTGGCCAACCTCATTGCCGGAGATTTTAAACCGCCTAAAGGCCTCCGACAAGGTCTACTCGATTGAAACTAAGACAGCAATTTAACCGGTCCTCAGCGCTCATATAAATCTGACTATCGGCTACCCATCCAAGTACTGTCCGAGATGCACGTTGCTTAACAATCGCGATGAATTAAAATCACTTTGCCATTGGTGGATTTTTACTATTTTCTCTGCTCCGTAATAATTTACATTTACTAATAATTCTGCATAAATAATAATTTAATTTTATTTTTTTTAAGTGTTATGTTAGTCGGAGGAATCTATTAATTTATTCTAAAGACATCATTCTTAATACCAATCGTTTTATTAGGTATGTAAGTCTAGGTACATATAGTGAAGATGGTGGTTGACTCTATGAGATTTTTGCTGGTTTGCAAGGTCAGAAATAGTGGCTAAAAGTTAAGACAAGATATTGCTTACGTTTTCGTGCAAAGATAGTACGGTAGAAGTGGCTAACTGCCTATTTACTCCTTATGCCAGCAAACATCGCCTAACGGTGGTCAACCGCAAATGATACCTGTATCTAAGTACCTAAAGTTGTTTCATGTCGTTTAAATAACTTAGAATAGAAAGTTTGAAAAACCAACTACCTTCTCTCTAGAATCCAATAAGTCTGGATAAAGTAATTAATAAATATAATTAAATAAGTTAATATAGCATTGAATGCTCACAATGTGCTTGTAATTATTTTACGTAGATTTAGAGGGTGTTACGAATAGCGCCATCTATGAGATTAAGATTGGAATTAAATTGTACTTGGAATTTAAAAAAAATAATCTAAAGAAATCAAGATGGGATTTTCTTGTTTTAAAATAACCGCCTTTTTAAACTACTATATGAACACATTGTAATAAAATCTGAACCGAACACCAGCGCTTACCAACGCCGACCAGCGCTGGTAGCTCGGCGAGTTAGAGTGCAATCGTTAGTGACGTTAGGCGCTTGTCGGTGCAGGTTTGGCACATTGTATAGAAACATAGTACCGATTACCAGCGCTGGTCAGTTTCGTTAAGCGATGGTCACCGGTGCAATATGCATACCAGTTTTATATGCGGGTTTTGTAACATTGAAAATACCGGATTAATAACATGTATGGGAAAGAGTCATGACAAGCCTTAAGATATGAAGATGGCAACACTACGAACAATTAAACTAGTTTTAAAGAAGTATTTTTTGAAAATAGCTGCAGTTAGAAATGGTACTTCTGTGTTGAAGTGTCAAGCTTAAGTTTGCTAGAGCTTATGTAGTTGATAACATAGAGTTTCCACTGCAACACACTTCAGTTCTGGTCCGAATAGGGACTCTTTTGAATGTAATGAAACAATAAAATGAACGTACAACATACTTAATTTTTTTATTTGGTTTCCAAAACTGAAAAAATAATGGTTTTATGGAATGTCTGATTATAAGTAATGCTATATTTTTAATTTTTGTTATCTTTACTTGTGGTAAAACTCCTCACTGTACTGATATCTTCAGTGAGATGAGAGGCCTTTGCCCAGCAGTGGGACATTACAGGCTAAGGCATTACTTTTACTTGTGGTTGTAGTGGGAATGTAGTTAACTTAGAAAATAAGGTATTCCAAAGTATTTCTTCATACAATCTAATTAAACCAGAGAGTATAAAGTTTAAATTCTAATAGAAAGGAATAGATTATAGTCACATATGTATATCTATTTTGTTTATGTAAAACATGTTTGAGTATTGTAAATATTGTATTTAGATAGTCATAGAAACTTTATTCTGAAATTCAATATTAATGATATTGTGAACAAATTTTATTCCCAAATAAAGTGATAATGAAAATATATTGTGCTTATTACTTGTCTAGCCGCGCCCCGCGCTTTCACCCGCGTTGTAAACGTTCCCGCGGGAATTTCGAAAAAAGTAGCCTATGCCCTTTTTAAGGCTCTGGACTGTGTACCTTTCATTCAAAGCGATTCAGTAGTTTAGGCGTGAAAGCGTGACTAAAAGACAGAGTTACTTTCGCATTTATGATATTAGTTAGGATTTGGTTATCTTACTGTTGGAAATAGTTTCAAAGTCTTGCTCCCTCTCTTTTTAGCCCAATGAAAGAGCAAGTAACATGTTTTTGTCTCATATCAAAACACAAAAATGATCATATGAAATGTTGTTTCAGTCAGATGTTATATTGTATTGGAAGCTAATATTCGAAAGCTGAATTAATTCATATCGTGCTTAGAACTCTGGTTGGATTTTTTGTTCCATAGTTAGGCTAACAAATGGGTGAAAGTGACAGGTATCGGGAAGTTTAAGTATTAGTGGTCATTTCCAACCATTGGTAAGCTAACTACGGGTAGTGTCAGAGTTTTAATTAATATTACAGGATGTTTTGTAGGTTAACAAACTCGGTCATCTTAAAAATACGATTTATTTATCACAATACTTATAAATAGGCCCATAACTAACAGTATCAGGTACGTCTACTCGTCTTCTATCACTTCAGCTTCTTCACTTTCATCTTTCTTCTTTCCTGCCCCAGATTTTCGTGCCGAAGCCATTTGTTTATATTGTTCAAAAGCCTCTCCTAAAGGCTCTACAAATCTATCAAATTCGATATCCCGCATCGCGTCCAGTACATCCTGGCCAGTTAGAGCCTTTTTCTTCTTGTTTTTAATGATATTCGTGGCGGCAGAAGTAACGTAAAGCACAAAAACAGATGCAGCTTTAGCAAGACCGGTGCGAGCTTCTTTCGATAAAGATACTCCTTCGGGTAGAGCTTCTTTCACTATTCTAGTAACTACGGCTAATGGGAGATTCAAGTCTTCGAGTTTCTCAGCCATTTTAACAAGATTGGTGCTATAATTTGTTTAAAAATAATAAATTGTTGCAGAACCACCAAAATGCGCCAAATTATAACAACAACAGTTGCTGATGTTTTTGATTTGACAGTAATGACAGTATTGTATTGACAGATCTTTCAGTGTTGAGCGACATTGACATTTGACACTCCGTTTGAAAGCAATGTTATGTTACAACCACAGACTGTAATTGTGTAAAGGTCAGGTCTCACTGGGTAGAACAAAAATTGCAAAGGGTTAAATAAGTTACGTAAACTAGAAGGGCGCCATGGTAGATTACTTAAAATTGGAGAAAGGTAAATTATTATAATATTCACTAACTTTCACTTACAATTGCCGACTTGAGGATTGCGTGGTGTTATTTTATGGGCATTGATTAAAATAGTACTGTATTCATTGGAATAATAACAATAAAATTCACCTTGTTTTATTAAATTTTTAAGGGTAGGTAATCATGAAGTCAAATTATATTAAAGAAAAAGCTAGAGCCCAAAAATCTTGTTTATAACTTATAAATACAGTGTAATGTATAATATTTATCCATGAAACAAGTAAGTATCAAGAAAGGTAAATGACCTCTAAATTATGCCTTGAAAATATTCAAACTTAAGTAACTTTAATGTCAAGTTAACATAATGAGACCGAAACGCTATTAATTATTCAAAACTCCGTTGTTTTCTGAAAACGAATACATTAAATACGTGTACAATCATTAATTATTTTATAAACCATGAAAATTAGGTAAAAAATCGGTATTTATTGCGCAAACTCGGCTCGGCGAAGGCTTTGCGCCATTTTGTTTCACTTGACGTTAAGTAATGTCAGTGCGGTATTGTTTACTTGGCAGGAGGACGTTTCGCTCGCACCTCTTTATTGATCTATGCAGGGACAATCGTGTTATTATGATGTTTTTTGACAATAAAAACCTTTTGGAATAACGCGGAGTGTCATCTATGTTTGTGTGTTAGCGTGATTTTTTAATTAAGAAGTAAGAACTTAGTGGCGAATCGAAGCTAGAATTTGATTTTGGAAGTAAAATGCGGTAAGATTTGTTTCTTATTATATTTTTTATTGGCATCAAGAATGTTAGCGGTTATGTATCGATGTTAAATTATCGATTTTTGTTCGTGTTGGTTTTCCCATTTCTATTTAGAAATGACGTTTAGTGAAGCGATTGATTTCTCATTTGTATGGGTAGTTAGTGAGTTACATATGAACTCAGTTTATTGATTATTATTTTTAAAGCGATACGTATCACAGTAGTTATTTGAAGTTACTTATTAACTTAAAATTCTTACTTATGAATATTTTAATAAAAATAATAAAGACTGGACATAAAACATCGATTTTGTAATTTAACTCATTTAGGATTTATAAATTATTATTTATTAGATATTTATTTTTTTCGTTTAGAAAACCAATTATCATTACGTATTTTTATTTTAGGTAGGTACTTCATTTTCGTCATTAAAACCGTACTTAGTACATACAATTACAATCTAAAAGTTGGTGTTATTTTAATATATTGGCTTGCATAGGTATCTAAAATATATAATTTTTTCGACCCTAATATAATTGTATTCAATCAATTAAAAATAAAACGGACGAACTACACAACTGATCAAAGTACATAGTTTGAAATTAAAATTTTCTTAACCGTACTAAATAAAATTTAATGCACAATAATTTTTGGGGTATGGTTTACTTACTACGTACAAACTAATTTAAATAAGGAGGTGACATAATAGAGTAGGTAATAATAAATTCTCTTCGCGCAGTTTGAACGTTAGTGGCAAAGGTCAGAGACAAGAAATTCGGGTTTCATGCCATTCAACTGGCGCTGGCGCGAGCATGGAATTAGTAAGTACAACTGGAATGCGCACTTACCCAGATATTACAAAAAAAAATCGATCTTAAGTTGCGTGTAATAAGATTTATTTTTAAGTGAAAGGGTGCCGCGGGCCGACAGAGATGGCAACCACGGGGTCAGTGTATCCCTGTCTAACTATTGCCAGGGCATAGGATATTCCACTTTAGTAGATTTTAAAGCTTTCATGTAAATCAAATAAACAATATTAAAAGGTGACTGAAACAGGTGGATTCTAGAATTAAACTAATATTATATTTATTCATGCTCTGTCTTTTATAAGGGACCTCTTTCGTTACTTGAAAAAATTAAAAAAGAAAACATTTATAATTTAATGGTAGGATTTAGTAATTTGTTTATGGCAGCAAGAAAATTAAGATGGGGTTTGCTCATTGCTTGCGTTTAGTGCTTTTTTTCATGATTTTCGTTCGTCGCGTTTAAAAATGGTGAAAAGGTGCTGTGTCAAAGATTGTGGAAATGAATCTTATTCTGGCTGCAACATTTCTTTTCACAGGTAAACATGGATTATAATGAAAATTTAATAAAATTAATAACGTTGCCGATAGTGTGACAATCATTTTCGTCACGTGTGTTCTTTCAACAGTTCAATTATGAGTTTGTAATTATAATATTCGCTTTGGAGTTTGTATTCTAGGGCTCGAATTACGATTTTACTTGTTTTATTTCGAGATGAGAAAATGAGGCAGAGGTGGTTGCAGATGATTCCAGTAAATGTTGGAAAGCATACAGTGGTGTGCAGTCGTCATTTTTTATTAAGCTATTGCATAGCTTCTATCGCGGGCCTTGAGCGCGGGGACCAAATCCAAAAATTCCGTAACGAAAAAACCTCACGCTTACCCGATCCGACGGGAAGGAGGTGTGGCTTGAAGGCCGTGCATCGTCTAACGTCGTTTCAGTTCGGCAGTCTTCGACACGGCGTTGTGTGCGATTGTGCGTTGGGGGTGAGAGAGGGGGGTGAGAGAGGGGGGTGAGAGAGGGGGGTGAGAGAGGGGGGTGAGAGAGGGGGTGAGAGCGGTGAGAGAAGAGGCGGGAGGGGAGAGAAGAGGCGGGAGGGGTGAGAGAGAGAGGAGGCGGGAGGGGTGAGAGAGAGGAGGCGGGAGGGGTGAGAGAGAGGAGGCGGGTGGGGTGAGAGAGAAGAGATATCAAATATATCAAATATAATTGCATAAGTTGATACAAAATGCTATGCAATAGCTTCACCGCGGCAGTCCCCGAGTGCCACACGTCTTTTTTTATTTTTTATTTAGTAATTTGTAAATTTTTAAATAAAAAGCGTATTTTGATATTATCGACTTTATTTTTTTACCCTAAATACCTTGTTTATCTACGTATGCATCTTGCTCTTGTTTCCTCGCAAGAAGCAGTTTGTTATCTAAATATTATAAGAAGAAAAGGTGACTGGACTCTTCTATCAACACACAGCCGAAACTACTGAATGGATTTCGCTGAAATTCGGTATATAGATAGTTGTAATGTCTTAGCTCATAGGCATCTGCTCAGATTTTTTGGATAAAAGATGTTTTTGCGTTATATCCGATCTCCACGCAACGATGTTGCGGGCAACTAGTACTATAAAGGTAATTATAGTTTTCTTTTCAGAATGTACTTACCTATACATTTCCAAGAATTAATATTTACAAAAACCATACTAGTTGAAACTTCTCTCAGCCCAGACTAGACGGACTAGGATACCTATACCTACAAAGAGTCTAAGAAATGTGTCCCACTTTTTGGGTGAAATTGTGGTCATATTCATAGAACGAGATAAAATCACCCTGTGGCAACACTCTCTGTCGGCTCGTATTTCCTGCGATGTGCGCATTCCAGTTGTACGTAGTACTTAATAATTCCATGGGCGCGAGCGTGTACGAACCATTAATTATATGAATTTTTAAAAAAACTTGTTAATCTTGACATTAATCTTGGTCCCGCCATTTTTTGCACTCATTTTAAAAATGTTGTTTGCTGTGGATGCAATTGTTTCAAAATTTGGTGATATTAAAAGTTACTTACGTACGTATATTACATAGATATGAAGAAAGAAAAGAAAAAAAATGGGTAAGCTCATTGTTAATTATAGTTGGCACTCATTAATCAATCAAACATTTTTCAAAGAGAACCTCTTAACACGTTCCCAGCGGCACAGATTGATCTGTACTTTCCATTACTGCGTTACGAGGCGTTTAAAACCTTGTCTTAAACCAGACATTGTGGCGGCACGAGGCTTATTAAACCCCACCGCCCTTAGGAGACCAAAATCCTTTTTTTGGTGCCAAATATGACAAATTGTACAGCTTTTATCGCGATTATTATAAACAATGAGTTCATTAACCTATATCTGCCGCCGCCTATGGTTAGATTATTTAGTTTAGATTCTATAGGTAAAATAAAATGTGGGGTCTGATGTACCTCGTACCGCACTGAAAAATAGCAGATTTTCATATTATTTAGTGATGGGAAAATAAATATCGATTTTATTTAATTGTATATATTTATCAAAGTTATGGATGTTTTTCATTAAAACACGTCAAGCAATAATATTTTTTGCAACTAGTGCATTCTGTGAGAATTTTCTTCACTTTTTTGTCAGCCTCACGACTTGTCAAGAAGGCGCGGAGTTTATCGTAACATCCTACACATCTCCTCTTCTTTGATCCCTTTTCGAGATGATGTGCATTGTTTGCAGTGGCTTCTGAAAATAAAAAAATGTGCTGAAATTTATTTATTAAATACATAATTTTTTCATCTAAGTATATTATTATTATTTATTCGGAGTAGGTATATTTATAAATATTAATTAGTGACTGACCTGTTTTTGAAATATCATCAGCGATTTTGACTCAGATTCACCACCCGGTTTTTCTTCATCATCCTCTTTAATTAACTTTCTTCGGCAACGTTTCGACATAATCGACAGCAGTTCTTCGTCTTGTGCGCAGCCTGGCATGCGTTGCACAACACTAACCGCGTGAAGCTAGCGTAGAGTGCGGTACGAGGTGCGCGGGGGTACGAGGTTTTCGGAACCTCTTACCGCACTGTGTTAGAATTTTATTTGTTCAGTGCGGCACGAGGTCTAAGAAACCCGGTATTAAAATAAGTATACCATAGAACTAGGAATCAATAGCACATCTCAGATATATAGTTATCTCTTTCCTATACTGAACCAGATGGAAGTTATGCCTCGCGCACGACAGAGAAGTTTAAGTTTTTCCTTACCGCTATAAAGACAAGACACGTACAGGGCGTTTCAAGCCCTGTTTCGCACTTAACGTGTTAATGATACCTAATGATTAAAATGTTTGCCATTTGCGTTGGCGAATTGTTCAATCTAATCGGAATTATTCGGAATTAAAAGCCGATTATATAGTTTAGGTACTCAGTCGACTATGATTGAGTTAGTTACTAACTCTGTTTCTAGTTCTTTTTATGGGCGAACCGATAACGTTTATTATCGTTTACTTAAGTTTGAGAAAACGAAGGAACATTTTCTTTTAGCGTTTGCATAAATAGTTTTAATAGCACAAGTGATGATAAAACACGTAGGTTTCTTCAATAAAATACACGAATATCTCAAATTTTAGGGTTCTGTACCCAAAGGGTAAAAACGGGACCCTATTACTGAGGCTTCGCTGTCCGTCCGTCCGTCCGTCAGCAAAATTTCAACAGGACATGAAATTTTGCTGAGTTGAAATTTCACAAGATGTACTTATTTCTATTGCCGCTATAACAACTAATAAGTACTTACTAAAAATAAAATAAAACAAATCTTCAAGGGGGGCTCCCATACAATAAACGTGATTTTTTGCCGTTTTTAAAAGTACGGAACCCTCCGTGCGCTATTCCGACTCGCACTTGGCCGGTTTTTTAACCTAAATAAAGATAAAATGAAACAGGAAAATTTACATTAAAATATTTTGTTACATGCATTTACCTATGTAGGTACTATGTAGTACATAGTAGTTATGTAAATACAATAGTATACATATTGTTTCACGAAGGCCGTTCCGGTAACACGTGATCAGTTAAGTATTATGTTCGAAAACACATGTTTATTTTCATCTTCGTAATTTCAACTTTGAGATTTGATTTTTTGTAGGTTTATGTAAGTACATAATGTTTAATTTTATCCTGTACCAAATAAGACAGTGTTCATAGAAGCGAGTTCGCGATAACGCAAGCAGACAAGCGAGTGAGTTTTTTGTAGGTACTTATGTTTGAATGCGTTATGGTTCAACTTTGTAAGTATGTGTAACAGAAAATTAAATAATTAAATATATAATTGACACCCAGACGTTGTCGCCAACAACCGTGTCTGCACATTTTGTTGACTCCGTTGAATCGAATCCGCAACCCCTGACACCGTAAGTGCTTTCACTACCACTGTGCCAACGGGTTTTTCAAATCAGAAAGATTATTGGCTTCTTTCATTCATTTCCCCGGGAGGAGTAGTTAAACTGAAATCTGTTTCCGAGTTCCGATTTTTGTCGGCGGCGCGGCGCCGGCGTCCGACATTCAATTACAATCCGGATTAGATATCCGACAAGTGAGAACTGACTGTAACTGCCACACTCAGAGACGTCCTTTAAATCAACACTTAACTAATTGACATAATTGGTCATACATTACATGTCAAAAGAACTTATTAAATCTCTACTAAGGAAGCATTTCTCGTCACTAAGTACGGGCGTTCGACTTGCTATTTTTGCAACAAACTAAGTATACTCTATTTCTTTTGGATTGGCACAAAATGTGGACCAATGTCGTCAATATTCCAGCCGAAGACGATTGCTCCTGAAGAGAAAAAAGGTTTAGTTATTTTATTTCATTCTTACCCTATCTCTAAACCTTTTTCCTCTTCAGAAGCAATCGTCTTCGGCTGGAAAATTGACGACATTGTGCCAATCCAAAAGAAATAGATTATAGGTATGTTGCTAAGCCCCAATCTCTAAACATGCTTGTATTATCTCATTCGGTTATCAATTTAACCTCTATCTTTGATGTCTGCATTCTGACAAGAGTATCAGAGGAAATAAACTAAGTATTTACTTGTTAAACCTGTTTAAGTATTACATAACATTAACACGTAGGTACTATTCATGCAACTAAGGACAAATATACTTAAGTAGATAAGTTAAGTACACCAATAAGCACATTATACAGTGTTAGCTACCACGGTCGCTTGTCTTCGGGTCAAAGGGCCATCCCCTGTTAAGGGGTTGAATTTCGCAAAATCCTTTCTTGGTGCTCACTTACATACATCACCCTTACATACCATACTTACATACATGGATCCTATAAAGAACTCCGGTATCAAATTTCAAGTTTAAAGGCACAATAGTTTTGGCCGTGCGTTGGTATATAAGTCATTGAGTCAGTCAGTCTGCTTTTTATATTATATAGGTTTTTCCCGTAATGTCCCCGTTCCGTTTTATTATTAACCAAAAAAAAAACACGAACCCAAATATTCGTTAAAAACTAAATAACGTTCAAATGTATGTAAAAACCTATAGTTTTTAAAACCTACACATAAGAATCATGGCGGCAATTATTTTAATGATTTAGATTGAAATAGGTACCTAACTCAAGGGTATTTACAGGAAATATAAAGTAATAATTAGGTATTAAAACAATAACAAATTTTTAAAGTACTTACCTAAATAAGTTTCTAATAATGATATTTACTTAACGTAAAGTTAACAAAAAGTTTATGTTACTCCGTATATGAAAAAACTCCTAATTTTATTTCCATAGAATATAAATTATTCAAGTCCAACCATAGATCAAGGTAGAGTTGCAAAAAGTTTTAGTAAAAAAGACTTCGTAAACGTCGTGGTCCTAACATTAAGGTAATGACGCAATAAGTAACAATGAAAAAAGTCAAAAATAAAATATCCTTTCGGGTTCCGTAGTGTTAGTAAAATAATCACTACATAGTATAAAACAAAGTCGCTTTCCGCTGTCTGTCTATGTATGCTGTCTATCTTTAAAACTACGTAACGGATTTTGATGCAGTTTTTTAATAGATAGAGTGATTCAAGAGGAAGGTTTATAAGTATAAAAAATCCCCCAAATTTTCACGGGAACGGGCACAACGCGGGTAAAACCGCGGGGTGCTGCTAGTAACTTATTTAATAAAGCTGGAGTGTTTTGTTCGTCCGAACGCGCTGGGGGCTACTACTTTGGTCAAATCGCCAAATCTTACTCTTGTCAAACTGGTAAATCGTCAAATCTTTTATATCTCTATCTACTTCGCCTAACTTTACTTGTTCCTAGAAAGATTATGATTAAACATAAGATTAGCTGATGTCAAATAATGGCAAGATAATTCCAAAATGTCATCGAAAACCGCAGGACAGCACCAGTTATAACACATTTAGTTTTAACCTTGAAAGTTAACCGTTAGTTAGACGTCTGTTTATCACATGCTGGTTAATTATTTACTTCTTGCATTATTGTTTATCGTGTTTTAAGTATTTACATATTATTTACTTATGGATTTTTTGTTTTAGAGCTAAATTGAAAACATTACATTGCCGATCGAAATCTCTGCTCTACATTTTTTTGTAATAAAAAAAAGAGTAAAGTAAAGTATAATGTAATGTCCCACAGCTAGGCCTCTCACCTCACTGAAGATATCAGTACAGTGAAGAGGATTAAAAAAAATCAAATTATTAATTTGATTACCTCTACCTAAATAAAGAATTAATATCTTATCAAAAAGTATTAGCAATATTTAAAATGGGACCTTTCGTGTATTGAAAGCATTAATTAAATTATTTCATAAACTATAGAGATATCAGGTAGGTAAGAACTACAAAAAATAAATCTTTAAAACATGTTTAAGAATTGTGAACCTCCTAGTTTTTGTAGTCGGTTAAAAACCATCACAACTAGGAACGTACCATAAAGAACTAAGGAACTCTAAAGCTAGTCTATGACATAGTAAAATGGTGGCCAGGTCAATGACCTTCGGCAAAAAACTATTTTTATTTGAATTAGTTGTGCATGGAAAGACGCATTGCTAATTCGCGCTGCTAATCTCGAACACGACTCATGTTTGAAACGTATATAAATTGTGAACGAAACTCGAAATGTTTGAAAAAAAGTATATTTATTTTGAACTAGCAGCGCCCCGCGGTTTTACCCGCGTTATGCCTGTTCACGTGGGAATTTCGGGATGAAAAATACCTTCCCGTTGAATGTAGCTATCTATTACAAAAAGAATTATTGAAATCGGACTGATAATTCCCGAGATTACCTCGAACATACAAACAAACAAACAATCTTACAAATTTTACCTCTTTATAATATTAGTTTATGTAGATAATTATGCTTAGACCCGGGATTTGAACCCTTGAATTTGGCCGAAGAATACCCCTATTGGTAACCTAGTTTATTTAAAAAATGGGTCATTCCTTTAATCTTTTTGCCGGCAACTTTTATAGAATGCGAGCGACTCGCATGTCAAGTTGCTCGCCTTACAGTCTACTGAGCTTATGAAAATGCGAAACAACAATACGAGTACATACTTGACTAGCAGCGCCCTGCGGTTTTACCCGCATTATGTCTGTCCCCGTAGGAATTTTGGGAAGAAAAATAGCCTATAACCTTCCCGTTGCACGTGGGTATCCATTAGAGAACGAATTATACAAAATAAGATTAGCCCTTATAGACATACACAGTTAGAAACTTTCCCTCTTTATAATATTAGTATACATTGTAGTCCTACTTTTTTCACATTATAAAAATACAAACATCCGAATTGAGAACCTCCTCCTTTTTTTGAAGTCGGTTCAAAACTGAAAATTGTCATTCATATCATTAGGTAGGTAGGTATTAGAGACCTATGACCTACTCAAAGTCGTCAAATAATGATTCCTTAGAAGATGTTAATGTCTGATTTTTGACATCTACAAAATTAGTTAGGTACCTATATGTCAAATTAATGACGTTTCTAAGTACAGCAGTAAGTATCATAGAGTACAAAGTATGCTTTTCATGGACAGAGTATACATAGTTTACAATGATTCATAAATGATGTAAGCATCAAACAACGTTTTACATTTACCTCATTATCAACACTGGGTAATCTAATTAGAATTTTGATTTTAATTGGCATTTAGGGCAGAATGGTTAGCTTTGTTAGCGGGATTCAAGTTCGATTCGAGGCTAGAATATGTGATTTATTGAGGAAAAAACACGAAAAGGTTTTTACACTAATTTTCATACCGAAAGCTGCTGAAAAAATACCTACAATATGTTCAAATAGGTAGGTAGCCAACCCTAGTATCGAAAAACGGATAGGTAAAACGCGAACGCGGTGCTGGTCTTAAATAAACTTAGTTATTAATTAACGTGTCCTCTTCTTCATCGAGTGGACGGTCGACCTGACCAATCCTGGTGTCGAGAGTTATAGAGCCGCCAAAGGCCTCTGACATGGCTCATGTATCGACTACTATCCGTAGAAAGTAACCGGGACAGACGGCTCAACGTGCCCTCCGAAGCGCGGAATCATCTTACTTTTCGGGCAATTAGGTGATTCAGCCAATTACCGTGTGTTATAGCGTTAAGGCATTACTTAATACAGACAAACAAACTATTATATTATTAACGTGTGAATATGTGAACCTTGAATCTGTAGTTAGTACATACAGCAAAGATGGGTGGCTGATAGTCTTTTAGTAAAGTTGGGTATTCGCTAGCTATAGGCAGTCTCGGGCCAATCTGCGTCGACTTGAGGCAATCAGCCTGCAATCCTAACTAATATTATAAATGCGAATGTAACTCTGTCTGTCTGTTAAGCTTTCGCGCAAAAACTACTGAACCGATTTGAATGAAACTTGGTACACAGTTAGTCCAGAGCCTGAGAAAAGACATACGCTTACTAGCAGCGCCCCGCGGTTTTGCCCGCGTTGTGTCTGCTCCCGCAGGAATTTTGGGATGTAAAATAGCCTGCAACCTTCTCGATGAATGTACATGTTCAGCTTTAGTATAGATTTCGATAGTATTTCGTTCTTCATTTTAATTTTCTCGTCCGCGTTATGTGTCTGATTATCTCATTTTATATCTACACTCGTATTTTGGTTCTAAAAAATATTGATATCGGTAGTTTTTTGCAAAAAGGTAGTAATTATGTAATTATAAACAAGGTTTTTTTTGTGATCCTCTACTGGTTCTTGCTAATTGTACTATTCGTAATATTATGTTTTTTGTCAGTAGTGGTTGATTTCTCAAACTGTGAAGACATGTGTTTTGATTGTTACTTCTAAATATGGTTTTATTAACGTTAACTTTAGTAAAAAGTTGATTTTTGGTAAAATTTCGCTGATTTTAATATTCTCGAATATTGTGGTGTGTTTAAAATGCATTCTGCTGTGTGTGTTATTACTTAGGAAGGTAAGAATATTATTAATATGTCACCATCAGTGCCCGTGGGAATAGTGGGAATAGTAGCCTCTGTCCATCAAGGTAATCCGCCAATAACCTACTCGAAATGAATGCATGAATATTTAATCTATACTTCTACACTAATATTATAAACAGGAAAACTTTGTTTGTTTGGTTGTAATGAATAGGCTCAAAAACTATTGGACCGTTTTTAAAAATTCTTTCACAATTCGAAAGCTACATTATCCATGAGTAACATAGGCTATTTTTCATCCCGAAATTCCCACAGGAATGGACACAACGCGAGTAAAATCGCGGGGCGCTGCTAGTATATTATAAAGCTGCAGAGTTTGTTTGTTTGAACGCGCTAATTTCAGGAACTACTGGTCCGATTTGAAAAAACATTTCTGTAATGGATAGCCACATTCAACGGGAAGGTTATAGGCTACTTTTCATCCCGAAATTCCCACAGGAACGGGTACCACGCAGGTAACACCGCGGTCTACTTCATAATACTGAATATTTTTTACAAACCGCCATGCCTTGACCTTATCAGAGTATGAGCTAATCTCATTTCTGAATCATGTTTATTTGGTTTATGGTTGGTTAAGTATGTTAGTATAGTAAGTACGTGCTACATGCTACATACACATTCATACAAGAATAGGTGTGAGGAATGATTTGTGTCAGGGTCGGACTTAGGATTTTTGGGAGGGGGGTGTCCTGTTAGGGGATTAGCGGGGGTAGGTTTATTTTGTTGTTATAGCAGTATGAGGATGATTCGGGGTATCTATAACCGTAGTTTATCATAGATTAGTTGGCATGTACATTGTGCACTCGCCTGCAAAGACTGAGGTCTCGGATTCAATTCCCGGGTCGAGCGAAAACATGTTTCCTACTTTTCAAACATGGCTTGAGTTTGAGATCACGAACCCGCATTAGTTAAGAGTGGTGATTACGCCTAATCCTCCTCACTGGACTGATATTGTCAGTGAGATGAGAGGCCTTTGCCCAGCAGTGGGACATTACAGGCTTATACTTTACTTTACTTTTTTACTTAAGCGCGAACATTTGTTGTAAAATACGTTGAAGTTAAACGTGATATATACCTGCTTCGATTTAATAACCCAACCTACCAAAATAAAACAAAAAACACCATCTATATATTAGTACTCAAATCTAGGATGCCTAATTCATACACAATTAAGCACTAAAGTCAGACGATGACGTAACATCTATGATATCACGACTCTGAATTAGTATAAGTATCCACTTATAACGAGGTTCGTTACCTAATGAATACAGGCTTTTGCCCTGACCTCGACTGTATAGTCATAGGTATAATACTTAGGACCTGATTTATAAACACTTACTAACAGAATTTGGCTATCAAATGGTTTTTGTCCCTTTCCGACATACGCTATTTTAAAAAGAGCAAAAGAGAAAAAACATTTAATAACACTGTTGTAGTTAAGTAACGTTTGTATAGGTAAGCAACTAGCAAGGCGTAGAAAGTTCTTTAATTATAAGTAGTTTTGGAAAAAAATCGCCGTCGCAGGCGCTGTGGCACCCTCTTAGTCAAGGTACAATTCTTTCACTGCTACGATTAAATAATTTTATTAAAACAAGCAAAGCAATAATGTTAACCAATTTTAATTAAAATGAGAAATCTTTTCGAATATCGAATAAGACAACAATTTTAAAATCGACCATAAATAATAGAGATATCAATAGAAAAAATAAAACAAGACCAAGTACCTACACAAAGCTATATAAAAAAATAATGTAAAAATTCCTCCTTTACAATTAGAATCTTTTTTGTCCAAACTTTACACACTACCCACCAAAAAACACCAAATAACTCAACTACCGAGGTAGCAATTTTATCATAATCGGTCAAGCAATTAAGTAATTACCTAAATATTACGTAATTTGTTGATGTTGAGTCATTCTCAATCTCACGTCTAGACTAGGTGTGACCTAGGTCATACGAATGAAGAATACCTAGGTTTTATTTACACACCTTTACCTAGACTTAGGCTTTATATCTACTTATTTAAAAACAAAGTAAGGCACGGCATAATAAGAAGTATTAGCCTGTAATGTCCCACTGCTGGGCAAAGGCCTCTCATCTCACTGAAGATATCAGTACAGTGAGGAGGATTAGGCATAATCACCACGCTTGCCAAATGCGGGTTGGTGATAACCCGAACCATGTTTGAAAAGTAAGAAACATGTTTTCGCTTGACCCGGGAATTGAACCCGGGACCTCAGAATATGATTAATACAAATATAATAAAGCTGAGGACTTATATTTTCTTTGTTTGTTTGTTTGAACGCGCTAATCTCAGAAACTACCGATCCCATTCAAAAGTATTTTTTTGTATTAAATAGTTACATTCAAGACGAAAGTTATAGGCTATTTTTACCCCCAAATTCCCCCCATAAACGGGTACACCACGGGTAAAACCGCGGGCGCCGCTAGTGATAATAATAAGTACGAAGTATGTCTGCAAAGTATCGCTTCGCTGATAACTTATAACCTTCAATCCAATTATTAGGTCATGAACAGAAATACATACCGTTACATGTGTAGGTACTTATTATTGTGTGGTTTAATTCGGTTAAAAGCTTTTGGGAATTATACAAATTATAGGTCAGAGTATGTTATACAGAGTATGTAATAGAAAAACTAAGCTTTTAGGGCCCTGGGACAACCCTGATGTCGCAGTTTTAAGATCAAGGTCTCTATGGTCTGACAATTGAAACAACTGGCACCTACTGCCCAAAATTGCTGTAATGTGAAATGCCATCGGCCACCCATCTAAGTGGGATCGTGCTGCGCGTTGCTTAACAATGAGTTAACACCGTTTAGTTTAGAACTACGCTTAAACTATGTTTCTAGCACTATAATAATAATAGGCTTTATGGGTCAACACTGCGTTAAGCGTGCACGTAAGGGCGCACGCAGCGGTTCACTTTTGTATGACACCGTACACGACGGGCGCACGCGACGGTTCACTTTTATATGAAGCCACAAGCCGCGGGCGCCCACGACTGTTCACTTTTGTATGGAACCGCCGCAGTGTCGGCTCTAAGGACTACTGCAGACTTAAGTTAAGATAGACTTTAGACTGACTTATTCAACGCAGTCAAGTCTTTAGCCAGTATATAATTATTAAACAACGTTGTCGGTACAATTTTGGGGTCTGAGTTTAGACTCACAGATAAGTTTGATTTTTTTTAAAGCGCTAATCTCAGAAACTTCCAATCCCACTTTTGGAAAGGCATTTTTCATCCCGAAATTCCCACGAGAATGGCACAAAGCGGGTATAACCGCGGCGCACTGCTAGTTCTTTATAATTGTTATAAACCTATCCCAACTTCACATCTCTGATGAGGTAACAAAACAAATGAATCTAATTGGTCAATTTAACGGACTGCTGGTTTCTGATTGGTTACGGTTGGATTCGTTTTCCATTATTGATTGAGATAAACTTTTGGTTTCAAGACGCATGAAAAATGTAGTAAACAAAATAAGTAAAATATGCGCAAACGCAGAAGGCGCGTAGTGATTACATCTTACTGTTCTGATAGCTGAGGTGAGATGAGGGGCCAGAGGCCTCTACTGGGACATTACAGGATAATATATCTTATGCGCAAGCGCAACTGGAAGTACTTTTAGTGACCTAATTTGTTTAAAAAATTATTTACATAATAAAATATTTTTCTTGTTCCAGGGTTTCGAAAACATGTCATAAAAACAGAAAAAGGGTCAGCCACTGAAAATCACGAAAAAACACGATCGAACGAACTCTACTACAAAATTTCCCTGAACGCACTCTATTGAAAGAGACAACATTGAGCTAAAGCGAGACAGAAATAGATCTCGAAACTAAAAGAGCGAGAGAGCGCGAGTTGGAGCGAGACGCAGCTGCTTTCCAAATTTAAACGAACGGAAATAGACAAAAAAATGTCTAGCTCAGTTTCACAGAGCGCGCGGGCGGGAAAAGACGCCCAATGGTGGGACGCGCCATGGAAAACCATGGCTGACCTCGCCGAAGCGGTCGACGATCTAATATGTAGCTTCGATTACATGGACACAGCCATGGACAACCTAGTAATGCTTGTATTCATTTGGATCCTCTTCTCGATCGTGCTGCTGGGCATAGCGCGGTGGGCGTACGGCCGGTTCAAAAAGACTGGAACCGAAGTCAAAATAGTAGAAGAGGTCAAGAAACCAGCCAATGAGATCGTCTCAAGCGCTGACGCCGTTCTGGCGACCACAGCGAAAGTCAGGAGTTCTTCGCTGAAAGCCAGCAAGCCGTCTGGCTTCGTTCCACCGACGCCTCCGAACAAAAAACGTTTGGGGCGAATGTCCCCGGGTCCAGAAGCCCTTTCATTGAAGAAGCACCAAGTGGTGGTGCCGACTTGCACCGGGCCGGACCCACCCAGTGTGCAGTGGGTCAACGATATCCTCAACTGGTTATATAACGATTTAGTTATAGTGAATGAGTTAGTACAGCAGTGGATTGTGTCTATGAATGAATTCTCCAAAAAATCCGTCGAAGAGGTGAGTTTTTAATGTTCTACTTTTGTCTCTGTTTTGTTGATGGTGGTTTTTATATTTTGTCTGTGGTTGTTTTTGTTTTGTCTATGGGTTTGTTGATGTGCGTGCGAAAACAAACTTTGTGGTGTGGGGAATAGAGGCTGTAATTGTTGATCGTTGTTTTGTTGTGGAAATGTCAGAAGGCAACATGGCGGATTTAGGTTGATTAGAATTGTATTAAGAGTAGATTGAAATTGATAACGCCCAATCTCTCGCTGTACTGATATCTTAGGAGATTTTCTCACTTAATGTACACACACAGACTCGCTATGTTTCGTTGCTATGCTACGTATGGTAGCGTAACTTAGCATAGCTATGACGCAAAGGCATATAGCCCATAGGCCCATACAGATCCATCCATACAGACTGATAAACATTGTAATTGACATAGCTATGACGAAATGATATTTTGACTCATACCTATATGCCAAAAAAAATTATCGTTTTGAGAATCTCCTCATAGTTTTTTTATTTAGTTTAAAAACATTAGCCTATGTCAGTGATCGTACTATTTCAGAATAAATGTCTTTCGAAACAAATATTACTAAATTCGACATAAATATTACACAATTTTTATAATGTTGTCAATTTTCATAATGTCATCTATCTATCTATATAAATAAAAATGAATTGCTGTTCGTTAGTCTGCTTAAAACTCGAGATCGGCTGAACCGATTTGGCTAATTTTGGTCTTGAAATATTCATGAAAGTCTAGGAAAGGTTTAAACGGTAAGCATTGACTGAATAAATGCGGGTGAAACCGCAGGGCACAGCTAGTAAGATATAAATGATATATAGGTGATATAAATGACGGAATTATCCCCTAACATACATAAAAAGTTATGTTCGCGTAAACAAAATTTCAATGTAGTTAAAAATTAAAAGTTAAAAAAATTATGGTGCATAAAATTAGTTTTTTTTAATTTTCTTTTTTTACTGATGTTGACTTTTTTAATTCAATAAAACCACCCTCCATTTCGCGTAAGTTAAAAAAATCCTCAATTTTTGTTAGAAATCCAAAAAATATGTGATCTTATAAAACCGCATCGCACATGTAATATGTTTAAAAACGTACGGTAAATTTGTCTGTCACGGCCGTCTGTCTGTCATTGTGTTAATTATAGACACCGGTAAGCGAAAACATTATTAAAAGACGAAATTATCCCGAGCTAACCAACTAATTGTTGTAGAGATGAACATTTCTATACATCTAATACAAAAAATCTCGTGTTTGTAGTTAAACTCCTACGAAACGGTTCGACCGATTCTCATGAAATTTTGTGTGCATATCGGGTAGGTCTGAGACAACATCTATTTTTCTTCCCCCTAAATGTTAAAGGTAGTTCACCCATAATTTTATTTAGGAAAAACAACGTTTGTTGTGTCATTAGTTGTATATATTTTTTCTTACGAGAGTTAAAATACAAACCATTATGACTTTTATTGTGGAAAAAGGTTTAGTGATGGGATAAGAATGGAATGAAATCACTGAAACCTTTTCCACTTCATAAGCCATACTAAACCGATATCTGAATAATTTATTTTGTAATGGATAGCTGTTGTTAGTTTACACTAGCAGCGCCTTGCGGCTATACCCGCGTTGTGTGTTCCCGAGGGAATAGCCTGTAACCTTCCCGTTGAATGTGTTCATCCCATTCCGTTGTTTGAACGCTCTCCATAACTACCAATCCGATTTTAATACGAGTAATCCTTTTTTTACGTATGTAACATTCAACGGTAATGTTAAAGGCAATTTTTCATCCCAATATTCGAGTGAGCCGAGCGCTCAAACCACAAGACCGCGGAGGCAGTTTTTTTCATAATAGGTGTATTGTAGGTATGTTGGCTCGGTCTACTCAATGGTCAAGTAATTCCTGAAATCTGCCCTATTTTTCACGTAGTTCATTGACCCCACACCGTAGTATGAAAACGTCCGCATTGGAACTGCACTGGCCTAATTTCTATGTTATTTATAACACAGTTAGTTTTGAGCAAGCGGCGTAAAAATGTTCATTACTATGGTGTAAGTAAAGGTTGAAGTTAACCTTATTTTTTTGTGATTAGGTTCATTTTGTCATGGCAAGTATACAGATACGTGAAAGTTTTGTAACGTTGGATCGTTGTGGTGTCATTATACAAAAAAAAATGGGTGTAAAAATCTGGTTTTCAAAATCAGTTAAAAAGTATAATGCATTCGCTATTTTCCAAATTATTTTTAATTACCGAAAATAGTAGTACTCCGCAATTTTACCCGCATTGTACCCGTCGTTGTCCGAAATTTCGGGTTACAAAATGGAATTGGCTATCTAATGCAAAATCCCGATAATTAACATAATTCAAACAAACAAAAATCATCACTCATTAGTTTGGTTCTTTCTTCTTCAAACTTCAATAGTATGAATTTAATATAAAAAATTAAGACTTAGTTTAAATAGGTTATAGACCAGGTATGTCTTAGTAAGTTCTAGTAAGTACCGCTTAAAGGCCTCTGACATGGTCTGACGATTGAAAAAACCGGGACCGACTGTTTAACGTGACCATCGAAGCACTGTAGCGCTCAGATAGAAATGCCACTATCAGCAACCCATCCTAGTGAGGGCCGAGCTGCACGTTGTTTAACAATAGCAATGAGGTACTATCGCCTAACCAAAGTATGCCATAAGCGCCTGAATTGAATAAAAGTAATTTTATTAGCCTCCAATATTGGCCTATATTTCTTTAAAGGTCGTTCATTCTCTTGACATTTAGCTTCCATTAACGAAATTAAGATTACATAAAAGTTAAAAGCTTATACGAGAATGTTAAAATAAGGTTAAGTTACATTCATAATATTACTTTAGTTAATTTTCATGAAATTTTCATTTGAACATACAAACCTCTCTAGAGGATGCAAATAATACCTTTCTTTTTACTAAAAATGTTTTACCCAACATAACACAAACATAATTTTAAAAATATGTAATCTATAGTAAATGATATCAATTACCAGCCTCCGTGGTCTTGTGGTTTGAGCGCTCGGCTTATGATCCGGGGGTTCTGGGTTCGATTCCCGGTAGGGACAATATCTCGCGAAATCTCTTTGTGAGACTGCCCTCAGTTTGGTTAGGGCATTGCAGGCTGAATCACTTGATTGCCCGAAAAGTAAGATGATTCCGTGCTTCGGAGGGCACGTTAAGCCGTCGGTCCCGGTTACTTTCTACGGATAGTAGTCGTTACATGAGCCATGTCAGAGGCCTTTGGCGGCTCAATAACTCTGTCACCAGGATTGGTCAGGTTGACCATCCACTCGATGAAGAAGAAGAATGGTATCATCCGAAACAGATAAGTAGGTAATATCATAACAAAAACAATAAAATCTCTTATTTCAAGTCTGTAAAAAAGTACCTACACTATAAAATTACAACACTTAATTACATTTTAATTAGGCATAACACTCATACAAACCAAAAACAAACCTTTATCGCAACACCTTTTTAAGAGGTCATCACTGGTTCGCGCTTGACCACTTTTTTATTTCTCTGTCATTGACATTTGATGCGTTTTCGTCCAATCACAGTAATTGTAATGTGTTTGACATTGACACTTAGTCTGTGCTTCGAATTTTAAATGGTTATGACTTTGGTGGTATTGCGGTCGATTTGAATTGAGGGAATGCATTTTGCATGCGTTTCAAATGAACACTTGTCACTTATTAACCCCTTTTTTGAGTGCGATATTTGGGCAAATCCCTATTTCGTTTGTCGTTTAAAATGAGCTAGTTTTAAAGCTGAAAGTACAAACCGGCAAAGTAATTACAATTAAATAGTTACAGTAAAATGTTTTTCGCATTTCGCACGCACGAGCGCCCTATAGTCACACTTACTTGTACATTACAAATTGTCTTAGTGTGCATCATTTTGAACTTAAAACTCCTGTCAAAAATAGTCTTTGAAGTAGCGACAGCATGGTAGATTTGAGTAAGCGGAGATAAGTCGTTCGATGTTTATCTGCAGTAAATAAATAAAAATAAATAAATCAAAAACATGTTAAGTAAGGTACATAAATGTCAAATTAATATAAATAATGATCTTGCCGACGGTACCGATAGTTACGCACACAAAGACGCGTGTCAAATACATTACAACTACAAGTATGGCTCAGGGGCGCTCTTGAGATAATACAACTGTACCAAATTAAGTCTAAGTACTCATTATAGATGATTAATTTATTGAGGCATACTCTTATAATTGGAGTGACATATGTCACGGTATGGGACATGACTCAGGGACGCTCCCGGCTTCGCGTGCCAGGAATTTCAGTGTCACGGCTGAACGAGCGTGTTTATAAATATTGGACATTTTTATAATATCTACTAGCCGCGCCCCTTGGTATTATTGTACCCGTTCCCGCGGTAATTTCGGGATAACATGTATCCCATGTGTTATTCTGAGTATAACCTATATTACTGAAAAGTATCATCCAAGTCCGTCAAGTAGTTTTTTTGTGAAAGAGTAACAAACGTTACATTCATTCATACATCCTTATAAACTTTCGCATTTATAATACTAGCCGGGCCCCGCTATGTTACCCGTGTTGTACCCGTTCCCGCGGGAATACTAAGACGGCGAAAGCCACTAGCTAGCGATAGATAGTTATTATTAAGATTGCGACAGACGGAAACCGTTTTTCAATGAAAAATATTTTTAAATAAGTTGCTTTACTTTTTATAAATTAAAAAGAAGTTATAAGTAAATAACACAAAGTTATGATATAATAAAAGTTCTCTTTCACTTACTTCCTTCAGCGACATCCGCTGAGAACATCCGCCTTTTTGAAATCGGTTAAAAATAACATACATCCCAGCTCGTGCGTAGTTTGACCAAGCGATGTCAGTTCATTGCGATTGTTAAGCAACGTGCAGCTCGCCCCCTACTTGGATGGGCGGCCGATAGTGGCATTTCCGTCTGAGCTCTACCATGCTTCGAAAGGCACGTTAAATTGTCGGTCCCGGTTGTCTCAATCGTTAGACCATATCGGAGGCCTTAGGCAGTCTAAAAACTCCGACACGGGTTGGCCACTGACCTACTTGAACTTACTTATCAAATAAATCTATACTAATATTATAAAGCTGAAGAGTTTGTTTTGTTTGTTTGTTTGTTTGTTTAAACGCGCTAATCTCAGAAACTACTGAACCGATTTGAATAATTCTTTCACTGTTAGATAGTCTATTTATCGAGGAAGGCTATAGGCTACATTTTATCCCGAAATTCCCACGGGAACGGGCACAACGCGGGTAAAACCGCGGGGCGCTGCTAGTTTATACTTATAACTGGCACTCTATCCATTTCTTTTTGCAATGGAGGGATATGGCACTCAATCCATTTCTTTTTGCAATGGAGGGATGAAAAATAGCTTATAACCTCCCCGTTGAATATGGCTATCCATTAAAAAAGAATTATTCAAATCGGATTGGTAGTTTCTGCGAGCTCGTTTGAACAACAAAAATCTACAGCTTTATTTTGATATGTGTAGCTATAGTATAGCTATTAAGCGCTAAATAAAATTAAGAACGCTTGAGCAATCCGCCCTAAGCGTTGTTTCATCGTCAGACCATGTCGGAGGCCTTTAGGCGGTCTAAAAGCTCCGACACCAGGGTTGGCCACTAACATACTCGAAATGAATGAATGTTGATTTCAATAGCTTTCCCAGGCACGCCACGAAGGCGCCCGCTTTGATATGACATCACCGATGACGTCACTCACGTCATACTTTAAAATAAATACTTGTATGTGACACCGAGTATCATTCATTAGTTATTTATAAAAGTATTGTTTTTTATTTCATTTTGTTGGAATGTGTGAATGTCTCTCTTTATATCATATAACCATGCCATGAATGGTGGCTTTACTTTATAACGTCTACACGAGTCTTTATAGGCTGTGGTAAAGATTGAACTATTCACTGAAATAGTTACTCTGTGACTCTATGGCTCTTCCGGTCTCTTCCGGCTATCTCTCCGCGGCGTACGGACGTACTTACGATGTATTTGTGTCTAACAAGAATATATAAACTTAATCGTATTAAATCAGTGTTTTACTCATATAAAAACTAACCATAAACCCTTCAGGTTATGGGCCCAGTAAGTTTCGCGAGTGAAAACAAATATTTCGAACTTTTTCACCGAAACCACGCATGTGCCTATGGCGCAGGTTCGCGACACGTTCGCGATATGAGAAAACGAAACTAGCCGCAAGACAAGCGCTGCCACATATCTTACGGGCGCATTCAATGCAATGATGTCTTCCTCTAATACCGTCAACGTGGAAAAACTGCGCGGCAGGGAGAATTTTACGTCGTGGAAGTTCGCCATGAAAGCGTGGCTTCAGTTGGACGATCTATGGGAAGTCGTCATCGGCGAAGACAAAAGCGATGTTAAAAATAGAAAAGCGCTAAGCAAAATCATTCTAAGTCTGGAATCGTTAAATTATTGCCATGTCCAGAACGCCAAAACCGCTCAGGAAGCGTGGAAGGCACTTGAAGAAGCCTTTGAGGATTCGGGGCTAACAAGAAAAGTGGCGCTTCTTAAAAAGCTTATCACAACTCGTCTAGAAAACTGCAAGAACGTCGAAGAGTACGTCGACACGATTAGTAGCACAGCACATAAACTGAACGAGATCAAGTTTCCAATAGCAGATGACTGGATTGGAACACTCTTGTTGGCAGGATTGCCAGATCAATACAAACCAATGATCATGGGACTGGAAAACTCCGGCATCAAGATCACAGGTGATACAATAAAAGTTAAACTTCTACAAGAAGTACGTACAGACGAAGCAAAGAATATTGAAAGTGAGACAGTTATGACCGCAAGTAAGTTCACCAAGAAAAAACTACGGTGCTACAAATGTCAAAAAGTAGGTCATATAGCTGCAAAGTGTCGTAGTACAACATATAATAAAAATTATAATGTCAATCAGCCAAACAACAATAAAAATGCGAATAAAATGTCATCTACAAGAGCTTTTATGGCTAGCTCAAACCCAATATCACACAAGGAATGGTTTTTGGATTCAGCAGCATCATCACATTTATCAAATGAGAAGAGCCTTCTAAAGAATATCAAACCTAAGGAAGATGTGACCATCACAGCAGCTAACAGTACATATTTCAAATCTAAAGCTACTGGAACAGCGGAGGTAGAAGTAACCAATGGAATTGAAACCACAACGGTGGAGGTGAAGGACACCCTGTATGTACCAGAAGCTACTGCTAACCTTCTGTCAGTCAGTAAAATTGTGAAGAATGGTCATAAAGTAACATTTGAAAAAACAGGTGGAAAAATATACAGTGAAGAAGGTAATTTGGTTGCTACAGCATCGGAAGTAAATGGTATATATAAACTTGATCAACCAAAGTCATTGGCATATGCAGCCGTCGATAATGCATCTGGATTATTATGGCATAGACGCCTTGGACATTTAAATAGGAAAGGCATGGTTTTATTAAAGAAAATATCTGATGGTATAAGTGACAATATCATGAACAATGAACCTTGTGAAGATTGTATTAAAGGAAAGCAAGCTAGAGAACCCTTCAATGTAAGTAAGCGACAATCAACTGAGCCATTGGAACTCATTCACTCTGATTTATGTGGACCTATGGAGCAGAATTCCTTAGGAGGAGGTAAATATTTTTTAACATTCATAGATGATTTCAGTCGGTACTTATATGTGTACATTTTAAGCAGCAAAGATCAGGTCTATGATACATTTAAAGATTATAAAAACTTAGTAGAGAATCAAACTGGGAGAAAAATCAAATCTCTTAGAACTGACAATGGAAGGGAGTATGTGAACGAAAAAATAAAAACCTTACTTAAAAATAATGGTATTATTCATCAGCTTACAGTGAGATACAGCCCGCAACAAAACGGAGTCGCCGAACGGATGAACCGTTCTATTGTGGAGAAGGCGCGGACGTTGCTATCAGATGCTGGGCTGGGCAAGGAATACTGGGCGGAAGCAGTAGCTACATCTGCTTACCTGCTCAACCGGTCTCCCACCCGTCGCCTTTGGAACAAGACACCATATGAAGCGTACACAGGTAAAAAACCAGATTTATCAAACCTTCATATTTTTGGTTGTGAGGCGATGGCACAAATACCTAAAGAAAGGAGAAAGAAGTGGGATCCTAAATCACAAAAACTATTGTTCATGGGATATTCTGAAACAAAGAAAGCATACAGATTGATAGACCCACAAAGCAAGCATATATTGTTCAGTAGAGATGTTATATTTTTAGAAAGATTGAAAGATACTCCAAAACCTAGTTTGATTGAAGAAAGACAGATTGAGCCTGCAAATACAGATTTAGAAATTAAAAAGGAATTGCAGGCAGAAGAAACATATACTGATGATGATGATGATTTTACATTATGTCCTGATAGCAGTCAAAATGAACTGAGCTGTGATAATATTATCAGTGATAATGAGAATAGAAGCCCTGTAAATACAAATGTAAAGGACACAGGAGCAATAATACCTTCGAAACTTTTACAGAATGAAGGAGAAATAAAAAAGAAAAGAGAAAGGAGATTACCAATTAGATATCGTGATCAACCAAGCTATTTATCAGTGAAAAATGAAAATTCAGAAGAACCACTCACCGTCAAGGATGCAATGTCAAGTCATAAAGCTAAAGAATGGCAAGATGCAATGGACTGTGAAATAAATGCCTTGAAGAAGAATAATGTTTATGAAATAGTAGACTTACCTTCTAACAAGAAACCGCTGAGAACCAAGTGGGTTTTTAAGGAAAAGCATGACAAAGAAGGGGCAATCAAGTACAAAGCTAGACTCGTCATAAAAGGTTGCAGTCAAAGGCATGGAGTGGACTACCAGGAAACCTTTTCTCCTGTGGTAAAGTATGCTTCACTTCGTTACCTACTGTCCCTGGCTGCCCGAGAATCGCTTCGAATCGACCACATGGATGTCACAACGGCGTACCTCAATGGGGACATCGAAGAAGACATTTACGTGTTACCCCCAGCAACTACAGACAAGGAAGTACCACATGATAAGGTATGGCATTTAAAGAAAGCAGTATATGGTCTTAAACAAAGTGGTAGATGTTGGAATACTAAATTGAATAATGTACTTTTAAACTTAGGGCTCACACAGTGTAAAAGTGACCCATGCATTTTTTCTCTTAAAAACAATAGTAGTATACTAATTGTTGCTATATATGTAGATGATTTACTTATATTTTCAAATAACAAAGCATTGAGAAAGAATTTGAAAGAGAATTTAATGTCTATATTTGAAATGAAGGACTTAGGCATAGCTAAATCTTGTCTAGGCATGAACATCACTAGAGATGATGCAAATAATGTAATTTATATAGATCAGAAAGAATACACCACAAAAATATTGTCAAAATTTAATATGAGTGACTGTAAACCCGTTGATACACCAGTAGAAAAAGGATTAGATTTCAGTGTAAATTCAGAACAAATACTTTGTGAAAATGTACCTTATCAGGAGGCAATAGGTAGTCTATTATATCTTTCCCAAATCAGCCGACCTGATATTGCCTATGCAACCAGTTTGTTGAGTAGATTTAATAATAACCACACCCAGGTTCATTGGAATGCTGTTAAAAGAGTATTCAGATATTTAAAAGGTACTTTAGATTATAAATTGAAGTATACTAAAGATTGTAAAGTCGATGCTTATTGTGATGCAGATTGGGGTGGTAAACTCAATGGTAGATTTTCAGTTACTGGTTCATGTGTTAAAGTTAATGGTGGTTTAGTATCATGGTATAGTAAACGACAAAAGACAGTTGCTTTAAGTACTACTGAGGCCGAATATATGGCAATGTCTTTCACTGTACAAGAATGTTTATGGATAAGACAATTAATACAGGAAATTTCTGAAAAACATCTCGATGTAATTAATATTCATTGTGATAACAAAGGAGCTTTAGATCTTGCAATAAATAATTTAACAAGCCAACGATCTAAACATATCGATATAAGACATCATTTTGTAAGAGACCATGTAAATAATAAAAATGTAAAAGTATTATACTTATGTACTGAGCTTATGCCAGCTGATATATTGACCAAGCCTTTATCTAAGGCAAAGCATGATATCTGTGTAGATTTTTTCGGTCTCAAATAGGTTATTGATTTAAAGTTATGTGTATTACTTTAGGTATATAATAAGATTAATTATATAATAGATTGTAATTTCAAATAGAAACTTATTGTGTAGTAAACATTTGTTTTTTGTATGATGTAAACATAATGTTATGGTACCTGTTTATAGAGTCAATATATAGAGTTACATTCATGGGAGGGTGTTGGAATGTGTGAATGTCTCTCTTTATATCATATAACCATGCCATGAATGGTGGCTTTACTTTATAACGTCTACACGAGTCTTTATAGGCTGTGGTAAAGATTGAACTATTCACTGAAATAGTTACTCTGTGACTCTATGGCTCTTCCGGTCTCTTCCGGCTATCTCTCCGCGGCGTACGGACGTACTTACGATGTATTTGTGTCTAACAAGAATATATAAACTTAATCGTATTAAATCAGTGTTTTACTCATATAAAAACTAACCATAAACCCTTCACATTTGATATAGATTTGTAATATAATAATAAATGTGGTTCGATTTTTGTTTGTTTGAACGGGCTAATCTCAGATGCTATCAATAGTATTTAAGTATATTGCGAACAGACAGACAGACAGACGCGGCCGGGGACTTTGTTTTATAATATGTAGTGATACATCAGAATAACACATGGGATACATTTTATCCCGAAATTTCCGCGGAACTGGTACAACGCGGGTAACTCCACGGGGCGTAGCAAGTACAGAATAAAAAGAAAATTCTCTATGAAATATTCACACGGACAGTTCACAAGGAATTTACAATTAAAAGTGTTAGTCCGGTATTCCAATGATGCGCATTCATTTCACGACTCGCTTCGTTTCACCACCATTATAAAGTGATACTCTTCTTCGTTAAAGTCGGGTTATTTCAAGCGTGGTGTTGACAACTATCCTCCTGACATCTTAAGTAAGGTAGACCAGCCTTTGCCCACCAGTGGGGTATTACAAGCTAGTACTTTTCATAGCAACATTGATTTGACTATAGAAATTATTAGAAATACACCGTCAATATTACGCAACCTGTAGCTTAAACATTACTCAGATGGTTGGGCGATAATGGCATTTCTATCTGAGCGCTACCGTGCGTTAGACACGAAAGAAAAGGAGTTAAATGTACTCAATTTTTTCTTACATGTCCCAAAATGTGGATCAATGTCGTCAATTGTCCAGCCGAAAACTGCTCCTGAATAGGAAAAAGGTTTACTGAGATAAAAAAGCTGAACAACTTGTTTTTTTGTTATTATGAAGGTATATTGTCATGGTCTGACTGTACAGCATATTCGTAACGAGCTCCATACAAGTGTGTACGCGTAAGTTCACGATCGTTTCATTCGTATCCGCATCGTCTCACGCACTCTGAGCGGAAGGAATGTTTCGTGTGGTGGCGTGAAATAGTTTACAGCTTTCAGTAATCAGTGATTAGGGTGCGTTTCCTTTGACGCGGAGATGAGCGGAGCTCAATCGTGGCGTTGACATTGTCAAAATAGTTTAGTTGTGATTGGTCCTACTTTTCAAAGAAGGCCCGGGTTTGAGATCACCAACCCGCATTAGGCAAGCGTGGTGATTACGACATCCTCCTCACTGTACTGATATCTTCAGCGAGATGAAAGGCCGTTGCCCAGCAGTGGGACATTACAGGCTAATACTTTATTTAAACTTTTATACTCTATAAAATATTTACACTGAGAAGGTATCTAATATATACAATTCTCGTGTCGCGGTTTTTGTAGTTAATCTCCTCCGGCTCGACCGATTCTCATGAAAATGTTGTGTGCATATCGGGTAGGTCTGAGACAACGTCTATTTTTCACCCCCCTAAATGTTAAGGGTAGTCCACCCCTAATTTTTTTAGGCAAAACAACGTTTCCGGGTCAGCTAGTAATAAAATAAATAAATAAATTCCAAGGTTAACAGTTAGATAATAAGACTGAGTATTTTTTTACCCCTAGAACACCCCGGACAAATCTTATAAAAATCGAAACCCGACAGAGATGGACTGCTGTCAAACTAATCCGCCATTGTTTGTGTGCCAATAACCTCTAAAGCGAGTTGGCACACCACCTAATACGTTGGACAACTTCCAAAACACCCCCCCTGCACCCCTCGGTGCGTATTCACCCCCTATTGTCGTAAGAATTTATTTCTTAGTAACTAACATTTTAATGGCGATACAGTTATCGTTATTTTTAGAACGGTATTTCACCTGCGGTTTTGGTATTTTTCGTTACTGCGTTATTTTTATGTTGCTGATGTATTTTAGATTAGGGCAGGTGCCCCGATTGGGTAGATGATTCGCACGAATTAAAATTCAACTGGCATGAAAGGTGCGAATGGGCTACTTAAAACACGTTTTATGTCTTAATAGAAGGAATACACGTAATCACAAGCGAGCACTAATGCAAAGTATCGTACTACTAGCAGCGCCGCGCGGTTTTACCCGCGTTGTGCTCGTTCCCGTGTGGATTTTGAGGATTTTTTATACATATAAACCTCCCTATTGAATCACTCTATCTATTTAAAAAACTGCATTAGAATCCGTGCAGTAGTATATGACTCTATCGCGAACAGACAGACAGACAGACACGACCGGGACTTTGTTTTATAATATGTAGTGATAAGACACCGCATCAAATACCTCTCACTGAAGATATTAGTACAGCGAGGAATACATATAATTACACACAAGGAACACTAATGTAAAGTATCGTCCTATGAGACTGCAGATCAAACACCTCTCAACCTAAAGATATTTGTACAGCGAGAACATCCTATAAGACACCTCTCACTGAAGATAGTACAGCAAAGAGTAAACGTTATCACAAGCGACCACTAATGTAAAATCACTACATAGTATAAAACAAAGTCGCGTCTGTTTGTCTTCTGTTTGTCTGTATGCTTAAATCTTTAAAATTACGCAACGGATATTGATGCGGTTTTGTAATAGGTAGAGTGATTCAAGAGGAAGGTTTTTATGTAAAAAAAAAAATCGAAAATCCCACGGGAACGGGCACAACGCGGGTAAAACCGCGGGGCGCTGCTAGTATCGTCCTATAACACATGGCAGATCAAAGTCTAAACTTAATAACTTAACTAATACCTCGTTTTAAAACGTGATTAACTACAAAAAACCGGTTAAGTTAACTATCAATTCGCTTTAGTTAATTATTGACTAATGGATGCTATAGTTAGTGTTATACCGACCTTGACAGAGCGATACGCAACGTTTTGATAACGTTGCTCACTAAACTGCGATAATTAGTACCTTGCTATACGTAAAGTAATATGCATTAATGTTCTGAACAGTCAATTAGTTTATAAATAGTAAAAACTGAATCTATTAAATCTGATTTTCGAACAAAGGGCAAATTCCTTCTGTGACGGAATAATATTTTATGATTTCATTCCATTCTTACCCCAACACTAAGCCTCTAAATATAATATTTTTGGTTGCAAAATTAACCATATTAGTATAAAAGTAAATTAATAGATTTTCGGTCAGATTTTGTCTCCGTTTTTTCTTCTCGAAAGACATTAAAGCCTTTCTATAAAATAAAATGTATAACCTATATTACTGTAAAGTTTCATCTAAGTCCGTCCAGTAGTTTTTGCGTGAAGAGTAACAAACATACATAGTTACATACATACATCCATCCTCACAAACTTATACTAGTAGGATTCCTTATATAGGTAGGACTCCTATAACTATACTAGTAGGATTCCTTATATCGTCAAAATTTGACATTTATTTAAATGAGAACAAATATCAAAACCTTATCTGCTATCTCAGATAGCTTCCCTTAAATAGGTTACAGGGACCAGCCGTCAATGACCTTCATAAGTATAGAACAAAAACAAGCTTAATGATAATAATTAGTAATTATGATGGTTACTTCAATTTAGGGTTTTCAAGGTTGCTTCATCACGGAAACGTGAGTAATATTGTATTGGCAATAAAAACAGTACTTAGCAACAGTAGATAAAGTTATTAAACCGTAATTAAAAATAAGTACATTACAGTGGTAAATTAAATTATTTATGACTAGCTTCGCCCCGCGGTTTTACCCACGTCGTGCCTGTTCCCACAGGGATTTCGGGATAAAACGTTGCGTTGCGTATAAGTTATTTCAGAATCCAATCCAATCCTATTTTCATTAAGGGCCGACACTACGTTGACTGTGCGCACGCCGCGGTTTCATACAAAAGTGAACCGTCGCGGGCGCACGCCGCGTGTGGCTTCATACAAAAGTGAACCGCCGCGTGCACCCGTCGCGTGCGGTGTCATACAAAAGCGAACCGCCGCATGCGCCCGCTGCGTGCGCACCCGACGGGCGCACGCTTAACGCAGTGTTGACCCTTAAATCCGATCACTAGTTATGTGAAAACAAAACGATTTCAAGTCCTATTATCATATGAATACAACATTATTTCTATGAATAATCTTACAAATATCGCTAGTCGCCGTCGTTCGTCTGCACCGTGGCACCTCACACTTTTTATCCCTAATTAGAATATTATTATCCCGAAGTTCCCACGGTAACAGGTGAATACATAGAGCTGTGAATAAATGATAAAAATAAGATTTTGGCATACTACCTATGATTTATTTTTATTCTCGTAGTTTATTTTGAAATATAATTTGTTGCGTTGCAGGATGTGAGTCACGGCAGACTTTTAGTCTGTTGAATGGAAATTCGGTTTTGTAGACATATCCATTGAAGCAAGCGGAGCTGTGCGGAGCTCAACTGACCAATCACAATGCATTACGAACATTATTGACAACTAGTCGTGACCCGCGGATTTACCCGCGTTGTGCCCGTTCCCATAGGAATTCCGGGATGAAAAATAGCCTATAACCTTCCCGTTGGATGTGGCTCTTACAAAAAGAAGTATTCAAATCGGACTGGTAATTCCCGAGATTAGCTCGAACATTAAACAAACAAACTTAAAAATGTTACCTATTTATATTAGTATAGATGTCAATACGTTGTTTGACAATCTCAATGCGCTGTGATTGGTGAATCGGGCTCCGCACCGATCCGCTCCGCCTGTATGGGAACGTATCCTAACAGTTGTCATTTTCACACCACTGATACACAAGGTTAACCGCAGACATTGTGATTGTACTTAGGTTATTTGACCACATCCTTTCTGATATTAGATTAAATTGTTTCTATGTTTGAATTATTTTTTATATTTAATATAGTCGTTACATGAGCCATGTCAGAGGCCTTTGGCGGTTCAATAACTCTGACACCAGGATTGGTCAGGTTGACCATCCACTCGATGAAGAAGAATTTAGTAGTCGTATAACAATGCAAATAAAGTGGTCTTGTGGTATGTGCACTCGCCTGCCAAGACAAGTCCCGGTTTCAATTCCCGGGTCGACCGAAAACATGTTTGCTACTTTTCAAACATGGCTCGTGTTTGAGATCCCTGAATTATTGTAATTAACAAATCCTGCAATACAAAACAAACAATTCTTTACATATTGTCAAGTTATTGCGTAAATTAATATTTACATGTCAACAAAAGGACACTTAGTTATTTCATGTAAATAATGAGATACTTTAAGTAAATATTAAATTTTAAAGCAACTAAGTAATTGTAAATAAGTACAGAAATACAATACTAGGATAATTACATAGCAAAGAGCCTAAGCAAAGACATAATGGACCATAAATACCCTTCTATGTAATGATAGAAACAGATCATGCAATTTATTCTATGGATGTCGGAAAGGGATAAACCATTTGATAGCTGTTATTATATTATTATTATTATACTAGCAGCACCCCGCGGTTTTACCCGCGTTGTGCCCGTTCCCGTAGGAATTTCGGGATAAAATGTAGCCTATAGCCTTCCTCGATAAATAGACTATCTAACAGTGAAAGAATTATTCAAATCGGTTCAGTAGTGTCTGAGATTAGCGCGTTTAAACAAACAAACAAACAAACAAACAAAACAAACTCTTCAGCTTTATAATATTAGTATAGATTAGCCGTGGGTGTCCCATCGTTAGGCAAAGGCCTCCCCCATCGTTTCCACTTCTCTCTATTTAGAGCCTCACGACGCCAACCAGGCAAAAATCCGTCGAGTTCATCTCGCCATCTCCTTTTTGGTCTGCCGCGGCGTCGCCTTTTTGGGTCTGGGTCCCATAAAGTGGTGATTTTTGCCCAAGACTCATCAGGCCTGCGAACATGTCCGGCCCAGTTCCATTTTAGCTCAGCAGATTTGCGATTTGATAGCTGTTAAGAAGCGTTTATGAATAAGGCCCATTATACATACCGCGACGTGTTTACAATGTGTTCATATCTTAATAGTGTAATACTGGTATATCTAACTTGATGTATTGTGTTGTTCCAGCAAGGTATCGGCGTGGAGCTGGTGCGCGCTCTGGACTCGCACCCTCCTTCCCTCACCAACATCTTCTGCGAGTGCGACTCCAAGGACGATGTCGTGAGTACCACCATCTTTATCATAGGTGTGACAAGCTGGCTTGTGGCATGAGATCGTTAAATTGTCGATTCCGGTTGTTTCAATCGTTAGACCATGTCGGAGGTCTTTAGGCGGTCTAAAAATTCCGACACCAGGGTTGGCCACCAACCTACTAGAAATTACTTATTACTACTCAAATAGCAGTAAGTATATTATTTATTTGTGGTCCCGGATCCACTCATTCACTGCTCGCCGGATGCTGTGATTTGCTCAATGAAAGAGCGACTTTCTATAAGCTTCTCCCCCTTCATTTTAATATCAATGTTTCAACTTTGTCACAGAAGTGATACTTAAAACTTACGCACGTATTTTTGTAGTTATAAAGTACTTATAGCGAATATTATACCAATTTGACAAAGTTTTTTAAATAATTATAGCATACTGATATTTACTATCCTTAGCGATCGATTATCATTGGGATCAACTGTTTGACAGATTTGTAAGAAAGGCTTATCTCACCATCATGTGGGATACATAGTCAGGAAGAGAGAGAAAAGAGAGAGAGAGAGAGAGAAAACTGTTTGACAGATATCACGAAATATAGATATGACATATTATTATGTACATACAATTAATCAAAATATATGTTTAAATTAAAAGCGTTACATATTCAATTCAAATTTATTCAAGTTAAAACATTACCCTCTTCTTTTTGAATCGGGTAAGCAACCGTAAAAATAGAACACCTCATTTTTACAGCCGGTTAAGGGCTGTCTGTCTGATATTTACCAAAAGTTAAAACTCTACACTGTGTATCAATCTAATTATAGCTCTATTACTAAGATAGTAAAGTTCAATTCTAAGGTCACTGGTATCAACAAGGAAGTAGGTAAATTATTTTAATGAAATAGGTATTCAGAATTAGATAACCCTAGTTTAGATTGGTAGAGTCTAGTTTGAGTTAGTGGTAGAGTTACTGCCGCTTAGAGACGTCCATTATGGCCAATCATTCAAGAAATCTAAGGGTGCTTGTCCATTGACGCGGAGCGAGCTGGCGGAGCGGAGCGAGCGAATATTGCGTAGCGGAGTTGCGGACTACGCGGAACCGAGTTCAGTATACGCGAAATATTACGGAAGACAGCATTGAGTTATATGTACTAATGTACTCTGCCGCCCCGCTCCGCCGCCTCGCTACGCCGTCTCGCTCCGCTACCGCGTGCCGCTTCCAAAAATGTATGAATTTTGAAACTAGTTCCCAAATCCCTGTCCACTGCACCTGAGCGGAGATTTTATGCAATCCTATTGGTTAATATTTTTCCGTTTCTCCGCTCCGCCGCCTCGCTCCGCGTCTATGGACAGGGACCCTTACGCCCGTACTCAGAGACGTCAAATGCTTTCTTAGTACAGATTTAATGTAATGAGTGATTTTGACATGTAATGAATGACAAATTATGTCAATTAGTTAAGTAAGTGTCGATTTATGGTCGTAGCACACATATCAACTCGTAAACGGAACGTAAACGTATCAACTCGAGCCGTTCAGTATTCTTTGTATGAAACTCCCTACTGCAACGCACACTTATCGGAATCGTAACGTAATCGCCTCGCCTCGGGACAAGCTCACAAACCGCAGTACGGTGCGTGGTCGACTTGCCGTACCCGCGCTTACGTCTCTCCGTACGCTGTCTTACGACTCTCCGTACCCTAGCTTGCGTTTCTTCGTTCCCGCCCCCAGCCGTCGTCAACCAGCGACCGGCGAGCCGTAAGCGCGGCGTCGCCTAGCCGTAGCCGAGTCGATTCGGAGCTGCTGATCGCACGGTGACGCGCTTACGATAGGTTGACGCCTGGTTGACGCCTGGTTGACGGCGAGGCGATACGGTGACGATCCCTTTCCGAGTTGATATGTGTGCTACGACCATTAATGAACGTCTCTGAGTGAGGTAGTTATAGTACCTAAATATGTTTTATTTTTTGATTTTGAACGACATTAAAAACGAACCTCATTTGTTTATTAAACACTAGTTGCGCCCCGCGGATTCACCCGCGTTGTACCCGTTCCCGCGGGAATTTCGGGATAAATTGTATCCCATGTGTTATTCTGATGTATAACCTTTAATACTGTGAAGTTTCCGCCAAATCCGTCTAGTAGTTTTTACGTGAAAGAGCAACAAACATACATCCATACTTACAGCCATCCTCACAAACTTTCGCATTTATTAGTAGGAAGTAGGATAGGATCGGATAGGATTTAGGCGCTTAATAAGGAATGCTTGTGTAATTCGCTCTATAAGTCAGAAATAAATCTTTACAAAGTCTATTAAGGAGTCATTGTCCCTATCGCCCACGCTATCGCCTGTGTTTATAAATCTGTCTGTCTAGTCACACCTAATTACCTGTCTATATAAATCCGTCTGTCTAATGATTCTTTAATATTACAGACGATAACCTGCGACTGCGATGCGACGCCGGCCTTCCAACTGAAAGCGTTCAGTCAGCGAGGGGAGAAGGTAGAGGTGTCGCACTACCGAGTCAACGTCAACAAGTGAGTTACATTCAGCTTTACGGTACAATCTGATGATGAGAATCGGACAAGTCACTGGGATCTCAGCTTTCTTGCCTTGGGCCATGGTCTGAGTGGTCCAACCTCCGTGGTCTTGTGGTTTGAGCGCTCGGCTCACGATCCGGAGGTTCTCGATTCCCAGTGGGGACAATATCTCACAAAAATCTCTTTGTGAGACTGCCCTCAGTTTGGTTAGGGCATTGCAGGCTGAATCACTTGATTGCCCGAAAAGTAAGACGATTCCGTGCTTCCGAGGGTACGTTAAGCCGTCGGTCCCGGTTACTTTCTACGGATAGTAGTCGTTACATGAGCCATATCAGAGGCCTTTGGCGGCTTAATAACTCTGACACCAGGATTGGTCAGGGTGACTGTCCACACGATGAAGAAGATGGTCTGAGTTGTCTCTAGAGTCTGAGCCATGGGTGTATTTGAGGGAGGCGGGGTTAGTGCCATGTAAGAAGGATGTTGGTATGAGGGGGGAAGTAGGGGTTGATGTGGACCTCCATCAGCATCGCTATTTGAAGAATTGGGGAAAACTGTGCACAGCTTTGGGGCAGTTAGGTTATGTAAAAAAACACCTTTGAAGAAAAAAAACCCGAATGCACCACGATGTTTTCAATAATCAGTCTAAGTATATCTTTCGCAACACAAACTTCAGCTCTCTAACATCATCCCCATCTATCACACACATGTTACACCCTCAGACCACAAAGAACAGTCTCACTTCACTAACCCCCCAATTTTTCTCCACCCCTACTTATCTACCCCTGTTCAGGTTCCGCGCGCGCCTCAGCGTGGTGTGCGTGACAGACAAGTTGACGGGTGACCTGAAGTGCGACGGCTGGCCGGAGGTGAAGGTCGCGCTGGCGCCCGTCGGGGCGCTGAGACCCAACGCCTCCGAGAACAACTTGCAGACCACTGTCAAGTGAGTAGCGGGACCGAGAATGGGTTTTATGACCAAAAGAAAGTTATCTTGATGGTAAAAATCGCGAAATCGATGGAGAAAATCGGTTATAATTGTTATATTTGTATGCGTATAGTAATATTATGAAGAGGTCAAGTTTCTAAATCCTAACTTCCTAACTAATATTATTAATGCGAAAGTAACTCTGTCTGTCCGTTACGCTTTCACACCAAAACTAGTGAACCGATTTGAATGAAATTTGGTACACAGTTAGTTCAGAGCCTGAGAAAGGACATAGGCTACCGCGAAATTCCTGCGGGAACGGGTACAACTTGGGTGGAACCGCGGGGCGCTGTTAGTATAATTAACTCTTCCATAATTTTAATTTTTTCTCATTTATTTTATGTTCCAGCGACATCATAGTGAACGCCCTCCGCAACACGAGCCTGCAGTTCAACCTGTCCCCCTACCCGACGTGCCCGCGCCTGCGCCGCCACCAGGACCCCGCGCCGAGACTACCGCTACACTACGACGCGATGGTATACAGGCTTTACATGCTTTTGTAGCTTGAAACATACCTTATGAAGTGTTGTGTCTATTGGTGAAAGTTGCGTGAAAATCGGTTGAGTATTTTTTGAGTTAATTGCGGAGAAACAGACGGGTTTATGTGAATTTGTTTTGTTTAAAACTGCAGCTACCCTATGTGATTTATAATCGACTTCAATTTTCTATAAATGTATATAAATCTCTTTGTATAAAAATCAATGCCACTTTTCGTTGTAATTTTTTAGGCTTTGTTCGGACTATTTATGTGAAGTTTGCACAAAATCGGTCGAGCGGTTCTTAAATTCGCACGGAACGGGCACAGGGCGGGTAAAATCGCGGGACGCAGCTAGTTATTTTATATTATTATTATGTTTTATTATTTTCGCCGACAAATGCAATAACAAAGGTATAATTATCGAAGTACATTGCTTTTCTTTCCTTTTAATTTTTTCAAGTATATAAAAAAAACATATAAAGCGCTATTCCATTAATCTTACAGGCAGGTAGGTCCTTCTTATAGGACATTTTCAATAGATTGTTTGTGTGTTTGATGCAACAGGACAGACAGCTGTACACGTCCACCCCGACGTCCATGGGGGGCAGCCTGGCGGGGGACAAGAGGCTGCTCGTCAAGGTGGTGGGCGCGCGCGAGCTGGGGGGTGAGTGGGGGTGGAGGGGTGGGGTTTGTTAGCGCTCGTGGACGAGTTTCGCTAAGCGATGTTTGTTCATAGCGATTAATGAGCAACGTGCAGCTCGACTCCTACGTGAATATTTCTATCTGAGCGCTACCGTGCTTCAGAGGGCACGGTAAGCAAGCAGTCGGTCCCGGTTGTTTCCAGACTCCGACATCAGAGTTGGGTACTACCCTTCTCGAAAAAAATGAATTAATTTAAATTCATTGTGCTTATTAGACTCGCCTGCTAAGACTGAGGTTCCAGGTTCAATTCCCGGGCCGAGCGAAAACATGTTTCTTACTTTTCAAACATGGCTCGGATTTGAGATCACCAACCCGCATTTGACAAGCGTGATGATTACGACATCCTCCTCACTGTACTGATATCTTCAGTGAGATGAAAGGTGTTTGCCCAGCTGTGGGACATTACAGGCTAATACTTATTTACTTGTGCTATCTTCAGGTAAGTCGGGGTGCGTGGCGCCGTACTGCGTGGTGGAGATGGACGAGCCGCCGCAGAGGAACCAGACGGCCTTCAAGAAGGACACCGCCAGCCCGCAGTGGGACGAGCACTTCCTCTTGTGAGTACTTTCCCCTCATGTTTTAGATAGTTTTTTGAAGGAATGTCGGGTTTTTACTAGATTTTCCTGGGATAGGGATTAAAAGCAGTAAAAGCAGCTTGATAAAATTGTCATTGATTGACACGTCCTTTAAGAAGGACACTAACCTGCGTTATGAGGAACACTTCTTGTGAGTTGTTTTTAAATAGATTTTTTAGAAAAGAGATAAAAAGTATAAAGACGTCCTTTAAAAAGGACACCGCCTGCCAGTAGTGAGACGAGCACTTCCTCTTGTGAGCAGTGAGCACAGTTCTCGGTAGATTTTGAAAAAATATCCGATTAATATGTAGTGAACTATGAAATATTTTATTCTTAAGTTTTGCATTTACAATACTTCCATAATATAATGTAAAATTCTCGCGCGTACAATAATCAGTTGAAGTAATTAAAATAACAACATTATAAGATTAGAATTAGATCTTTTACTTTAGTTACCTTATATTAAAAATCATTAGTTAAAAAAACATCTTTTTTGAACGAAAGTACATTTACGGATATACTTTGCTTTTATTTTATATTTTTATCTGTCGTTTTGGCAGAAGTATTCTGTGATAAAATTTATAGCGAAGTGTATCCGTAAACGTAGTGTCAATTCAAAATGGATAGTGTTCGCTTAAACTTAAGACAAGCCCGTTGGCACAATGGCAGTGAGAGCGCTTACTGTGTCGGGGGTTGCGGGTTCGATTCCCGCCCGGAGACAACAATATGTGCAGACATAGTTGTTGGCGGCGACGTCTGGGTGTCAATTATATATTCTTGTAAAATATTTGTGTATGTATGTAGTAGTATCAATGAGTTAGATTCCATAACACAAGCTTAGAGCTTACTTTGGGTCCAATTAACCGTGTGTGAATTTGTCCGGGTGTATTTATTTTTATTTATTTATTTTATTTAAGAGAGCAGTAAATAAATATAGTGTTGTGTGTTGCAGCGACCTGTCTCCTCAAACTGCGGAGCTTCTGTTCGAGGTGTACGACCGCTCGGCGCCGCCCTCGCCCGGCGGCGGGGGGCAGCACAGGTACCCCTATGTCATTACTACCAGCCCCGAGGTTATACCCGCCTTGTACCCGTTCCCGCGGGAATTTCAGGATAAAATGTATCTCATGTGTTATTCTGATGTATAACCTTTAATACTGTAAAGTTGCATCCAAATCCGTTCGGTAGTTTTTGCGTGAAAGAGGAACAAACATACATACATATATACATACAAACTTTTACATTTATTACCCGCGTTGTGCCCGTTGCTGTGGGAATGTCGATATGAAAAATAGTTACACAAACCTTCTCTTTGAATCACTCTGTATAATCTGTATATTTGTGAAAATAGCATGAAAACTGTTGAGTTGTTTTTGAGGAAATCAATCATATACTGATGTTCAGGTTTTGGAGGCTTTGTTTTATAATATGTATAGATGTAAAAACATATTTCAGTTAACCCTTTTAAGAGGCTTTTTAATCATAAAAGTAAAACCTATTTTCGAGAAATTGAACAAAATTTTCAAAAATTAATATGTTGATGGTGACATTTCCGATAGTCCAATTCCTATTCGTCATATTTCCGAGTCAAAGTGCTTTTCCCGTTTAAAGATTCGATTCCCAATGATCCAATTTTCAGAATGCATTTGACGTCTGTGTGTGAGTACTTGCCTAGAGTCATAAATGACAGATTTTTGCCAAAATTGTGGATTTTATTGACGTCTGTGTGCCAGTTACTGTTTTAACGTGTTGCAAATTATTCTTGTTTAAACAAAATCTTCAAGAATCGTAATAATGGGAATGGAGCCATTAGGAATGAGGACAATGGGAATTGGTCCATTGGGAATTTGGGTCAATTGGGATTTTTGAACGGGAACGTAACATTGGAACAGAGATAAGATAAATATGTCCCGCGGTTTTAACTGCGTTGTGCCCGTTCCCGTGGGAATTTTGGGAAACTTTATACATATAAACCTTCTTCTTGAATCACTCTATTTATTTTAAAAAACCGAGTCAAAATCCGTTGCGTTTTTTTAAAGATCTAAGGCAGCGGAAAGGGACTTTGTTTTATACTATGTAGTGATAAATTCGCATCTTCGAATGCGACAGCTACTATGTTTCCTTGAACACGTGTCTGCGCTGCAGGTTCCTGGGGCTGGGCCTGGTGGGCATCGACGAGCTGCTGGCGGCGCCGTCCCAGCGCCAGCAGATCGCGCTGCAGACCAGGCCCATGGAGCAGCACGACGTCACCGGGACGCTCACCCTGGAGGTATGATATAACACTAATTTACATTATTTTAACACTGTTTTTATCGACTTTTTTTACTTTTGATTAACAATGGGACGGGCTTTAAGTATTGAAACGCTCGTGGTGTATTTTGACTAAGCGATGATAGCTCATTGCGATTGTTAAGCAACGTGCAGCTCGGCCTCTACTTGGGTGGTTGGCCGATATTGGCATTTCTATATTCTGTCTACCGAGCTTCGGAAAAAACATAAAATTGTCAGTTGATATGGTCATGGTCGGACGAAAGAAAGAAAAAAACAACTTGATTGTTCCTTTCGGAGCAAGTCGTCACGTGGAGGCGGTGTGTCCTCTCCTCCACGTGAGTGACGGACTGTTCCCGCAGTTCCTGTTCATCGAGGGCGCCGACATCCCGGCGCTGGGCGCGCGCCCCGTCAAGATCAAGGAGTCGCTGCGCACCCTCTCCCCGCGCGGCACCACCACCACCACCACCACCATCTTCAAGCACAACGGTCAGCACACCTATTCAAACACATATTATACCTTCCTCTAGAATATGCCTATTCAATATACAAATAACTAGCAGCGCCTCGCGGTTATACCCGCATTGTAGTCGTTCCCGTAGGAATTTCGAGATGAAAAATAGCCTATAGCTTTCCTCGATAAGTGGACTATCCAACACTGAAAGAATTTTTCAAACCGGACCAGTAGTTCCTGAGATTAACGCGTTCAAACAACCTCTGCAGCTTTATAATTCTAGTATAGATTATTCAAATCGGACTGATAGTTAGGCTGCCCATTTGACAGGTCACGACGACCCAAAACAGTGTTGGATAGTTCACTTATCGAAAAAGGCTATAGGCTATTTTTCACCTCGAAATTGCTACGGGAAGTTGTAGTCATGTCCACCTCCCGTCAATTTATATATATTTTTATATTCACACACGGTTAATTAGACCCAAACTAAGCTCTAGGCTTTTAATATCTAATTAACTGATACTACTACATATACATACACAAATACTTTATAATAATAAATAATTTCATTTACACTAAGCACATACACAATGTTGCCACCCTAACCTAACAAAAAACCAACCCCCCGCAGGCCACGAGGACTCGCAGCTGACGGAGTCGGCTCTCCGCGAGTTGGAGCTGAGCCCCGCCAGCGCCGCCAACAAGTCCACCCTCATCATACACTCGGTGCAGCGGGTGAGACACTTTCAATATCTTTCACAAACACCTTTACAGATTATAGTCTAGGCAGGCTTTAGACTGCCTTGTTTGGTTATAGGCAGTTTAAAAATAGTAGTCGGAATAATTATTAAGGGTGGGTTGTTTCAACTTACGCACCGGTAAACGTTAACACATAATGTAAATTTTCTGTATAGTCTTAAGGGGCTGAAACGTCAGATAAAAATGTAAAATAAAATCGAAGTGTATACGTAAACGTAGTTCACATTAATGTCAATCTCAAATGAAAATAAAAAATCGTGACTTTCTACTGGCCGCCTGAATAACTTTAACAGACTGTCACTTGACATCGTAAACATCGTGATTGTTTTAACGAATGTATGTTACGATTATCAACTGTTTGAAGCAGCCCACTCTTAGTGTAAATTAATGAAAAAGTCTGTTGGACGTCTCGGGTTCTCTCTGTCATGAGTAATCATAGACAGTTTAAAGGCTGACTAGACTGACATCTGTAGAGGCTCTTATCTTTGATTTAATTTTTTGTATGGTAACATTTTTTTGTTACTGGTATCAAACAAAGATTGCCAGTTTTTGATTCCCTTGAAACGGAAAACTTGTGTTGTATGGTAACATTTTTGTACTTTTTCTTACTGGCACCAGATTTTGCCAGATTTTGAAACCCAAAAATGATTGTCTGTTTTTATTCCCTTCTTATACAATTTAATATCATGAACTTAATCATTAAAATACTGTAAGATACGAAAATAGCGAATTTAGAAGTATTCCCACTGGTCCCGTGACGGGGCAAATGGGAACACAAAAACAAATTGTCAAAAAAAATTGTCAATATATCCTCCTCACTGTACTGATACCTTCAGTGAGATGAGAGGCCTTTGCCCAGCAGTGGTACGTTACAGGCTATTTTCCCTCTTACAGTACGTCCTTGTACTTGTGATAATTGTGTGATTTTCCTTTCCATCCCTGCGTTTGCCGTTTTGCATTATGGAACCTTTAGGAGCCTAAGAAATCTATAAAGGTAAGCATTTATAGAAAATAAACAGTATTTCTATGTAACGTTTAGGCAAGATTTTAGTGAATAGAATGAAACAGTAACAAGATTTTTTTTTATTTAGTTCAAAAATATTTAAAAAAAATGTCTGGTTTATAGAGTACGATTTGTCATAAACTCATGATGAATTAGTCACATTACAGTTTTTATTTCATTTTTGTAATAATTTCCCCAATATTAAATATATTGTCGAATGTCATTGTAGATATCCCCATAATAGAATGAATCCATTTGTTTGACTGCATGTACGGTGGACTTGTTGGATTTAAATTATATCAATAAATAGGGTATTTATTTTATTTATTCTAGATTTTATTTATTAAAACTGTTATTTTAAATTAATTTATCAGATTGTTAAATAATTTTCACATCAAAGTTGACCGTTGAAATTACAAAAACTTTCCGGAAAAAATACTGGCAATTAAAAATTTTAATAAAAAAATTCCCAGTTATGAAAAAAACACATTTAAAGAAGACATTTCATTCCGCCATTTTTAAATCCAACATGTCCGCCACCCCGTGTGTGTTGCTATACTAACAAAAACTCCCGAAAAAGGTGGAAATTACCGAATCGGGGAAATTCATCGAAGTCGAACGGGACGCCATAGACAATGTCGCGAACGGAAACGGAAGCGCCCCGGCGACCATAGACTCGGAAAAGGTAGAAGAAAAGGATCCAAATAAGGAGGTTGACACTGAGAAACCTATTAGTGTGACGCCAAATGTTTCTCCCGGTAAAACGGTCAGAATTAAAGAAAATGGCGCCAAAATTAATGGAGAGAATGGGGACACGGTAATATATTATTGTGTTTTTTACTAACTTGATTGTTTATCGCTTTACGTCCGTACTCAGAGACGACAAACACTTCCTTAGGAGAGATTTAATGACTGATTGTGACATGTATGAGAAATTACGTCAATTATTACTGGGGTCTTCTCTGAGCGCGGTTCCTGTAAAGGGGCCGAAACGTCAGATAAAAATGTAAAATAAAAGCGATGTTTATCCGTAAACGTAGTTTCAATTCAATCAAAATTACGTCAATTAATAGTTGACTGTGGATTTGACGTTTCTGAGTGCGGTTAGACAAGTATCTTTTCAAAGTTGCATTTTGTTTCATGTATTTATGTTTACTTTTATTTTCCACTGACTTGTTCTTTGTATATTTCTCTATATAAACATTTTCCCAAATTTCTTATATCTATCTTAACATTAATACAATATGTTTTATATATAATCACATTACTAGCTATATTAGCACTTATTGTTACTAATTTATTTATTTTACACATTTTATCAAGAGACTTGTTTTATTTTTCAAATCTGTTCCAAATTAAACAGAATTTAATAAAAAGACATATTTCTCCGTAGAAGTCATAATTCCGACTGCCAAAACAATACCAACTCAAACCCTTTAACTTAACTAGCTAACTAAAACCTCTTTCTTCCGAGGTCGGTTAAAGCTAATCATTATCCTAAACTAGATCTTATAATACATTCCAGCAAGGAGACTACGTGAACCACGAGACGCCGCCCGAGCCGGCGCCGCGCAAGAAGCGGCGGGACTTCTTCGGGACCATCAAACGGAGGTAATCCTTCATCGTCACCCGACTGATCGTCTGTCATCGTCACGATCGACGAAAGTGTCAAAACGGCGACTTTTCTTTTGACAGACCAATCGACAAGTCACTTCTTCTTCTTCTTCTTCTTCTTCATCGAGTGGATGGTCAACCTGACCAATCCTGGTGTCAGAGTTATTGAGCCGCCAAAGGCCGAAATAATCTTTAATCGTCTGTCTATTTATACTATACATTGTGAAAAGACATAAACAAATATTCTTTCAAAAATCTCCCTTTATCTTTACTGTTTATGATTGATTGTTTCAGACTGGGCAGGTCCCGCACGCGCGGTCAGTCTCTGGACCTGACAGACTCTGAAGCGGAGAACAACCGCATCCGCAGCGTCAGCGCCGAGAGGAACAACCACGGTGAGTCACACGTGACATCCGTATGTGACTGACATGTTAGAATTATGTTACTGATACGTGACCCACAAGTGACTGACACATCACCCCTATATGGCTGACATGTTAGGAATATGTGACACGTCATCTACATGTGACTGACCTGACGTTTCACCCCTATGTGACTGACTTGCCACCCATATATGACTGACACGTCACCCATATGTGAGTGACTTGTCACCCACATGTGAGTGTCACGTGACGCACACGCGAGCACCCCTGTTGAACCCGAGGCGTGTTCCAGACAAGGCGCTGTCGCTCCCGAGCCGCAACGTGTACTCGGCCGGCGCCTCCCCCGCGCAGTCGGGAGACGAGTCCCGCACCTCGCGCAGGTACACACCGCTACACCACTCACTACACTACACATGTACTCTACAACATGCCTAAACATTATTAGGAAAAAAATTATACCGAACTTACTGCGGAATCACGGATATGACACCAATCATTTGGGTGACAAAATAATTAAACAACTTGGCATTTATCACGCAATTTGTATTTACAATGTATTTACGTATTAAATAAAAAGTTTTTACGCCATCAAAACTGTGATGCTACAGTGAGTTTGGTATGACAATGTAAATTTAAAGTAAAAAGTAACAAGAAGATTTTATACATTTTGGGATTTAAAAAATCATTCAACTGTACAAATTATATTAATTATCTCACAAACTTTCGCATTTATGTAATCAAAAATTATGAAAATCTTAAGGATATTCTTAATATTATATGAACAAAAAACACTGGCAAGCCGGCATTATTAAGTCCAGCTTATTAATAATTATTATGGCTAGCAATTATTAAATCATAATAAGTTTTTAATAATAAAAGCACTTACTAACTGCTTTTATAATAAGTAATGCCGTCTTGCTTTACAATAAATACAAAAATAACTTTTTAAGTCAAAAAACCGACTTCAAAATAGCTTAAACTTCATTATACCTTTTTACATTGGTTAAAAATGGGACTTTTGTAACGCTTAGGTGGTCGAGTGGTATGTGCACTCTCCTGTCATTACTGAGGTCCCGGGTTCAATTCCCAGGTCGAGCGCAAACATGTTTCTTACTTTACAAACATGGCTCGGGTTTGAGATTACCAACCCGCTTTAGGCAAGCGTGGTGAATACGACATCCTCCTCACTGTACTGATATCTTGAGGGAGATGAGAGGTCTTTGCCCAGCTGTGGGACATTACAGGCTAATACTTTTTTATATACTCTTTCATATACCGAAAGAATTTTCGAAAATAATGTGATTACTTATAAAACCTTATTTATACTATTTTTGTATGAGATGCTATCCCATTGTCATCTCTTGATCCTTTATATTCACCTGAAAGATATATTGTTAAAGTAAGCCCCGCGTTTTACCCGAATTGTATCGGTTCCCGCGGGAATTTCGGGATAAAAAGTATCCCATGTGCTATTCTGATGTATAATCTATATTACTGTAAAGTTTTATACAAATCCGTTCAGTAGTTTTTCGTGAAAGAGTAACAAATATACATACATCCTCACAAACTTTCGCATTTATAATATTACTCGTAGTAGGATATCTAGTCACTTTAATCAAGACATTGCGATCTAGATAATCGAAAGAGATATAGGGTTACCATTATACAAAATCATCACATGAATTGAGAACCTCCTCCCTTTGAAGTCGGTTTACAATACTGGTAACATTAGCACTAATTGTGGTATTTCTTTTTTTTTCATCTGTCTCCACTCATTCGCTGGGGGTAATGGCACTCTGCAATATGGTAACACTGGTATCTTCACACTAAATTTATATTTAAACTTATTGCATGCTTTTTCAAAATATTTTTTTTGTTATTCATAACGCTTGTGCTCTATCGATGCTTTGGCTAAAATATATTTCAATATATTTTCATGAATGCACTTTTTGTGAGACAATATTTTTTTGTTGAATTGTATTGTGTTCCTGGTATATTCCGATACATTTCCAAAACCCTTCAACACCCCTTCCCCTTCACCCATGTTCAACTTCTATCTAATTGAACCCTGTTTTCCCACTCATCCCCTTTCACTATCAAAAAATTAACACATTTCCAAAACTTTTATCTAACTCAACCCTTTTTTCCACCCATCAACGTTTACTACCAAAAATAACCAATTTGCTCAACTCTCACAACCCTTTTCCCTAAATACACCATTTGACCCCCTTATCCCTAATCACCATTACCACCCCCCCCCTATCTCTAATCACACTCTTTTCACCCCCCCCTATCTCTAATCACACCATTTCCACCTCCTTTTCCACCATCCCACCAATCAATTCACTCAACCCTCTCCCCCCTTATACACTAAATTGACCCCTAAAGATCGTCCATCAGCGAGGTATCAGGGCTGAGCACCGCGTCGGCGCGCACGTTCCTGCACGAGGCGTCGTCGCTGGTGCTGGAGACGCTGGAGGCGGGCGTGAAGAAGCACTACCTGGTGCCGCTCACCATCGCGCAGCGCTCGCGCTGGCGCAGGAAAGGGGTCAAACTGCACATCTACAACGAACACACCTTTATTGCAAAACATTTGAGTGGGTCAGTGCCTTAGGATAGTAGTCGTTACATGAGCCATGTCAGAGGCCTTTGGCGGCTCAATAACTCTGACACCAGGATTGGTCGGGTTGACCATCCACTCGATGAAGACGAAGAAGAAGTGCCTTGTTTTCTTGTTATAGAATTAACTAGCAGCGCCCCGCGGTTTTAACCGCGTTGTGCCCGTTTCCGTGAGAATTTTAGGATAAAGTGTAACCCATGTGCTATTCTGATGTTATATACCTATATTACTGTAAAGTTTCATCCAAATCCGTCAAGTAGTTTTTTCGTGAAAGAGTAACCTTAAGTCCAAATTCTCTTCTCTCCAATCTCAATCATCTCTATATGTCTTATTTACACCCCACAGCGGCACAGTATGCGAAGTATGTAACAAGCCCATCGCGCGCCGCCTCGGCAAGCAAGGCTACGAGTGTCGCGACTGCCTGCTCAAGTGTCACAAGCACTGTCACGTCAAGGTGCCCGGCACGTGCCAGCAATCCAGCGTGCACAATATGGAGCTGTAAGTTGTGTCATTTTTTGTGGCTTTTTGAATGTCAGACAAAAATGAAAATATGGAATGTCATTTTCACATCACTATTTGAAAAGTATGTGTAAAGTTGTCACATCTATTGGAATAAAAGAGAAAACAATATTGTTAAGGAAACTGTTTGATGTCATTGGAACTGTTTAAATGGTCAAAAATTTAAAAATTTCTCAACATTACCACATTACACAACAATACGTTAGTATGAACTTTTGTATTTCTTTGGGAATAGTTTTGACATAAAATTCTGTTTCTATTATTCTATAGTCTATTTGACATTTCAACATTTAACTGTTTCAGTGATTAAATCATGAAAAAACAATATTTTTCATTCACTAATCTATCTGCGATCTTCATTCTCCAATCACAATATTTCATTAAAAACATAATTTTGACAGTGACACTGACATGTATCACTGTCGAATCGATATAATTTCCGTTTCAATCCACACTACACCGCCATTCATATCACATCCTTATTTTAGATTTAGCTTGTTACTAGTTCCATAGAATATTGCTGTATTTTCATAATAGATATTTTACTAGCGACTCCTTGCAGTTTCACTCGCATTAACCGTATTTGTTATGTTATTATCTATACTAATATTATAAAGCTGAAGAGTTTGTTTTGTTTGTTTGTTTGTTTGTTTGTTTGTTTGTTTGTTTGTTTGTTTAAACGCGCTAATCTCAGAAACTACTGAACCGATTTGAAAAATTCTTTTTGTAATGGATAGCCACATTCAACGGGAAGGTTATAGGCTACTTTTCATTCCGAAATTCCCACGGGAACGGGAACAACGCGGGTAATACCGCGGGGCGCTGCTAGTTATTCAATATACTAACCTAAATTGGTATAAATGAATCCATTAATTAGTTATTAAAATCAACAAAAAAATCATTAATTAAATTACATTAAAATTAAAAATGGTACCATATTAATATCGCATTTAGAATATTAAACTGTTACTATACATTTAACTGTGCATTTCATTCAACTCATTTTACAGACATACTAGACAGCTAAACAATGTAATCAACGCTTTTACAAGTGTTTCGAGAGCATACAACAGAATAACAATTTAAAAAATAGCATAAATACCTAATTTGGTAAAACTAAATAATTTAAAAATGATATGAATTCAAATTCCTTTGTTTCTAAATGAATTCATAGTTAAAATAAAAATGAGAAATCTCCGTCAATTATATCAAAAATAATAGTACTACTAACGCCATCTGTTATCAAGTTTAACCTTTGCTCTTGAAACTCTTATTAATTGTTTGTTTAAAAAAGGAACCGAGTTTAAATTGACTGGGTGTAAAACGGTTTCATAAATCAGTCATTTATAAAGATTTTTTTATTATTCAATGGATTTTGTGAAAAGAAGTGTTTTGGCCCAAAGTTAGTACAGTGTTTTCTAAAAAAATGGTTCCTTTTTTATCCGACCTCGTATCGATATGTATACTTCGCTATATAATTCGCTTGTTCGTTTATTTTCAACGCTGCCAAGGTCCCATTCCCATAGCTTTGGAAATGGAAGGTATATCCATTTATGTATCTTAATATTAGATTTATTTCACAATGATTTTCTGGACAAAATACACTAAAAATTATAATATTTTCAAAAATGTATCCTTTTCTACGTTGTTGATTATTTTTCCTTATTGTTATGAAACGTCATTGAGGACATTTTTTTAAGAAGCTTTTTGACTTTCAAGTTACCTATGAACCATATAGACTATGGTACAGTCTTGGTAGGAAAACTTCATCAGTTTTCAAATCTATTTATTTATCAAGTGATATTAATGACTAGTGTCTATATAATATGCAAAAAGCTACATATTTTGTCCACAAAACAGAGTACCATTCACCGCACTGACATGAATATAATACACACATAATTTTACTTTTATACACAACTCAAACTCATAAGTTTCATTAAGCTGTGTTTCATTTTAATGAATCATTATTATAAATGTTAGCTTTGCATTAATGTTATCATTAACCAACGCATCTAGCTAACCGTTTTTTATTTCACGTACAATGCATATTTATAATACTCTATTTATTTTTTAGATTTTTATCATTATAAATTAATTGTATCGCTACAAGTAGTCATATCTATCATTTCACTATAAAAACATTATACAGTATAAGGTATAAATTATATAAAAATACGAAATATTATTATTTTCTAGATCCATGCTCCCAGTTTTAAGCGAATAGAGGTTCAAGAAGACTGCCAGATATATAAAAATATACAAAAAATATTTAAAAAACGCGCCGAGCAATAATACCACAGGTCCTTTACTCAACATTTTGTAATTCGTTGTAGCTTTGGATAGATTGTTTTTTTTTTTGGAGCACGTTTCTGGTAATATAGGTAACAACTGTGATTGTTTTTCAGTGCACTTTATTATCTTGCAATTTTTTTTTTTTTTTTATTAATAATGTAGTTTGGTATTATTATTTATTAACTATTAATAGTAGTTTAATAGTAAGCATGTTTATTATTAGCTTATTAATAAAAATGATCTATATTGATATAGTAACAGGCATGTTTAAAACATAGTTACGTATTTATATGTATTATTATTTTACTAAATGCATGACTTCAAATTCAAATTCAAATTCAAATTCATTTATTTTGCGAATAAAGGTACAAAGTTGTTACAATTGTGAGTGAGGTTTCTCTTTATCCTGCCTCATATGTGAGGCGTGCAAATATTAAGGTACATATACATTAAAACAAAACTCTAAACTTGTGAAAATTACAACAAATAATTAAATAACAGTCAATCCCTATAATATAGGGATTGACTGTTATTTAATTTAATTTGTGACTTGTGATGTTATATTTTTATTTTTTAGTATTTTTTTATGCAGCAGTTTTAATTTAACACTATTCAAAGACATACTTCTACTATAATGTATTAAATACACTTATTAGTAGTTCAAGGAGTACAATAATATATTTTTAGTTGAAAACTAATTAATACAGCTTTTTAAAATTATTTAAACCATGTGTAAGACCAATGGTTAATTCCTTTTCTCAAAGCACGGTTGTTCAGATTTTATGTTGTATGTGTGTTGATGGCCCTATTAAGAGATATTAATAAAAATATAATGTGATTTTAAGTTGTTAATCGATATTTTTATCTGTTTCAGAAGCTACATTACATCGCCGTACGCCGACAAAAACATTAGAATGTTGTCATGAGAGCGATGCCCAACAAAATATATTATTATTTAAAGATATATTAAATATACAATGTTATATAAGTACAATTGTAACCGCTGGTGTACATAAAACGATATATAAGCTTTTTATATTGTACTTTAGATGTAAGAATGTAAATTGAAAAAAAGCTGTCTTTTGAAAACTCGTTAAACTACCCGCTTAAACTCACCGCCAGTTTAATTAGTATTTAGTATAGATGTCGCTAGATCCCACCCAGATTATTAAAATTTAATAATACATAATAATATTACAATTCATTCAAATTATGAAATAATAATTGTGATTATGATATTGTAATAATAATTAGAATTGACTGTGTATGGTTATAATATTAATAATGAGTAATAATAAAATATGGCGGCTTATTATTATTATAATCATAATTAAATTCGCCATTAAAATTATGCAGCGAAAAAAGTAGTTTTTTTTAAATTTTGGACTTGTATAATTTACAATTTTATTTTACCTACCAGCCAAAAAAGAGGTTTAATCTTCTACCTCACTCTAAAGCCTGTAACTGTGAATCGAAGTTACCATTTTTATCTTTTATTTTACGTAATAACTGAATTGACACAAAATAATAAATGTGCTTTTGCACATGTGATCTTAAAACTAAGTGCAATAATAAATATTATAAGTGCTTTGTGCTTAAATACCTAGATAATAATTAATAACACCATAATAATTGGATAATGATTTCTATTTATTAATAACATTACTGTTATTATTATTTTTTAATAAAAGTGTTTTATTCACTGTTTTAACTGACTGGAAAGTACTTAAGCCTTTTGTCTTATTGTGGAGAGAACCAGTATTTTATGGATTGACACCTATTCCTAAGCAATCAATTTAAGCACAATATATAATAATAATGTGTATTTGCACAAATATTCGCCTTGCTTGGACGAATGTGTGTGTTGGCCCGAGGCAAATGTCGCATACCAATGTGTACACTCAAACTTGTAAGTACAATGTCTTGTTGAATTTCGATATTTTGTTATAAACTGTTGCGACCAATGTTACGTGTAATGTTAGTAATTGTAGCATTTTCATATTGATACGGTTCATGACATGACAATTTTAATATATTTATAATAATAAATGTTAACAAATAATTGTATGTGGTTCAGTATGGAATATTTTATTATTTATTTTATTTTTTAATTATATTAATGTTGCGCGACGTGTTCAGTGTAATTTTATTTTCCTTTTTATTAAATAAAAAGCCTTTTTTGAATATCTTTGTTTTAATATATCAAAAAAAACTAGAAAACATCCAAAATAGCCAGATAATAACCCTAAGAAATTCCTTTAATAGCAGTAGGAGCACAATCCTCATGTCCGTACTACTATCAAAGTACCAGGCGATCATAATTCATCAAGAGGTCGTATACAGGTTATGTAGGCCAGTTAACGTAAACAGCGACATCTAGTTTTTGGAAGAAATTTCTCATTTATTGAAGCTTTCGACTTAGTATCGAAAGTACCAGGCGCTTATAACATACGAGGAAGTTAACTGATCCCTTTATCAGTAGTTTGATATTTTTTTAAATTGTTTTTTAACTATGAATAATATGTTAACAATATATAAACTGACTGGTCATCTCTTGGTGATTTCTGCTCGCCTGGTACTTTCGAGTCTATACTAATGTTGAACTAAATTTTCTTTTGTGAAATAATAGTTTGCGATTTTCATACCAATTGTAGATACTGGGTATACTAGCTATTTCAAGGGAATCCAGACTAATAGTCTTTGATTCAATGGATTAAGCGTGAACTTTAATTTGTAATAATTCGGAGGGTAGATCAAGATTGTTCTAAAGAAACGGGTCAACCTTTAATTGTGTTTCTATTATTGAAATAAAACAAATATTTTTGACATTTATTTATTGAATGATTTATGCCGTTTTTATTTACATGTAATTTTACATAATACAATATAAGCTACACTGCAACATGGCTTCTTATTATTATTAATTATATTTTAATAATTAACAATCCTACTTCGAACCTGTTACGTGCTGATAACGTTCACATTATTAATAATTAATCATTATTATGACCAACTATTTACGATTACTGTATTTTAAACATTTTGGTTAATATAATGTGATGACAAAAAAGGCAATTCAAAAAGAAAATAAAGCAACAATGTTTCAGACCAAATTTTGAATTTTTTGTCAATTTTGATTCAGCCATTCCAAAAATTTTGTTAAAAAACGGACACACGAACAAACATACAATTTTACCGATCATTTATACCGCCAATGGTTTCAAAAAGGTCAACATGTTGTTTAAAAAATAATATTGAAAAAGAGGAAAAAAATAAAAACCCAAAATTCGACACGATCACAAAAAAATATATTGAAAGAAAAAAATATGTACAAATGTATGTACCAGACTAATTACATTAATAATATATTTTAATAATTGTTATGTATTATTATCGTATAAGTAGTTTAATAATTATGGTAACCTACGCTACGGATCACTACGGAACATATACAATGTGTCGGTACGTAGCACTTCCCACGGGTAGTGACAGAGACAACGCTCTACACTACAAGACCGAAACTAGCCATCTCCCTCTATCGAACAAGACGGTTCCAGTGGAGTTGCTGTACCTATATTTAATTACATTTTCCAATAATAATTATAAAATCATTGTACAAATTTCCTCTGCTACATTTAAATGGTTATTTTCTTACATTATTTCCATAAAAGCGATATTTCACGGCACATTTCTATGTAACATTATAATAATAATACACAGTACGTACAGTAATCCTCGTACGGAGCCTCTTAATAATAAGAACACCCAATGTACTATAAAACTACACAATTCATTTTACCAAACAGTCATTTCTTTATTAATTAATAATTACACATTATTATTGTTAGTTAACTTATTAATAATCGTTAGAAAAAGACCTTACTTATACACTTATAAAAAGCGAATTAATCATAATAATAATAGAAACAGCATACAATATTATTATATTATTATTCATCACGAATAAATACCTTCTTTGACGACATGAGACCAAATGCAAACATATTATTCTTTATTAATAATCCCGCTAAATTTGGTTAGTGTAAACATTACCGATAATACTTTTACAATAATAACTTACTTTAATTAGACATTAATAATAAATATCACTAATAGTTAATCACTTAGCCGACTCGCGCAGCGAAATAATAATACACAAGAAATTATTATTATTATTTTGTTATTAAAATAAATGCATATCGCTATGGAATAGTCCTCAAGAGGAATTACGTATAAAGAAAAAGTTACAAAATACAAAATTAGGACCTTGTTATTAATAATTCGATCCTTTTAATAGTAAATAATCTCCAAAAACGTATATAAGGAGTGTAAAAGTACGTGTTTAATGTAAATAGGCCAAATGGGACCTCGGAATGACGAAATAAGCGAAATGAAAGCTGAGTCATACAATAACAAGCAATTTCGTTTATTCGTTTTAAAAATGGAAATATTACTCCAAATAATAATGCAATCACTATTATTAATAATGCTATTATTATTTAATGGGAATAATAATTGCCATTATTCTTTGTGATTATTGATATATAAAGCGTATTTTATACTCGTAAAAATCTTATCTAAATTACATATTACACCCATTTTACTTAATTATGAATACACGATGTTATGGCTGGTGATGTTATTATTTTATGTACCTATTTATTGATTATTGAATTATTTTTATGATGAATGTAATATTCAGTTTTCGTATTAATTTAAATAATAACTGCCGTAAACCGGTGTTGTTTGGGATACCGGGTGTAATTCGGGACACTCAAATGTTTTGTCCTCATTTGGTAATATTTTCTATTTTTCTAATAGTAGGAACATAAAATGTATCCTGGCGAATACTACATTTATCGACGGTTGCGAAAAGTACAAAAAACTTGATCCAAAAAAAATAATAAGTTTTTTTGTTGTTAATTAACAGAGGTTATCGATTATTTATTCCAGTGTTGCCATTACATTTATTCCCGGCTGAGTTATCATACCAAAATAATAAATTATTATTTTGTTTTTTGTATTTCCAACATCAAACCGTAAATAAATATCAAATTATATTCAAATTAATACAAAAGAACTGAATATTACAACAATGTTCGCGATTTAAAGTAAAGTTTACGAATTGAATAAATTAAATTATATTTTTTGTACGAAAATTCTGTATCCGATTATTTCTATTTTGATTGTAAATCATATATTGTAAATGGTTACACAATTTTCTGTTGCGAATTATGTAACGAAATACAAATATGTATCTACAGATCAAAAATGGGATGAACAAGGCTCTATATAGAACAGAATTACTGCACAGATTTGAGTAATTCTTTATATATAGTTCAAGTGTTTCTAATAGTATTGGCTGATTGTTTAAAATTCCTATAAAACTGCCTTTATAATTGACAAGGTATTAAAACAACTTAATTTCGACTAAACCTTTACGCACCTATATAAAAGTTTATTCAAAACTTAATCAGTGAAAATACCGTCAAAAATTACAGAGCAGTTCTACAAAAATATTACAAAACGCACAAACACATTTAAAAAACCTGCAGCCTTATACAGCCAAAATCGAAACAGCACGTTGACGTACAAACAGCTCGAAGAGTTCACTTAATTTGTTAAGTTAGGTGAACACTCAAACGAAAAAATGATGATATTACATTAAAATAATGATGTATGTGTGCAAAGTATGACGTAGTACGGAATTTACACCTCACGAGAAATGCTCCCATATCTAGTTGGGGATAACTCATTTAAACAATCGTCTAGTATATATAATATTTTTAAAGTAAAAAAAGCCAAAATGTACCTACACTCATTTTCTTTGTACAGAACTAAAATGTAAAGTAATATGTCATAGACAAATCCTTCTGTAGAGGAAGGGTACTAGAGAAGAGCTTGTCTTTGGTTGAATTTGCCATATCAGTTTACTTTTTAGGCATTGTAGAAAGAAATGTGCATTTGAAAAGAATTCACAATAGATGGAATATATGTCGCCCTTCCAAATATATAGGTACCATTTTCAAAAACGACCCGTCTTCGGGAGTCGGGTAAAGGGTAAAATAAAAAGGAGTGTTATGCGATAGTCGAGGAGAAACAAACAGAACTACCCACTATTATTTACAAATAAATAAACAAAACGGGATCGCACTAGGACATTAGGTTCAAAATATTCAAAAAGTTAAAAAAAATCGCGCCAAAACATAAAATAAGGAAGAGAGAAATTTATTCAAAGATTTTGTAATCCGCGACTCAGTTCCATTCCAAAACCTATCACTTTTAACGAATACAACCAAAAGTATATATTTCAAATACTGTGCTTTTCAAATATTATTTTTGGTTTTATTTATTACGACGGGACTTCACTGCACCAGTGACGAATTACTATATATCACTTTTCAAGATAACACAGACGAAATCGAACGCACATTTTACCGAAAGTATACAAAGAAGGGAATTAACTTGCATGCTACTGGCGTACAGGCACGCCAGCTAAGCGCCAATATATACACATGGGGATAGTACAATTGGCCAGCAGTTAATTAGCTCTGCCATACTTTAGCATGCTAGTAACTACTATATTCACACGCAAGCGTCATTCCGCCTTAAGTCCTTTGAGCAAAACATACGCTAATTTGTCTATGTCACCTTATTAACATCATCACTGGTACAGTACGATCCAGATCCTATGTAAAGTACAAAAAGAGATTAAAAACGCACAAAAATAACGCTTTTTATCAAAAAAAAAACTTTAACCGACCATTGTTTGTTATAAGAAATAAATTTACTTTCACTAAAAAACTAAATTTTTACAAAAAACTGAAGGTGTTTTTGAAAAAAACATACCTCTGGCTTGAAGTCGGTCAGAAACGCCAATATTTAAATTAAAATTTAATATAATCTTAGCATGGACAGTGGAACAGCCTGTAATGTCCCACTAGTGGACAAAGGTCTCTCCTCACACCTCAGCTATCGGCACAGCGAGGATTACACTGCATAATATCCAACCCACGCTTCAAAAAACTTAAAAATAACTGCAAAGCGTCAAAACTGCACGTTCTCAAAATCTTAAACTAGCGAAAATTCATCAAAATATATACAGTAAAACTATATATATATAACGAATAGTCGCGTAGCTTGCACCCTACATAATCCTTCATTCCTTTGATCAATACAAACTGTAAAAAATATGTACAACAGTCACAGAACAGCAAATAATCTACTTTTTTCAAATAGGCCCGAAACTTGGTACAAAAATGTAGATTTAATGAAATATCAAAAGTATTTTGACATAATGCTGCGCGCGACTGCCTAATGACTTACATATATGTTTGACTGTGTATCTATATATACATTGACGCCCCCCCTCCCTCTTCCCGACGGTACTGACAAAATTTCGGAAACTGTGGAACTAAGTTCAGCAAATTCCTGTAAATTTTGACAGAAGCGAAGCGAAGGGACGTAACCGTCAAGATAAAAATAGAAAAATAAATTCTTCTATTTTTATCTCAAATTATATGTAACAGAGTGACAGTCAAATTATATGCAACTTATTCTGTGATTGGTCAGTGTATATCAAAACCTTTCATCACAGATCCCATTAATCAATGGCTATCTTAGATAGCTTGATAAATATTTATATGTAAATACATGTCAGTACAAGCATAAGGCCACTCACTGCCAAGCCTGTAACATCAATTTACAAATAAATAATGTCACAACTATCGTTGACAACCTAACCAATGAGAGCAGTAAACCAAGAACAATGTCAAAGTCATTTTGACATTCCGCCCCACTGTCAGTTCAAGGTGTCACATGGGTGTCACATCTTCAACTGAAGTGCGAAGACTCTACATTGCATCAAGTTTATTTGTTAGACTGCGACCTACAGATTGTATTAACGTCGCGGATTACTCAAGAGTTTGAAATTAATGTGAAAGATAATTGTTAAATGAAAAGAACTGAAAACTGGCGCCTACAGTCCCAGTGATAGATAATCGCAGAGCGAATTCGATCTACCACCAGTTGACAACCGTAGGGGTGGTAAGTTAGCCAGGCGGATTTAGACATCCTCCCACCTTAGGTAAGGAAAAATAACTCTCAATTCTATGTAGATTTACAATTTTTACAATTAAAAGAAAGTATTATTTTGAAATGTTCCACTGCTGGGCAAAGACCTCTCGTCTCACCGAAGATATCAGTACAATGAGGAGGATTAGGCGTAATCACCACGCTTGCCTAATGCGGTTTGGTGATCTTGGAAAGTAGGAAACATGTTTTCGCTTGACCTGTGAATTGAACCCTCAGTCTTGGCAGAGTCTTGGAGAGACTCACACACCACTAGACACCCGTGGTGTCGATTAAAAATCTCAGGTTATTAAAAAAAATTGCGATATAGCTTTTAACAGACACTTTTTCCAAAATCTACACAGAATTGAGGTTACTTCCAGTTAAGACAACGGAAAAGACAGATTAAAGAAAATAATAAAAGCAGAAGAAACGGGTTTCCCAATGGAAGACTTCACGGAACATCACTTATATTAGAGTTTACTTATTCTGTTTTATATAACTATGTATGACGTTGTATGACGGGAAAAATGACATTAATTAGAGTATACGTAATGCTTATACATTTATACACGTAAAAGTTATTTCAAAACCGGTTCAGACAATCAATGGTAATCAAAGAGTACTTTTTAACTGCATCATTTTAAATCATATACAGGAATAGCCTTAATTCCTTACAATTTTGACAAATGGTTGTCAATAGATGTCAAATTTGACAAATAGTTGTCAAAAAGTAAAATGAAGTATCTATTGATTTACGTTTGATTATTGATTGTTTAAATGTTGGGGTTACCAGTCTTATTAATACCGATTCAAAATGAGGAGTGTTATTAGTTTAACATGTGCATCTTTTTGAAATTATAAAATGGTTGAATTAATTTTGATTCTGTTTTTTGTTTGAACAACTATTTGATACAGTTCTTTTGATGATTTTGAACGAGTTTTATTTTGATACAATATTTTCAGTCAAGTCTAAAACTATTTTTTGGAAAAAATATGATTGTCGAGAAACGGTTTTTATCCTAGTTTCTATTTATCTTAAAGTTAACTTTCGTTTGGCTATATTTCCTCATTGTTCTATTATTTAGCAGTCTAAGTATATATTTAATCTAAATATATAATCATAAGCTTCACATACATCGATAGCATTTAATATGTATATATTTGTCGATTTTCACTTCAAGAGATAGAGGCCATTTTGAAAACATGTTTTTTAATTTTATTTACAGAAAATTGAACTTTATGATTATTGAATATACTTTATGACCCTTATTAATGAACGCGGTGTAACTAAAACGTGTTTTGTCTCTTTTGCTCCTCGGAAAATTGCGTATGTTAGAGAGTGACAAACCATTTGTTAGATACAATGTTCTTAAGCGTTCATTAATATGTCTCTATATGTATGAATATTGGAGATGAGATTATAGTTTAGTAGTCGAGTTCCGTACCATAAAAGAATGGAATCCAAAAGATATGACGGAACCCTATTTGAAGTTATTATTCCTATTTTAGTTTCAAGTCTTTTAGCCAAATTCAAAGCAGTAAAATTGATATATTTTTGGGATTGTAAAAACCCTTTTTAAATTAATCTTGAGTTAGCTTAAAACCTTATTCAATACAAAATTGTACAAAATTTATTATATCTCAAAGTGAAAATCGACAGAACGACGATAAAAACTTACAGACTAACATTAATACATTTGTTTAGTTATTAAAATTGTGTTTTTGTCGACTCGCACTTACTGAAACTGTTTGAAAAGGTACCACGTGGTAACTTCAACGTTTAAACTGTGGAACTTTATCAAATTAAATCTTGAAAACTGTTTGAATGATAAAACAAAGCAATAGAGCCTTTTTAAAGGCGTTATTTCAACTGATTCTTTTCATAAAATAATAGATCGAAAAATGCCATGTGCGTTAAATTTACTTGGAATATTTTAATGTAAAAAAGTGTATTTTAAATGACATAAGTATATAATCATGATTAAGTAAGTAAGAACGACAAAAACACTTATATATTGAAGTAAAATGAGTATAAAATTGAAAACAACACAACGGATTCGATATCAAAACTCCTTGACAAACAACTTGTACATTTGTCAAAAAGTCCCCTTAAATTCTATATTTCCATTACAAGTAGTAAATATTTAATGCTGGCAACACTGTCGCCATTTTGAATTGTCCTTGTGTCAACTGTCAAAGTTTGAAATGCGATTTCGCGCCATTATTAACGTCATATTTATAAGTTATTGTAACTTTCACTCATTAGTTTTAAAACGAAAGTTGTATAAAAAATAATTAATACAATAAAGTATACGATTTAGTCAAATAACTAAACGGGGTTATTTTTTCAAAGAGATTGTACAAAACGATAATGTCTTAAAACTTTGTCAATTCCTTGTGTAAAAATGTACTTCGAAAATGTTTTAGTACCAAATATTAAGAATAAGAATACAATTAGATAAATCTTTCCCCATTCTTATAATATAACCATAATTTAATTTTATCAATGGTTAAATATGCACTGGAAAATATTTTTTTTTATAATCAGCTGTCAAATTTGAAAAAAAGACCCGTTTGTTTTAAAGATATGATTTCATAACTATTTTTGAAATGTAATGAAGATTTATAACTAAATTTCTACCTTATTTGTCAAACGTTAACGAAAGAATAACGATTCCAACTGCAAAGCACGTGAAATTTTACTTTGACTGTTTTTGACAATTAGTCAAACGTTGTCAAAAGTAAAATGTCAAATAAGTAGCAATTGGTCAGATTATATTATCTGACCAACTGGTAGAAACGTGAAATTTTACTATTGACAACTTTTGACAGTTTGTCAAATGATGTCAAAAAAGGAAGTTAATTTGACTGATTTACTTTTTTTAACACAAGTGCATATATGAACCATTGACAAACTAAACTTGCGGTTAACAAATCATCACAATCCACGGGTGACGTATACATAAACAAGTATATAACTAAAAATAAAGTAGATTTTGTTTGTTTGTTGTCAAGCCGGCAGCGATCGACTAGGTAGCACTCTGGTTTAAATCTAGGCTTTTATCTACGCGCGAACTCTGCTTTCATGGCTGGAAGGGAAGAATACATGTTTATTAGACCGCCGTAAGACTACCGCGACTAACAAGTAGACTCATTCATATCATATCGTAATCACCACGCTTGTCCAATCCGGGTTGGTGATCTCAAATCCGAGGCATGTTTGAAAAGTAGTCTAAAAATGTTCGCTCGACCCGGGAATTGAACCCGGGACCTCAGTGACAGGCGAGTGCTCATACCACTAGACGAGCGAGGCGTTAAGATATACCTATACTAATATAATAAAGTTGAAATTTGTTTGAGCTTGTTATCTCAGAAAGTACCAATCCGATTGGAACCATTCTAAATGCAAGGGATAGCCACGTTGGCGGGGAACCCGGTGAGCGTACCGTCGAGGATCTCCCTCTTGGCCTGGTGTATCTGCGCGCGCAGCTCGCGCAGCATCTCCTGCTTGAAGTTGTCCCAGTCGGCCGCCGACACGCAGCCGCCCGCCTCCGCGCCGCCGTTCACCTGCTGCGACACAACAACCATGTTGATGAGGTGGAATTAACGCCGTACGTGCTGTGTTGTTAAGGTTGCTTTTCCTGTGACATGGATCGCACGCTGACAGATCGGGCTGTTAAGTCTAGTATGTTTTTTTTCTTCTAGGTAGCGCTCAGATAGAAATGGCAATAGAAAGGCCACCCATTTAATTAGAGCTTCACGTTGCTCAATCGCAATGAGCTAACATATCGCTTAGTCAAACTACACCACGACCGTTAATCTGTTGTGAATGAGCCGCAGTGGATGTATACCTTGAGTATGGTCTCCTCGCTGGCGGAGCCGAACCGCTTGCGCACGGAGCGCGGGGACTGCGCCGGCGCCGCCGGGGACTCCGCCGCCGCTGCAAACACACAAATATTTACATCGGAACTACCTCATTCCCAATTGCCTAATTTCCGATAGCCCCATTCCCAACTGCCCAATTCCCAATACCTCCATTCCCAACTGTCTAATTCCCAATAGCCCCATTCCCAACCACCTAATTTGCGATGGTTCCATTCCAAATTGATCATTCCCGAATGTCCCGTCTCCAACCATCTCATTCTCATTGACCCCATACCATTTTATTCCCGTTAGTCCCATTCCCAACGATCCCATTCTTAAAAAACCTACCAATAATCCTACCCCTCAATAAATAAACAGGTTTCAGATATATCACAGTACAATCGTAGAGTGTATACTCACAGGCGTTGCCGTTGCAGGCGGCGGGCAGGCGGTGCGGCAACGTCGCCGAGCGCTCCCACGTCTTCAGGGGGGTCGACGACACCGAGCTCTCCGTCGACGACTCCTGGGGCGGGGTAGATATTATATAAGGGGGGAGAAGATAAGAAGCATGGAGAAGTTGCGTTTTTTCTTAACTTGTCTTGAGAATTTTTTGAGTAATTTCATTTACTAACACTCAACTCATTTACAGTCATCTCTTATATATACAGTCGTCTCGTTAACTTCCGTTTCGTCCTACAGTCCCCAACCCTCATCTCCAGACACCAGTCACCTACTCCTAGTCATCACGTCACCTGCCCTTCCTTATATTATCTCCCTCTACATAATATCATCATCATAATCCCTCGTACCTCTTGGCGGTCCATCTGCGCGCGTCTCCTTGCCAGCGTGCGCGCCATCTCGTTCATCATGCAGTGCAGCGGGGGCCGCTCGCCCGCCCCCGCGCCCGCCCCCGCGCCCGCCCCCGCCGCGCCCCCCGGGGGCGACGCCGCCTCCGAGTTGCACGTCGAGTTCGCTTGCTGCACACAAATAAACATAGTTGTAATGATAATACGGGGAACGAAAAGAAGTTATTAGTAGTTAAGAAAATCTGCCTTCATAAAACTATCAATTGTTTTTGAAGTGAAAACTTCTTTAGTGGCTTTGTGCACTTTTTGTGATGGGTAAAAAAATTTGAACTAGCGTCAGGACACGTGACTTGATCGAAAATTCGTAACACGGCGGGAGAGTAGTATAGTAGTAGTATCTCCCTTTCTAACACGCGGCGAAAATGTATGCTTGCTCCTGCTGTTTGAAAAAATATGCCTGCTTCTGTTTTTTGTTTTGTTCATACCTTCGCCTGCCTCTTAAGCCGTGCCTGCTGCAGTTGCTGCGCCAGGCCCGACATGTCGGGTGCGGCGGGCGCGGGCGGGGGCGGCGGCGGGGGAGGCGACGCGCCCGCCCCCGCCGGGCCCGCCGCCGCCGCGGGGGCGGCCGGGGCGCCCGCGCCGGGCGGCGGCGGCGGCGGCGGCGGCCCGGCGCCCGCCTGAGGGGTCGCCGGCTGAGACTGCGTGGGAAAAGACCACGTCAATATACGAAAATTATTCCATTGAAGAGATGATGGAAACAACGAAATTCTTAGTAAAAGCGAGCAAACCGCGATAAAATATTATTAACTTAAGCTTCATTCACAAAGGTCGCTGATATACAGCAGAAATAGAATGGACTCTAATGTAGTTCCTTGAGGAACACCAGATGAGAACATCAGTAAATGTAAAGTTATTTAATAATAAACTTAGTATCATTTTGGTTGGTTGTTTGCGAAAAATTCAATAGAATGCCTGTTTTGCGTAAGAAAAGACTGATGCTAGTGCAGCAGCATAGATATATAAACTATATCAAAAGCTTGTGCAAAGTCCTAGAACAGAATTTTAAATGGATAGTTTGATGATAACTAGCTAAAAATGTTATATACTTATCGTCTGTATATTTTAGCTACAATGTATAATATTGTACTTACCATTGGCTGCGGTTGAGGAGCCGCTGGTGGCGTCGGCGGTGCCATGGGGCCCTACATCAAAGTATATATTTAATATATAACTAGAAATTATAATATATATATATTTAATAGAAATACAACATAAACATTATCATTATACAGATATCATTGTACAAGTGAGAAACAAAGAGCTGGGCTCTTGTCGATGGAGTTCTTTCCACGTTTCTCTATCTTGTGCCACCCTCTTCAGCTGTTCGTTTGACACGAACTTTGCTCTTTCTATCAGTTGGTCTGCACAATCCTTTTTGGCCTTCCTCTTCCTCTCTTTGCCTCTATGTGTATGTGTTCGTTAGCTTAATAATATAATAAAACAGCAGTGTTTATTTCTTGATAATCGGTATTTTTGTTTGTGTATTCTTTCTCGATCTTAAGCGCTGCTAATTTCTATATATTATTCTTGAGTTAAGTTTTTCTAAATATTGTGTATGTATTAGGGTGTGTTAGTGTTAACTCACGTTTGCGAGCGGCGCGGGCGCGGGCAGGTTCTGGTGTGGGGGCACGGGCGGGGGCGCCGCCGCGCTCAGGGACATGTTGCCCGCCATCGGAGCGCTAGTGTAACACAGACATGGTCTTAGTATAATATAAATTAACGTCGAATTGTCGCCGGGTGTTCAGTATCATTACAGTTTTTATTTGCAACCTACAACTATTTTTTTAATCTGTTGAAATAGGATCCCTCCCCAAATATTACACTAATTAATGTAATACAATATACTCGTACACTAATTGGTCTATAAACGATTAACATATGAGGTGACAAACATACATGAGACCCTCCTCCTGGATTTTGACGTCGCTTAATTTTCAAACATGTCTCGGGTTCGAGATGTTTTGTCACATTGCCGTTTTCACTGATATCTTCAGTCCATCTTTGTCCCCCTGTTAACTCTCACCTGTTGGTGCGATGATGCCCCTGCGTGGGCTGACTGGGCTGGTGCGGCAGCGTGTGCGTGTTGTGCGCGTGGTGCACGCCGTGCGGCGGTGGCGCCGGCGGGGTCGGTTGTTGGGCCTGTGGGACCGGAGATAGTGGGATAAGAGGATTCACTCCAACACGACACGTCAAGGGTTAGAAAGGTTTAGTGACATTAAGAGTCTTCTGGAATACGGTTAAGGCTGATTAAAGCAGAATTGACTAGGTCGAACGATAATAAACAAGTGTAAAAAAAACCGATCGAATTGAGAACCTCCTCTTTCGGTGTTTGTAGTAGTAAAAAGTTTGTCCTGTCTTCATGCGCTATAGCTACATAATTTATTTAGCACGCCTTAACCTCCTCACTATACTGATATCGTTACTGAGATGTGAGACTTTTGCTGAACATTGGGACATGACGGTACCAACCTGATGATGCGGATGAGGCGCGTGGTACTGACTCGGCGGGTGGTACTGTTGGTGATGGGGCGCGTGGTACTGTGGCTGCTGGAGGATCGCGGCGTCCTCGCGGGTCATCGTCCTGCCATAGACAATGTCATGTAGACTTTGGAGCCATGGACAATACATGTAGACTTGATTAAGCTCGTTGATGTTAATGTCCAACCGTGGTGCAGGCTTTGGATTGGCACCGGCGACGGTTTTAGACTTATAAACCGCGTAAAGGCTTCTGATATGGTCTGATTGAAGCAACCGGAACCGACAGTTGAACGTGCCCTCCAAAGCACGGTAGAGCTCAGTTAGAAATGCCACTATCAGCTACACATCCAAGTAGCGGCTGAATTGCATGTTGTCTAACAGATGAGTTAGCATCGCTTAGTCAAACTACGTCACGAGCTCTACCATAGATTTTGAAGGCATAGACAATTATATGAAGACTTTAAAACTCATTAGTCATGTGATAAGACTATGTAGATTGTAGACACATAATGGATTGGGTCGTTAAGATATCTGCAATCTATTTCTTCATACCAGTGCTAAGATAACTAATATGTCTGCTTTCCAACCAAAGACAAGTCCTTCTATATAGGATAAGGTTTGTGATTTAAAGAAAACAATTGGTACTTGTAAGATTGTTTGTTCAATAAAGTCTATCTTGGTCTAAATAAAGGTACATCTATATAAATGTAATGCGTGACATGAGAATAATTTCTACATGAAACATGCCATCGCAAATAGAAATTGAGTATCGGGTTTGTAGGTTTAATAGTTTATTAAGACTGTCTACTGATCTTGGAAACCTATGAAAGAGTACACACTAGAGACATTTATTAGATTACAGACTTTAAGAGAGAGAGAGAGAGAGAGAAGAAAAGGAACGAAAGACAAATAGACCTAGAGCCCGTGAACCCCAGACCTTCGTTATTTTATTAAAGTAAATTTCATAATTGTCCATCGTTCTTACCTGTGTTGGGAGCATGCGCTGACAAACTTTCAGCTTTTATAAAATAACGAAGGTCTGGGGTTCACGGGCTCTTAGTCCAAAACTGCCGCACCCAGGGATGTCAATTAAATCAGCACTTAACTAATTGAAGTAATTTTTCGTACATTACATGTCAAAATCACACATTAAATCTCTACTAAGGAAGTTTTTGACGTCTCCGAGTACGGGCGTATACACTTAGAGCCATTTTAATAAACGCGTATTAAGAAAATTTCAGCTATCAAATGGTTTGTCTCTTTCTGACATACGTAATTTTCCGAAGAGCAAAAGAGACAACACACAGTGGTTTATTAATAAGACGGTTAAGGTCTGCACAGGCTGTAAGAGATGGTGCATGTATGGTATGAGATGAGATGATGTTACCTGTACCCCATGTCTTCGTCAAAGTGTGTGTTGTTGTTGTGTCCGTTGTACGGGGCGGGCGGGTTGGGCGGCTGTGGGGGCGGGGGCGCCGCCCCCCCGCTCGGCTTGTTCGCCAGGATCTGCGTGGAAAGTTACTTTGTAACACTTTCTACACATTTTATTCAACTGGTGGTACTCCAGTCAGAATTTTATAAACATGCAATATTCTCCTTCAGGCTTTTCTGAATAGCATTCAAAGTTCGGCCTCAAACCGTAACATTGTTTGTTGGTGCGGTCTGCGTTCATCCCACGCTGAAGTGTTCGTGAACCATGCCGCGACTGCGGTCCGCTGCGGTACGGTATCAGTGGTACATAAAGATATTACTTTCTATAGGTACATATATTCTTTCTGCATCCTCGAAAAGTTTCCAAAACACTTCAAGGGTGACCTCAAAAATCTTCAAGCAAGTTGCTAAAACCCCTGGAACTTGACTCTTGACTGAAAAGCTGCCCAAACATGCCATGGCCCTGGTCCCTTACCTCCAACGTGTGCATCATGGCCCTCGCGAAGCTGTCGGCGTCCTCCCGGCACGAGAAGTTCAGTCCGTACACGTGCCTCGAGTCGCGCCATTGGTGGAACGTCGCCGTCGCCTGGTTGTACTTCAGGCCGCGGACTATCCCGCAGTTGATCACCACCTGGGGACAAGCGATGAGGTTATAGGTCTAGACAGATGATAAGGTTAGTTAAGAATTTACGAGAAATGTTGTTCTGAATTTCAGGACTTCAGAAGGTTGATGGTTGACCACCTTGCGGTTGATGAAGACAAGGAATAAGATTATAGATCAAGCAGTTAATGCCCTTAGACTGATGGGTTATTGATCTCAAAGCCGAGCCATGTTCGTAACTTCGTAACTTTAGGCCTCGTCTGAACATCAGCGCTGCCAGTGTCACACGTCCGTGGCGGCATTACGCTGAGACGAGGCCTGTTCAGACCTCACACAGTATTTCTGTTCGTGTGATTGTTCAATGTGTATTATTTATTCTATCTGTAGTTTTCTTTTTGTTCTTCTTTTGTTGTATGATTGTCTTAATAAATGTTCTATTCTATTAACCTAGTAGATTATTTTCTTGTTTTGGGCTCGCAGCTTCCTTACCTCGTGGTCGTTGAGCTTCCTCCCCACCACCCGGAAGGTGTTGTGCTGCGTGTGGTGGTAGATGTGCACCTTGGACAGGCCCGAGCTGGACCCCGAGGGGACCCACCGCTTCTGCGCATCGTCGTACACCATCACCGATGCCCTCGCACTGCTGATCGATTGCTCGCTAAGGGACAAGAAAGGAATGTGTTAATGGTGATACATTTCAATTTATCGGAAGGCTATTTTTATCCCGAAATTCCCGCGGGAACGGGCACAACGCGGGTAAAGCCGCGGGGCGCTGCTGTTGTTTAATGAAGATTAAATTATAAAATTAATTTATACAAAAAAGTATAATTGTATAATCTTAGAACACTTAAAACTTTAAATTGCAAGGCAACGGAGATATTCTGCTGGCGGTTCTAAAAGAACACCAATATTATGTACGTAATGTATTCAGTTATATTAATTAAACCTAGTTACATATTTAACTTGAAATTGCTTATTTTGTAATATTTTTATTGTAATCCGTAATATTGTGTAAGTATTTTTTGCTGTGCCTATTATTTTAATTAGTTTAAATATTAATTAGGTGAAATGAAAGACCTTTGCCCTTTGTAGGTATATACGTATGTATGTATGTTTGTTACACTTTCACTAAAAAACCATTGAACGGATTTGGAGAATATAGGTTATACATCGGAATAACACATGGGATACATTTTATCCCAATATTCCCGCGGGAACGGCTACAAAGTATATACAAACTAAGTTGACTTCAAAAGTGTCATAAGCGCTTTTAATTAGACCGTAGATTATTATGACCGACCTTACCTAATAATGTCATAATCATTTCACTTTTCCCAATTTTTCGCGGTCGCTCACCCACTCAAGCAAGAGTTAAAATATATCGCAACGTATTGCATTCGACCTTTAAGCACGCGTAGGATCGACGTGTGTTTGCGTAACATGTTGTTTGTTGAAACAGAGAACATGTTACATGTTGTTTGGGCCCTTAAGGGGCGTGTTGAGAAATCGAAGCGTAATAAAAAATAAGAGTTCATACTTCATTTTTATGATAGTTGAGTAAAACAATGAATGGTGCTTCTTAAGTTATTAATGGTAGACAAAAGATGGTTCTAAATATATTTTTAACACATACTTTAAAAATGGTTCGGGTTTGAGATCACCAACCCGCATTAGGCAAGCGTGGTGATTACGCCTGAAACCTCCTCACTGTACTGATATCTTCAGTGAGACGAGAGGTCTTTGCCCAGCAGTGGAACATTACAGGCTAAATACTACTACTACTACTTTAAAAATATTAAAAACCTCCGCAAAAAGGGTTAGAACTAATTTTATCAAACTACAGCAAAAAAACAAAAAAACCACATCGTAATCGGATAATCCATTTGAAAGCTATGATGCGATTGGCCACAGATAGACTCAAACACAAAAGTTTGTTTTTGTTTGTTCGTACGCGCTAATCTCAGAAACTACCGTCCCGATTAGAATAAATAAATATAAATACACCCGGACAAATTCACTCACGGTTAATTAGACCCAAAGTAAGCTCTAAGCTTGTGTTATGGAATCTAATTAACTGGTACTACTACATATACATACACAAATACTTTATAAGAATATATAATTGACACCCAGACATCGTCGCCAACAACTATGTCTGCACATATTGTTGACTCCGGGCGGGAATCGAACCCGCAACCCCCGACACAGTAAGCGCTCTCACTGCCACTGTGCCAACGGGCTAAATTCAATAATTCTTTTTGTAATGGATAACCACATTCAGGCCTCCGACATAGTTTAACGATTGGAACAACCGGAACCGACAATTTAACGTTCCCTCCGAAGCACGGTAGCACTCAGAGAGAAATGCTACTATCGGTCACCCATCCAAGTAGGGGTCGAGCTGCACATTGCTTAACAATCGCAATGAACTAGCACCGCTTAGTCAAACCATGCCACATGTATGGTACCAACATAAATGTATGAAGGGCCCGTGGGCGCGATACAAGAGGATGTGATATCAAACTAACTAGCTAGGAAGTGGCAGTCGTGACCTACATTACAATATGTGTACAGTCGAGGGTCGCGGGTTCGATTCCGGTGCAAAAAATGTATATTAACTAATGTAATAAAGTTAGAGGTTTTGTTTGTTTGTTTAAGCGCGTTAATCTCAAAAACTATCAATCCGATTTGAATAATTATCTTTTTAATGGATAGCCACATAAACGGATAAACTTTTAATTAACTATTTTTCATTAAAAATTCCCCCGAAATTCCCACGGGAACAGGCAACACGCAGGTAAAACCGAAAACGATAGTCACTTTCAATTAAAAGGTTGTAATTTGTTTTTTTCATCCCAGAATTCCTACAAGCATAACGCGGGTAAAAACGCGGGGCGCTGCTAGTGATTATATAATAACAGCTTGACACCACACTATTTTGACAAAACAAAACATTGCCAATCGACTACCTTTTTTGAGGTCGGGTAAAAATAAAACAGATCCAAATCAATCATTACCAAACACAATATTTGTCTGAACCCACGTGAATAAGTTTCGCAAAGACTGTAGGCCCAACAAGTAGGAGCTAACAATATACATTAATCTTTATTTGTATACACCCACTTCATTGGGTAACACTACGATTGAATAACCATATTAAAAGATTGGGATGAAATGAGATACCTTAACAAAGGTAGCATATCATAGTAAAATAGCATATCATAACTCTAGTGGAAAAGCCACCTAATGCTATACAAAAAAAAAATTACAATAATAGTAATATTCCAAAGAGGGACCCTTACCAGTTTAAAAAAATCCTTATAAAGAAATAAAAAAATTTATGCCCAAAAAAGAGCTTGAAATATAAAGATAATGGTGCGTTTTTTGCTTGCGTTGAAGCGGAGCGAAGCCTTGTAAAGTTCATTCGACCAATCGTAATTCAAATTGTCAAACAAGTCATTAAAAATGCTCATTGACATTGTCATAATCTTTTCGTAATGAGCTGTGAGCTCCGCACACCTCCCCGCTCCTCTCCAATAGAAACGCACCCTTAGTCAACAAGCTCTACACTGCTCCTCTCTTCAATCGCTTCAATCTAAACTAACCCTTACACATTAAGTACATTCGTGGCGTGTGGTCTAAGCAACAAGCGTTTTTCCTCCCTACCACTCCCCCGCCCGCCCTATAATATCAAGTTGCAACCGTGGATAGGAAATTTACAAACCGGTGCTTCGCAATATGTACTGCGCATGAGCAGTAACACAAAAACATACAGCGCATGTTCGATTTGATATTCGATGACAAAGGATAGACATGTTTAGCAAAGAAAAAAAAATTGAAAATTTGGAAAATCTATGTTTTATAATTTGGAAATACTTTCTAGAAAACTTACTAAGTCTCGTAATCGAATAATATTTAAAAATAATACTTGAAGCATCAAATTCATTAGAGAATTTGATGCTTCAAGTATGCGCGTGTTATAAAATGGCGGTTGGTCCAAGTTACAAGTGACTCCTCCGTGACAAACGCGGATAGAAAATTCCATTTTCAAATATCTACTACGCATGAGCAGTTTACACAAACTCACTTGCGCATGTCCTATTTAATAATCGCAGACAAAGGATACCCAATGTTTTTACAAAAAAAGATTTTTATTAAACCACGAAAATATTTTTTCTTAAATCACAACTGTGGACAAAAACAAAATCCAAGAACAAGATTTCAGAAAATCAAGTCACCTCCAAAATTACTCAAAATCTATTGGCCGCCATTTGCAATTTATGACACCACTAGACGACACAAAGACGGCGGCCATTTGCAATATGTACAACACACATTCTCAATTCAAAATCCCACTCACCTATCATCTACTTCGTGATCACCGTCCATTTACAAATAATGAATCTGTTTTTCCACAAAAATGAGTACATAATAAGCTCGGCGACCGTTCCTTTTAATATAAGAGAACACTGTTATCTTCTTCACCCGCTTCCTACTTCGGCTCCGATCAATCAAACGACACATCACGATCGCGGAATATGCCCGACTGTCAGGTAGCAGGTACGGGGTAGGTTTAATATACTACCTTTGCTACCCTGCCCGACCCCGCGGGATGGGGAGGGCGGTGGTTGCCTATTTAGTAGATATGGGGGGATGTTCTCCCTTTGGCAAAGGGTTTACCCCACCCCCTCTCCCCTTTGCCCCCTCTGAAGCAACAGCTTCGTCCGTCGTCGCTTTGTCGTCGAATATTCACTACCTATGTCCGGGACGCGTTTACTGCGCATGTCCATAAATTAGGCCCGGGCAAGCTCATAGCTCGGCTACCTGATCGCCTTTTTTGATGAAAAATAATGCTGAATAATGAAAGAAAAAGCGCATAATACTATTTTTGTAAGTCCAAGAAATGCATAGCTTAACGCCTAGGTTTCCAATTAACAGTCTTCTTCAAATCTTTTTTCGAAAGCACTTTTTTATTCCCTAACTCCGATTTCCGTGTGGTTACTTCAAGGGGAAGGCAACGATTGGATCTGTGCGCGAACTGCGGTTGGAATCTGTAATTATTCGAATGTGGACGAGTGCTCATCCTGACCGATTTCTATCAACTGCGTCCCGGTACCAAAATGGAGCGTTGACGGAGAATAAACTCCCCCCTTACCTGAAACTACCCCTTTCCCCCGAACTCCCCCCGCTCGGCGTTCAACAAGTATGCAACTGGTAGTGAGTTATATACCGACTGATAACGAAGAACCCCTTTTAGCTCCCCCTGCCCCCCTCAGCCTACAGATCTGTCAATACCTGATGTATCTATCTCTAGGTTTATAAATATTGCCATCTCACTCATACACGTAAATGTTACCCCCCCCCCCCTTGGTCAAACAGCGCATGTCGTGTTTATTGCGTTGTACTGAAATTAAAGCCACCCTAGATTTTCCCTTCCGCCATATTTGAAAATCCACTTTGTCGTAAAATGAACAGAATTTCATATCGTTAAATAAAATAATGTATTAAATTTAGGGTAGAAAATAAAATAAGGGTTCAAAATTAATGACGGTAACATTATAAATTTAAAAAACAGAACTCACCCCCCTTTTCTTGATTATGTAGGATGATTTAAGTTTAATTGGCATGCGGCGTTGGGCCGGGCATTTGACCCACAAGATGTAACGGAACCATGTAGGCAACTCCATCAGCAACCATAATGACAAAAAGCCCTTTTTTAAAAGGTTTCTGTTTACGCCCGTTAATTAAGTGACACATTTTTAATAAACACCGACCGAGCGTTAAATTCCGGTAAAAATAATTCCGATAAAGCCCGTATTCACACCTTGAGGGTCTAAAACGAACTATACTCGATGCAAACAGTGCTTTATCTTCCAGCCTCCCCGCGCTGCCCCGCAAACGCTACGCACCGAAAATAGACCCTGAACATTCTAGACGCGCATGCCCATTATGCAACAAGGGCATTTCACCTCACTCCTCTACCTTGACCCCCAAACATTCCCCCCTCACCACCCACTTTTCCCCCCCAAACCACCTCACGCGTTGACCCCCGTTGAGGGGGACGTCCTAGGACATATCCTTGCAATATTGATTTTATTTATGCGCATGTTTGATAGATGTGCCGCCATATTTAAATGACTACACCATGATAAAACTGCCCACGTTTGCGAGAAAATTATTTCAAAATTGCTTACCAGAGATAAGAAGACAATGCACCCAACAATGTACTCAATAATACACTAAAAAAACTTAATTAACAAAAGCAATTTGTGAATTAAATTAGCGAATACTTCCGCGGCTTCAAAAAGTCTCTCAATCCATCACGTAACATTTTATCCACTTCTTTGTCCAACTCCAACCACATCGAATAAAAACTGTCCAACAGCACAATAGTGATGATGAAAAATCTTATAAAGGCCGGGGTGGTGAGTTGCCTAGTCGCAATAATGTAGTAATAGATCGAAGCCTGGATCGGCACCCCAATGAAAGAATAGAACTTCTTCATATAAGAAAAGTAGTTGAGCATGGAGTCTAAAACATAAATTACGATCGCGAAAGGCAGATGAGCCAGCATCTGTTCCTTCTTGACTAGGTAACACATTGTGGCGAGGGGATGCGATAGACTGAAGTCTGGTTGCAAACTAGGGTGGATTTTATACCCCTCCCGCCTCCCCCTCCCCCTAGCGCAACAAGTACTAACAGGAAACAGCAAACAATCCCGGTTGCATTATTGATTGCATCTCGCTGGATTTATTGCGCATGTCAGTATTTAATGAAGGTACCTGGGTATCTAGATTTGTTATGTAACAGGGGGAGAGGGTGGGAAATTGATTTATTGCCCGGTCTCGCAATGTTATGCAACTTTCAGTTTTGAAGTGGGAAAGTTCATTTTGGAGGATTCAACCTTTGTTCGCATTTTTTATGCTGATGGTGATTACAGAACTGTACTCGGTATTGTTTGGGTATTAATTGATCTATCTAGCTAAGTTTTCCATGGACCAAAAGGTGCTCCATGGTTGTCTTGGTTGTCGTACCTCGTTAAAGGAAAATCAATTAATTGGTCAAATAAAAAATTCAATTAAAACAAACACAATGGTTTTTGGCCAGTAAAGTAGTTTGATTCAACATGTTGGCTCTAACCCAATAAATCTTTAGATCAGTTTAAAGAAACAAGAATACTTCTAAGAAACTACCCTCCTCCCCCTACAAATAAGAAAGTAAAGTTAACCCTCCTGTAATTTCTCACTGCTGAACAAAGGAATTTACTCCACTGAGGAAGACAATTAAGAATACTAACTTATGTCTTACCCGCATCTCTCTGGGAACAGCTCTTCGTAAGCAGGAACTTCAGAGTCCAGTGATCTTATACTTTGCGGCTGCACTGTCACAGGGCTTCTGTGTTGACAAGTATGGCTTAGCGGATAGTGATTTATATCGGAAGAATTATTTGGACAGTCTTGGTGTTCATGAGAACAATGGTCTTCAATATCAAGCGACCATTGGCTAACAGAACGAGATAAGGTACAGAAAAAATCCATACACTTTATACGACATAAAACGAAATGGGATCGATACGCCATTTTAAGTTTGAAGGCGAGATTTTTTAATGATAACTGTATTGGCAGATACTTTAAAAATCACTCAGTCCAGCAGACAATGTGGCACACTTATAAGTTTAAAAAGTACTCAACAAAGTTTAAAAAAGTATAGTTCGAAAACACTTCAAATACGTAACAAAGTCTATCCAAAACCGCGAACAATTCAAAACTGTTGCATGATAAACGAAATAATCGAGTTAATCACGTAAACTAAAGCGAAAAGGAATACATAAATATACATCGTACAATCAAAGAAAATGTCCAAATAATATTGCACTTTGTCACCGAAATCGTGTTCTTCGATCATGGATGGTTTAGTTTCATTAAGAAACAATACTACCCAAGTTCTTTCGAACTACCCAACCGAACCCACGGCCAAAGCAACAGGTACTGATAACGTTTTATTACGTTCCCGTTGTGCGCATGTACAGATTTCAGCTCTGCCCGGGTTTTCACCTAGATACCAGACTGATATGCAAGATGCAGCGTTAAGGTGTAGAGCGAATATTTGTATAGTATTGGGTTGGAATAAATTGGAAAGAACTATACAAGGTTTAACTATCTTCAGTTCTTTCAGTAACTTCTTTCAGTAAGAAGAAAACAATTTTCATATAAAAATCATCGGAATCCGAGGCTAAAGATAAGATTTTATATGCATGAAAATACTAAAGTCAGAAGGCATTAAAAATGTCACTAAAACATATCTTTAACACAAACCCTCTTTCCAACCGTAGTACCCACAGCCAAGCCATACCAATACAATCAGTCAGCACTCCAGTCAGGTAGTCAGACAGTTTATAACTTGTACCACACGCAAAATTCTAGAACCGAACATAGGCTAGAGCGCATGCATCAATTGATTGATTTATATTGCAACTATCATGGCGTCGGTCTATTAATACTTCTTTCTAGGGCCCGGCCGGGGGCGCGATAGGAAGCTTTCACAGGCTTCTTTCAGGGGGCGGGGCCGCGGGGGGTGCGTTTTGGTGGGTGGTACATGTTGTGTGCATGTTACGGGGGTTATTTATATAGATAACGGGTCAATATCGACAGGCATCCAGGAATCTTTCACGGGATGTGCAGGGCTAGGCTTGGGGTGCGGGGGGATTTTGCAGGTGAGGCTTGTATCAGTGGGCGGTGGGTGGAATTATGGACAGGCGTCCAGGCATCTTTCATGGAAAAGCACCGGGTATGGGTATCAAATGTGTGGGTTCTGTTAGAGGGTGTTGGGGGGAAATTGTGCAGGGGCTGTTTTTTTTATAAAGGGTGGGTGGGGATTAAATACTGGGGATGGTAGGTGAAAAATCTGGGCGAGCAACGAGCTTTTTCTCGTTAATTTAGATCGATTTGCGACTGCGCACTATTTGAATAGTGGGAGCTTAATAGTCAAGCTTACGAACTAACAGCGCCCCGCGGTTTTATGCGCGTTGTTTCCGTTCCGGTGGCAATTTTGGGATGAAAAATAGCTTATAAAATTTCCGTTGAATGTCTATACATATAACAAAAATAGTTATTGAAATCAGATTGGTAGTGTCTAAGATTAGCGCGTTCCAACAACAAAAAATCGATCAAGCACGAGTGGGACTCGCACACGAAGGTTTCCGTCCAAACGGCATGAAAAAGCCTTTCAATTACAAAAAGAATTATTCAAATCCGGCTAGTAATTCCCGAGATAATTCCGAAAACACAAACAAACAAAAAACAAATTGTACCCCCTTAGGTATAATATATTTAGTAAGAATAAAAATTACGTGTCACGTTGTTTGTCCGCGATGGACTCCTAAACTACTGAACCGATTTTAAATTTGATTTGCACATCGTTTCCAATTTGATCCAACTTGAAAGATAGGATAGCTTTCATCTCAATTTATAGTGATTAGGGTGGTCCGACCCTTAATTTTAATATGGCAAAAAAACGTTAGCTAGCTAGTATAAAGTTTACTTGTAGATATTAATAAAGCACTCACAACGGTAATGCCTCTACGGGCATGCTGCAACACCTCCTCCTCGTCCTTCAGCAGCTTCACCACCACGTTGAGGTCGATGTTCACCCTCCTCCTCCTCCCCCTACTCCCAGACGACATGTCTGTTTTCTTTATTTTTATACATATATTCATTAATACGCGATAACTAACCGAGAATTATTAGCAGAGATTGAACAATGTTAAAAGCATTTTTTTACGCAACAGTACTTCTGTTTAATCTAGTTTTTCACTAATTATTATTTAAAGTCTATATTTAATTCCAAAACCCGCAGAGTAACGTCACACCGATCACTAGGATAAAACAATTGAAGAAAAATGTCAACAACATTATTCCACTTTTTAATAACCACAGTGAATTCAAAGTTCTATTGTATTTTTTATATTTAGTTCACGAATTATTCCGTTAATTGTGTTAAATTTCTGTGAATACGGCACAGACACCCGCCGCGGAAGAGCGTAGACACCCAACTGAGGGTTGTTGCCTAGGACAGTTCAGTGTGGCCTGGATGCCTGGATCCATCGCGCATGCATCCAATAATTGATTTATATTACTCTTGCATTGCTTTTATTATATGTCTCTCTCTTTCTATGTATACTAATTACCAATTAGTGGAAACTTGATTGGTTGTGTTTTTTTTAGTTTAAGAGTTTGTATAGATATTATTGTTCTGTTTGTATCCCAAATATAAATAAATAAATACGAGCTGACCCGGCAAACATTGTATGTATGTATGTATGCTATATAAATATTAAGGAGTGGAGGACCTTTGCCCAACAGTGGGACGATATAGGTTAAGGAAAAAAAATACGTTTATTATATGAGCGGTACCGTGTTCGACGGGCACGTTAAGCAGTCGGTCCCGGTTGTTTCAATCGTTAGACCATGTCGAAGGCCTTTAGGCGGTCTAAAAACTGATTTAAGATTAAGATTTATAAGCTTCACCTGTCCCGATGTCTGTCTGTAATATAATTTGACCTACTTCCCGGTCTCCGATTAAGCTGTTTACATTGATAATGCAAGCTTTTTAACAGCTTGTAATAAATGCTTGTTACACCCTCAGGGAAGGTTACACAAGCACTCTTAAAACCCCTATAAGAGCGGATTGCAAAAGCATTTCCTAGCCCGCATTTTCGAGCGCCTAAATATGTTTAATAAATAAATCACTTCCGTTTTAAACTGTCCAGAATAAAATGTTCTACGACATACCATTTTGAACGAGCAGTTTTTGTTTCTTAAACGTATTTAAACTAAAGATAGTATTTAGAGACATCAATTAAATCGACAATTAACTAATTGCCGTAATTGTTCATATCAAAAATCGCTCATTAACTTCTCCCAAATGTTTGACGTTTGAGGGTCCATGGAAATAAAAAATCAATAAATCAAAGTATGTTTGTATCTGTCTATTTTGGGGTGCCGCGACCCTTGGGGTGGGCCCAGGGGTCGATATGTCTAGACGGAGGGGGTTGTTTTGTGTACCATTGTATCTGGAGTAGGCGGATGTTAATTTGAACAACATGTTTACGTTTAATGTTGTTTATAAGATGTTTATTGGCATTGAGCGTCTGTTTATTACTAACTAGCAGCGCCCCGCGGTTTTACCCGCGTTGTGTCCATTCCTGTGGGAATTTCGGGATGAAAAATAGCCTATGTTACTCGTGGATAATGTAGCTTTCGAATGGTGAAAGAATTTTTAAAAACGGTCTTGTAGTTTTTGAGCCTATTCATTACAACCAAACAAACAAAGTTTTCCTCTATAATATTAGTGTAGATTTTTTTTATATATTATCTGTAAAAGTGTTTTGATAACAAACAATACTTGTTTTGAGAAAAAGATCACTGTCCTGTTAATATATTCGCATCAAATAAACAAAGGTACGAACATAACGTAGGTAGCACAGTGGGGTGTGGCTGGTTATTCATATACTAGCAGCGCCCCGCGGTATTACCCGCGTTGTTCCCGTTCCCGTGGGAATTTCGGAATGAAAAGTAGCCTATAACCTTCCCGTTGAATGTGGCTATCCATTACAAAAAGAATTTTTCAAATCGGTTCAGTAGTTTCTGAGATTAGCGCGTTTAAACAAACAAACAACCAAACAAACAAACAAACAAAACAAACACTTCAGCTTTATAATATTAGTATAGATTTTCATAAACTACTAGCTGTGCCCCGCGGTTTCACCCGCAGCGCCCCCGTTCCCGTGGGAATTTTGAAATTTTTATCCCTTATTTTTCTTATATAAAAACCTTGTCCTGACAATAAGGAACACATTAAAAAAATAATCATCCAATTTGGTGTAGTCGTTCTGAAGTTATGCGCTTACCAACACATTTTGCGATTCATGTTTATATTATAGATTGTCTAAAATGAACTATAGTGCCTTCAGGCTTTAAAACTACGAGCTTAAAACTAACAATAAAGAACACAACAAAACACTATCTCTTATAGAAGTCGGTCAAAGGCGCCACGACGCCGGCAAAGTTCAATCAAACCAAAAATTACTTCCCAAAAGTGACGTGCACAAAAAACATGGCGGCACGTTTAAAACGTGAGGCACGACAAGCATCTATTATCATGAGAACGCATCTTTAAGGTGAACACACACTTGTCTGTAGATAACGCTTCGATATAATAAAAGTCTAGGCCTCGCACAATAAATAAATATTTAACTAAGCTTTAAGCTTGTATTATGCATCCAACTAAACTGATACTATTACATACCTATACATACACAGATTATATATCTAAACTAATATTATAAAGAGGTAAAATTTGTAAGTTTGTTTGTTTGTTTGTTCGTATGTTCGAGGTTATCTCAGAAATTACCAATCCGATTTGAATAATTATTTTTTTAATGGCTAGCCACATGTAACGGGAAGGTTATAGGCTAATTTTCATCTCGAAATTCCCACAGGAACAGGCACAATGCGGGTAAAACCGCAAGCGCTGCTAGTTCAGCATAATAGTGTCAATTTCCTTTACGCATTGTTATTGCACTTAAATTCGATGACCGCATAAGCTGCGCCGAATTTGATGACGACATCAGAATTAGTCAAAAATTTCTGGGTTCTACTATACGGACGATTCGACGCGGACAAATGCCCGGCATTTTATGAAAGAATTCTAAAATTTGTTTCGTCGGACTCTCGACGCGTTCGGCTCGGGTAACTGTACGTTCACCTTTATGGTCCAACGGTAATCAACGTAGACAATCGGAGAGAGAAAGTGTTTGTAAACTTTTGATTGTTTGTGAAAATCTGTTGATTTATTGGTAAATTACGAAATAACAATTTAGTCGATAGTGGGTGTATGTAATGGTTTATACGTTTTTGTTGAAAAAAGAATTGAGATGACATAAAGCCTCTTTATACATTCTTCGATTTCCAACGATTTTGTGAACTGATACCATCAGTGAGATTGAGATATGAGGCTCAACAGTAGTAAATATTTGCCTATAATTTCTCACTTCTGTGCAAATGAAGAGGATTACAGGCTAGGCTAATACTTTATTTCGCACTAGGCACGCCCCGCGATGTTACCCCCGCTGTTCCCGTACCCGCGGGAATTTCGGGATAAAACATACCCCATGTGTTATTCTGATGTATAACATATATGTATTACTCAAAGTCAAATATTTTTATTCAGTTTCGGCCCCATAGAGGCTCTTTTGAACGTGCCACCCATTCGGAAGAACATCAGCAGAGAATGGGCAAGAAACTCTGCTGGAAACTACTGTAAAGTTTCATTCAATCCGTCAAGTAGTTTTTTCGTAAGAGTAACAAACGTACATATCGATGTATCTATACTAATATTATAAAGCTGAAGAGTTTGTTTTGTTTGTTTGTTTGTTTGTTTGTTTAAACGCGCTAATCTCAGAAACTACTGAACCGATTTGAATAATTCTTTTTGTAATAGATAGCCACATTCAACGGGAAGGTTATAGGCTATTTTTCATCCCGAAATTCCTACGGGAACGGGTACAACGCGGGTAAAACCGCGGGGCGCTGCTAGTATAAAATATGTATGTTTGTAAATCTTACACAAACTGTCGTATTTATAATATTAGTAGAATATTTCTGAAGTCCGCACATCCCTTAACAGCGCAGTCCCTTAAATAAACTTTCTCATGGTTAGAAATACAATTAACATAATTTCCTCATTCCTAAATACTTCACTGCACATCTCATCCGGACGCAGATTGAACCAAAACTGTTTAATTAAACTCGTATAACATTAAACTAAATAATGTTATGAATTATGATAACACTACTCATCGGGATGTTTTTATTCATAACATTTTGCGTCCGTGAGAGTAAGAAAGTTTGTTTTAAGATATAATATTGAAATCCTTACACCATCTATATATATAGTTATTGTAACATAAATACTGTAGACATCCTAAATATATACTAATCCTAACATACCTCTATATCCGGTAGTAACTTTTTACTTTCGTTAGAACACGCTAATCTCAGAAATTACAAATCCGATTTGAATAATTCTTTCTGTAATCGATAGCTTCTTTCAATGGGAAGATTATAAGCTATATTTCATCCCGAAATTCCCATAGGAACGGGCACAACGCGGGCAAAACCTCGGTTCTTCTACTACACATCTATGTCTCGTAACTATAGGAACACACTAGCAGCGCCTTACGGTTTAACCTGCGCTGTGCCCGTTCCTATGGGAATTTCCGGATTAAATGTAACCTATAACCTTCCCATTGAATGTGGCTATTCAATACAAAAATAATTATACAAATCGGACTGGTAGTTCCTGAGTTTAGCGCGTTCAAACAAACAATAAATCAATCTCATTATTAGAAACGCTTTATTATATTAATACTGGCTGCGCCCCGCGGTTTTACCCGCGTTGTGCCCGTTCCCGTGGGAATTTCGGGAATTTTTTTACATAAAAACCTTCCTCTTGAATCACTCTACCTATTACAAAAAACCGCATCAAAATCCGTTGCGTAATTTTAAAGATTTAAGCATACAGACAAACAGACACGAAACAGAGACGACTTTATTTTATACTATGTAGTGATGTATGTAGTCCTACAGTGCTCATATTCACCTTGGGTTCTTCAAGATGAAGCTATCACTCACTACACACTGTATCAGCAGTAAGACGTGACATGATATCTTATCTAGACAACAGAGATCGCTCTGTCTTAACTTATTGGATGCCTCAAATATGTGAGATAACCTATTTGCAAGCTATTTTGTAAAATATCACCTTGTACGTTAATTTATAGGCCTTTTACAGAGTAATAAAAATGAATGGAGATTCATATAATAACTGTCGCACTAAGGGTGGGTGCCTTGAGCTCCACTCCGCTACAATGGGAATGAACCCTTAGCTAAGCGTTAAAGAGAGATTTCTAACATGTATGAAAATCCTACTAATCATCATCACTACATAGTATAAAACAAAGTCGCGTCTGTTTGTCTGTATGCTTAAATCTTTAAAATTACGCAAAGGATTTTGATGCGGTTTTTTGTAATAGGTAGAGTGAGAGGAAGGTTTTTATGTAAAAAAATTCCCGAAATTCCCACGGGAACGGGCACAACGCGGGTAAAACCGCGGGGCGCTGCTAGTTTATTATAAATGCAAAAGTTTGTGAAGATGTATGGATGATACTTAAGTGACTTCTCTAAGTTGGACAGTAACTGCCTTATTCATGAACGCTCTCGAACTAAAACACTGTTAGTGAGTGTTTTGTCTCTTTTGCTCTTTGGAAAATAGCGTATGACAGAAAGGGACAAACCATTTGATAGCTACAATGCTGCTAGTAAGCGGTTATGAATAAATAAGGCCCTAAATCACTAACTGCTGCACTCAGAAACGTTAATTAAAACGACACTTAACTAATCCTAACTTAATATTATAAATGCGAAAGTAACTCTGTCTGTCTGTTACGCTTTCACGCCAAAACTACTGAACCGATTCGAATGAAATTTGGTACACAGCCTGAGAAAGGACATAGGTTACGTATTATCGCGAAATTCCTACGGGAATAGGTACAACGCGAGTGAAACCGCGGGGCGCTGCTAGTTGACATATATTTTCATACAAAATCACTCATTACATCTAAGAAGCATTCGACGTACTGGCGTAAAGAAATTAGCACAGTTAACTAAAAAACACAATACGGTAGAAAAAATTGCGTTTCCTGACACGACCCTTAACATCTGGTTCATCTCATACCCCGAACTGTACGCCGGAAAGAGATCCAGACTCCGTAAGTAAACAAATAACGAAACGTTATAAATATTCTACACCGTAATAATATGGGCAAACAAGCCGACTACTAGCATTTTCATGTACTTTATCTAACAATTTATTATGACTAAAAAAAGTCAAGCCTGTAATCTCCCACTGCTGCACAAAGGCCTCTCATCTCACTGTAGATATCAGTACAGTGAGAGGGGTTAGGCATAATCACTACGCTTGCCAAATGCGGGTTGGTGATCTCAAACCCGCGCCATGTTTGAAAAGTAGGAAACAAATTTTCGCTCGACCCAGGAATTGAATCTGGGACCTCGGTCTTGCCAGGTGAGTGCACATTCCACTAGACCACGGAGGCGTTATTATGAATATCTCAATTCTATACTAAAACTAGCAATACCCCGCGGATTTACCCGCGATGTGCCTGTGTCCGTACGAATTTGGGGATGAAAAATAGCCTATAACCTTCCCGTTGAATGTGGTTATCCATTACAAAAATAATTACTTAAATCGGACTGGTAGTTTCCGAGATTGGTGTCGTTATAGATATCCATATTCATCAGCAAGTTATTAGGCTATTTTTCACCCCGAAATTACCTCGGGAACGGGCACAACGCGGGTAAAACTGCGGGTCGCTGCTAGTAATTCCATATTCACATTAAATTGTGTGTAATGGTTATCTTTTGTAAATCATAAAACAATTCCTAGTAATACAGGTAACAACGTCAGTAGAAGTAAAGTATACTGTTTAAAAACACCACGCGAAGAATTAAGACAGAGACAGACAGATAACCATTTAAACCGATTTCAATAAAAGGTAGTGAGTATTGTTAACAAACTATACTAATAAAACAAAGCTGAAGAGATATTTTGTTTGTTTGAACGGGCTTATCTCAAAAACTACGCATCCGATTTGAATAATTATTTTTGTAATAGATAGCCACGTTCAACGGGAAGGTTATAGGCTATTTTTCATCCCGAAATTCCTACGAAAACGGACACGATGCGGGTGAAACCGCGAGGCGCTGCTAGCTTCTTATAAAACGATCGGTCGGAAGCCCATTTGTTGCGAATCGAAAACAATAAATTGAACAAACCGTTTGGAAAGCTGTATCATAAGGTTTACGACTAAAAGAAATCAGGTTATAAAATATCGGTGTTATAAAATATAGTGGTAATATTTACTACTTAATACAGTAAAAGTATTGGCCTGATCCCACAGCTGGGCAGAGGCCTCTCATCTCACTGAAGATATCAGTACAGCAAGTTCGACTTGGTTAGTGACCAACCCTGGTGCTGGCAGTTGAGGATGTCGTAATCACCACGCGCCCACATTGCCTGTGTCCCACTACTGGGCAGAATACTAATTTTCATTCGTCTTTCATCAACAGATAGACAGATACATGAATAATACATCAGGTTACTTTTCATTCCATAATTCCCTCGGTTAAGTTGGAACTGCCTTGCTTAGGTAGAAGTTCCTAAATAATTTAAGTATCAAAAAATTTTTTGAGTAACCCTTGGCGTGGTGATTACGCCTAATCCTCCTCACTGTACTGATATCTTCAGTGAGATGAGAGACCTTCGCTCAGCAGTGGGACATTACAGGCTTATACTATACTTTACTTTAACCCTTGGACTTGGTTACAGCAAGAGTATAACCACTGCTTACACCACAACTGTTTGTCCACAAGCTGACCTAAATAAAAAAAACATATAAAAACTTACTGTGCCCAGTAATCTTCCCAGTTCCTCTCCTTACTGGATCCATACCCCCTGGGCAAAGTCGCCGTCTTGCCCCTGCCGTTTAAAGACGCCATCGACCCCCTCTTATCAGGCAAACTGACTACCGAAAGTCTAGAAGTAGGCTCCGACCTAAAAGACTGCAAAGAGCACTGCGATCCAGTTTCTTCAGACTTGTGCACGTTCGGTGTTTGATATTCGCTATAGTTGTTAAGACTGTGGGTGTCTTGCATGTCTATCAGAGGCCTTGTGGTACGGCGGTAGGCAAACGTATCAGCTTTGTTGAATGAGGAGGTTTTCTTTAACATTTTAGGTGATTCTTGAACGCTGGTCAGGGAAGGCATCTTGCTGTCCCGTTCTTGATCAATTTCGTGTTCTAGCTGAGTTTGGACGTGGGCTAACATCTCTTCTAGGTCCCCTAAATCTGGGTCTAGGTTCATTTTTTGACGACGCATTTTGACTGATTGACACTTTAGTACTCAAAAGTTAAATCTTTGCTCTAAAGGGTAGTTCTCACTTTAGTACTCAAAGAGTTTTAACACTTATATAATCACTAATATTTTCAGCATTTATCCTGCAACGGTCACTTCATACACTTTGTTACCCAACTTTCCAAACAAAGGGTAAATATTAAATTGTTTTAACAGTTCACATCACTATTTCATAACCACCATTTTTAAAAACAATCTCTAATTTACTTTAATTTAGACTTCCTTTTTACTGTTCGTAAAACAAAATTAACCAAACATTATTATTGATAGGTTCGGTTCCGCGCGTGGTATTTTAATGCGCGTGCGTCTGCGCAGGGCGGCGAGCGACGCGCAAATGACACAGTTTTTATTGAAATTTCCTTCGAAAGACATTTGCCTTGGACACTCATACCCGTTATCTTTGAACACCCTTATTCCGTTAACCATAAAGACTATATTTAAGTATTTTTTAGTAAAAACTATTATGTAATCTATAGTTTAAGCACGGGTTTAAGTAACATTGATGGATCGAAGGTAAGTGTTATAGTTTGATTCTTATCACGTAGAGAATAGAGGTTATTTTTCAAGTTTAACTGCGGGTTTATTGTTATTACTCTTTACTGATGTTAATTAGTTCGATGTAAGCTAGGTCATTAGTACTTGTTTTACATATGTACAAGATAACATAACACATTAATTTTCACTTAACATTTTGTAAATAACATATAGTATTGTCTATTTTATGGGGTGTGACCTTATGCTATGCTACCAAATAGTATAGTAACGTAGCATATTATTTCTTATATTCGGAGGGCACGTTAAGCCGTCGGTCCCGATAACTTTCTACGGATAGTAGTCGTTACATGAGCCATGTCAGAAGCCTTTGGCGGCTCTATAACTCTGACACCAGGATTGGTCAGGGTGACCATCCACTCGATGAAGAAGAAGATTTCTTATATCCGAATATTGAAGCGCAACTCAAATTTAAGCAGCTTTTAATCCATACACTTTTGATTTTTATTGAGTAAATTTTCCTACTTTGAGTAACGTTTAGGGGTAGTTGGGGGTTACTCTACTATTTTTGGTGGTACCTTCAAAAGAGCCTCTATGGGGCCAAAACTGAATAAAAATATTTGACTTTGACTGTTCTTGAGAGAAGGTTCTTTGCCTCCTATTTGCCACCGAGCAGCTCATAAACTCGCAAACTCGCCAACTATCAGCTCGTTAATTGGCACTATGTTAAAAATCTCGTCTCAATTACTAAACATTCACTGCCGTACTCAATGACATCCATTACAACGACACTTAACTAATTGACGTAATTTTTAATTTTTACATGTAAAAATCACTCATTAAATCTCTACTATGGAAGCATTCGACTCCTCCTAAGTGTAAGCAAGCCACTTATTAAAAACTTTAACCTACAAAACCTATCTAGACTTGGTACCTGACCTCGAGTCTAGCTTTAACAGACTATTCCATATTTGAATAAGGAGCGACGTCTCAATCAACTCGTGCGCAATCATAACCAATTAAGGACACGCGATTGGATCAAATTATTGTGACGTCATTCGTTGACCGACTTGGAGAAAGGTGGTGTAGGTATTAAGTAAGATGTTTAAAAGGTTATGCTATAATTGACGCTAGTTCGATGTATTGAAATAAAATAATCATTTATTGCCACTATTGCAAGGAAAATAAAAAATCAAAATAACATTTAAAATAATGAAGCAAAAGGCGACGTCTGAGCTGAAATGAAGCTATCATGTTGAAAAAGTATGCCTATACAACTAGCAGCGCCCCGCGTTTTTACACACGTTGTACCCGTTCCCGTGGGAAATCCGGGATAAAATGTATCCCATATGTTATTCTGATGTATAACCTATATTACTGTTAAGTTTCATTCAAATCCGTTCAATAGTTTTTTCGTGAAAGAGTAACAAACAAACATAAACACATCCTCACAAACTTTCGCATTTATAATATTAGTAAAATAAATTTGATTTTTCCTAGTAAATTAATTAGGGCATTATAATTAATTCATTCGCGATCGATGACGTATCGAATTTAAAGGAAAAATGTCGTTATTTCGTTTTTATTTAGAAATATTTAATGCGTCACTCACCTAGAGTAGTGATTTTATATGATTCATTTTATAAAAGGAAATCAACGGAATGAAAATAAGTGGATTTTTTGGAAATTATTCAATACTAGCAGCGCCCCGCGGTTTTACCCGCGTTGTGCCCGTGCCCGTGGGAATTTCGAGGCGAAAAATAGCCTAAGCCTTCCCGTTGAATGTGGCTCTCCAATACAAAAATAATTATTTAGATCGGACTATAGTTCGAGATAAACGAGTTCAAACAAACAAACAAACAAACAAACTGCAGCTTTATAATATGAGTATAGAATCTATACTAATATTATAAAGCTGAAGAGTTTGTTTTGTTTGTTTGTTTGTTTGTTTGTTTGTTTGTTTAAACGCTCTAATCTCAGAAACTACTGAATCGATTTGAATAATTCTTTTTGTAATAGATAGCCACATTCAACGGGAAGGTTATAGGCTATTTTTCATCCCGAAATTCCTACGGGAACGGGTACAACGCGGGTAAAACCGCGGGGCCCTGCTAGTATTATGATATACAAGTTTAGATAGATCACTACATAGTTTAAAACAAAGTCGCTATTTTTGTCTGTTTGTCTGTATGCTTAAATCTTTAAAATTACGCAACGGATTTTGATGCGGTTTTTTGTAATAGGTAGAGTGATTCAAGAGGAAGGTTTTTATGTATAAAAATTCCCGATATTCCCACGGGAACGGGCACAACGCGGGTAAAACCGCGGGGCGTTGCTAGTAGTTAGATATAGAACAGATCTGTATTAAGAAATGGCACTCCCAAAAAATAACTTGTTTACATGACTCGGTCTTCTATCTAATACCTATAACCTAATGTACAGTAATAAAACAATATAATCAACGTCCTTATCTGCCATGCAACGCTTCCGGTATAACATGATAACATAAAAAATAACCAAGTACACATACTTAATAACGGGATTGTACCGAGTAAGTAATAACATATTTAGTTTTGATCCAGTCACGCCCCGCGGTGTTGCCCGCGTTGTACCCGTTCCTGTGGTAATTGCGGGATAAAATATATCCCACGTGTTAAACTGATGTTTAATCTATATTACTGTAAAGTTTCATCCAAATCCGTTCAGTAGTTTTTGCGTGAAAGAGTAACAAACATATATCCTCACAAACTTTCGCATTAAAATAGGTATTAATAGGATTTTAAAGAGATACTAGCTGCGCCCCGCGGTTTCACCCGCGTTGTACCCGTTCCCGCGGGAATTTCGGGATGAAAAATAGACGTTGGCCGATTCTCAGACCTACTCAATATGCTCACAAAATTTCATGAGAATCGGTCAAGCCGTTTCGGAGGAGTACGCGAACGAACACTGTGACACGAGAATTTTATATATAAGATGTATATTATGTAATATAGGTTATACATCAGACATGCGGAACACACGGGATATTTATTATCCCGAAATTCCCGCGGGAACGGGTACAAAGCGGGTAACACCGCGAGGCGCGGCCTGTTAACACCATTTTTCATTTATATCTCTTCAAACCACATCGTTCGAAGCTCAAACCGGAGCGGAAAGCTGTGCATCCATACGGTTAATGATTGGAGCACAAAAAGTAATGATCAACTGTAATTGTGAGGAAGGAAATGGACAATCAGCGGCTAATTATGTGCCTGTGTGATTCCTGTGTGTATTGTGGTTATGTGTGTGTGTGTGTGGATCTGTAGAGTCAAGTCTATGAACACAATTGTACAAGTAATTGCTTGATTTGGTCAAACTTTGAAAGCATAATAGTTCTGGTGCCTTAGTCATAAACGCTAAGTAAAATAATTTTAACTATGAAATGGTTCGTCCCTTTCCAACATTAAGAGCAAACGAGACAAAATACTCAGTTTTAAATAGGGTTGATCTATACTACTCGTAATATAGAGTTTCAATGCGCTAATCTCAGAAAATACCAATCCGATTTGAATAATACTTTGTGTAATGGATAACCACATTCAACGGGAAAGTTATAGGTTATTTTATCCCGAAATTCACACGGGAACGGGAAAAGAATTTGGTTATCTATGAATGTATGGTAAAGTAATAATAATATAACAGGTATAGAATAGTTACCTTCAAGAAAAAGGTTATAAACTAGTTTATATTTTTAAATTCCTATGGATACAACCTCAGAGATTTGCTTGTAAAATATATCCTGTCGAGAATTCTATAACTAGGTATTCGATTGTTACATAATTGTATCTGACGTAGGGCTCTCCAGTCACCTCGTCCACATTGGACCTTGAGTTTATTGCAATTGATACGGAAATAACAACAATCTACGTGCAGGAAAAATATCTTACTACCTCTTCAGTCAACACATTTCGAAAAGCGCCATCTATCCGAAACCCGTTGAACTAATTCAAACATGGAAAGCCACCGTTCCAAAGTTTACCCAATAGTACCGCATCTTTCCGCTAGATGGCAGGATACCGTCTAGACTGTACTACAGAATATGTAACAGTAAGTACGTGTTATAGACTGAATGGTTTTCGTCTAGCCATGTCTGGCTGGAGATGAGAAAAATCAATAGTTTGAATGAAACTATAAAGAGGTTGAAAATTAAAGGTTATAAGGGCAATGATCTGAAGTTCTAGAATAAGTTTAGTTTAGGTCTGGCTAGATAGAATGTCGGGAAAGCGAAGAAGTTTTGTCACCACAAGAGATACATCATCTGAGCTTGTTTAAAACGAAATCTTAAACGAACTGGTAACTAGGTGATAGGGACAATCACTAAATGTATGAACGGTAGCAGATAAATTCAAGGGGAAAATTATTCAGACGCCAAAAAGCTACGACTTTTTATTTCCTTACGTCGACATTTTGTTTAACGTTTAGTGGTGCGTGAACATAAGCTGTAGCAACTCACCCATAGGAGTAACCAGCAGAGTTTATTACCCATTCTTTCTGGTGTTCTTCTGAGGGACCAGTACGCTGCCGAGAATTTATAGAACCTAAACTAAACAAAAATGTTTAAGCTTCGAATTTTCTATTTCATAGTGATGTGTCTGATCCTAATCAAAGTACTTATATCCTCGGATATGAATAAGGATATAGCAAGTGTGGAGCTGTCCAAACCATGTCTCACTTACAGTGTCCCAGCAGCCGCGTTTCCTGCACTCTGGCGGATCTTTCGAAGGCAAAAAGTAAAATTTAAAAATTGCCCTGTAATGAATAAAAAAAATTAGCCTGTAATGTCCCACTGTTGGGCAAAGGCCTCTCGTCTCACTGAAGATATCAGTACAGTGAGGAGGTCGAAGGCAAAGGCAAACGACAGTGCAATAGACCTGGTCAAATTCTGGTCTAAGCACATTTGACTTTAAATAACCATCTCGAATCGATAAGAATACGGATATTACGTCAAGATCCGCAGATACGGATATCCGGCACATCCCTAGTCATTGATTCATTTTCGAGTAGATCAGTGGCCAACCTTGATATCGGAGTTTTTAGACCGCCCAAAGGCTTCCGACTTAAGTCTACCGATTGGAACAACCTTAACGTGCCCTCCGAAGCACATGCCTAGTTATAAGTGCTGATAGAACTGCAACTAGCTCAAGATCCAGGCAGACATTCTTGGAGTTATCTCGGACGGAATGTTGATTAAAAGGCCGGCGGAGTACGTGAGGCTGTACAGGACAGTGGGCTACACAAGTGGTATAACAAAATAAACAATAAGTGTTATAATATTTTTTTTAAGTTGTGTCATAGGTAAAAATACGTTAAAAGCAATTGGAGAAAGAAAGGATTCTGCATAAACCAGACTACGAAGTCATAATTTAAAAAACTGGCCAAGTGCAAGTCGGACTCTAGCACGGAAGGTTCCGTACTTTACAAAACGGCAAAAAATCACGTTTATTGTATGGGAGCCCACCTTGAATATTTGTTTTATTATATTTTTGGTATTTATTGTTATAGCGGAAATAGAAATACATCATCTGTGAAAATTTAAACTGTCTAGTTAACTCAGTTCTTGAGATATAGCCTGGCGACGAGACGGACGGACGGACACGGACTGACAGGGAAGTCTTAGTAACAGGGTCCCGTTTTTACCCTTTGGGTACGGAACCCGAAAAAACAAATATCACAAGAAGACTAATTTATTTCTTAAGTATGGAGGCAAATCGAGAATGGTACTATCATCTCATCAACAAAGGCCTCTCCCCATTCCTTCCAATACATCCCTGTCCTGGGCTACATGCAGTTAAACCTCCTTTTTCCAATTTCCGATTAATTTTAAATTAATTCCCCTAATTAGTAACATATCTGCTGCATAGAGTACTCAAATACACAATAACATCCTTCAAGAAGTTATACTTAACGTTACTATAGCTCTTCATGTTTAGATAATCTTCTATAACAAAGTATCGTGTTTTGCTTACACATATATCGTATATTGCTGTGATGATGTACAACCAAACCATCTTCAATACATATACTATAAAACAAAGTCGCTTTCCGCTGTCTTTCGGTCTGTCTGTCCCTATGTATGCTTAGATCTTTAAAACTACCAAACGGATTTTGACGCGATTTTAAATAGATAGAGTGATTCAAGAGGAAGGTTTATATTTATAAAAATTACCGTATTCCCACGGGAACAGGCACCACGCGGGTAAAATTGCGGGGCGCTGCTAGTTCTTCATATAATCAATTTTTTTTATTGTCTCAAAATGTGGACCAATGTCGTCAATTTTCCAGCCGAAGACGATTGCTCCTGAAGAGGAAAAAGGTTCAGTGATTTTATTTCATTCTTAACCTATCTCTAAACCTTTTTTTTCTTCAGGAGTAGTCGTCTTCGCCTGGAAAATTGACGACATTGTTGCACATTTGGTGACAATAAAAAATAGAGTATACATTTATTAATCCTAATATTATAAATGCGAAAGTTTGTGAGGATGTATGTATGTATGTATGTTCGTTACTCTTTCACGACAAAACTACTGGTCGGATTTGATTGAAACTTTACGGTAGGTAATATATTATAGGTTATACAACAGAATAGCACATGGAATACATTTTATCCCGAAATTCCTGCGGGAACGGGTACAACGCGGGTAACACCACGGGGCGCGGCCAGTTCCTTATATTTTTTAAAGCTTGTGTGCCCGTCTGTACCGTGACCAAGATGCTATGAGAAAAAGATTTTATTGTTTCATTCCTTCGGGCCAAGTTATAGTCGACAGATCAGTGAGACGGACTGTCTGTGTGTATTTAACCGACTTCAAAATGGGAGGACCTCAATGGGACCGCTTTTTTAAAAACATTTTAGCCGAATTCAAAATAGGACTCTGTTTTCCAATGATCATAGTCATAGAGGAAGATGTATTTTCCAGCAGTGGACATCCTGCGGCGACATGATGATGATGAATGCTTGTGCACTCCTAGTTAAGTACGCAATTTAAGCCGTCTTTCCCGGTTAGTTTGAACGGATAATAGTCGTTACATGAGCCATGTCAGAGGCCTTTGGCGGCTCAATAACTCTGACACCAGGATTGGTCAGGTTGACCATTCACTCGATGGAGAAGAAGGAGTACAGATAATGTAAGTTTTAAAACGACTTATAGCGATACAATTCCCATTTCCCTATTAAAAACAGACTCTCATCTCTTAACTTGTATCTCTCCGCTTCGCTCGACTGCACCGCATTGAACTACAGTTCCGCTACAGATGTCAACATCGACAGCAAAAAAACATCGCCCTTATTACCAACACAATAGAGACTAGAATACCACAAAAAGTTGATCAATTTCCCACAAAAAGCCGAGCGTAGAGAAAATTTAAAACGCTCTTATTACGAGAGCAATAAGAATTAAAATCTTAGTATGTTCTTCGATGTCTTACAAAATGTGGTTGAGCGGAGTTGAAGTAAAATGGACTCTTTAGGGAGTAGATAAAGGTTATTTTTGAACGGTTTAAAACATAATAGATGGATAGATGGATGAGAACCTATTGTGGTACATTTCGTGAAGTTTTGTTTAGAATATTTTTGTTTTAATTGTTACTGTTTTTTGGGAATTTGGTTCAAAGAATTTGAAAGCAGAGGTCCCTTACTTAGAAGTTATGGTCAAGTTTGGAAAACTATTAGGGTACCTATTCTATGACGAACGCAGTGCAAAACAAAATTAGGGGTTAGTTATACATATTTGTCAAATGTTGAAAATACTAGATACTAGTGAGGCACCCTCGCTTCGCTTCCGTTAATTCGGATTGGGTAAGGTTTCTGGAGGAATTCTGGCTCAAAGTAGCTATCAGTTAAAAACTCAAGTGTATCAAAATTTGTTCAATTGAGTTTTTAGAACATACAGACAGTACGCTACGGGGGACTTTGTCCATGCGAGGTCATACATTCTAACAGCTACATTAAATCCACAAAACTAATAAATTAAATAACCAAAACCAAAAATACAGTTAGCATTTCCATTTAGCAAGCTAATCAGAATGCCTTATAAGACGTCATTCCTAATCAGCCACCAACGCGCGAATGACAAAAAAACACACTTTTGATTTGAATATCGAACTACCCACTTAAAAATTAAAATGGCGCGTGGGTTTGGCGCTATACTCAGCGATGTTTTATTGCACGTTGCTTCACTTTTCTTCTAATATTAAAATAAGGTGTACGTGACCGAATTTTTATTTCCTTTTGTTGAATTTTATATGGTTATAAAGATTTTTGAGGATTTAATATGAGGTTTTCATAGTTTATTAGTTTTGCCTGTGGTTTCGCCAAATGAGGCAATCTAGAGAGCAACTTCGTCAATTATGATATGAACTATAAACAAATTATTATTGATATATGAAATATTGAAATTATATCGACAAAATTGTGAAAACTTAAAAAAAAAATGGTTTTCACATAAAAGTGTCTATTCTTAACACTATCTATACTAATATTATAAAGCTGAAGAGTTTGTTTTGTTTGTTTGTTTGTTTAAACGCGCTAATCTCAGGAACTACTGGTCCGATTTGAAAAATTATTTTTGTAATGTATAGCCACATTCAACGGGAAGGTTATAGGCTATTTTTCATCCTGGAATTCCTACGGGAACGGGCACAACGCGGGTAAAACCACGGGGCGCCGCTAGTCTTAATATATATATAATTCTACTGTACGTGTGTATGTCACTGAACTCCTCCTAAACGGCTGGACCGATTTCAATGTTTTTTTTTAGTATGCGTTTGGATAGCACCCTGGATTGTTTAGATTCACACTAGCGACATCTATTGTGTCGCGGGTGGAACCGCGCGGGACAGCTAGTAACATCATATATTTTGATTGCCATACACAATCAAAAGTAAAAAAACAACAAAACATTATTCCATCCAACCAATGACTCTAGTTCGGTACCTATCGTCCCATTAACGCTGTAACCCGATCAGTAACAACCGTACGACGCCAAGGCTCATGTTTGTGGGTGACCACAGCTGTCATGACCGAGACCTGACACCCGAAATGGGAGCATTGAGATAAGTGTGACAATGACATGGTAAAGATCAAATATGGATTCAGACTTCGTAATAAAACAATGTGTTAATTAGGACTAATTGTTATTTCTGGTTTGATAAAACAATAAAATATAGACCACAGATTGAACCGCGTTGCACCTACCCGTTCCTATGGAATTTTTGGCAAAAAAAGTAAAAACCGCAAGAAAATCCGTTAAATATTTTTTGATGACAAGGCTTTCGGGGACTTTGTTTTATAATATGTACAGATAGACTTAGTATAGACAGATATGCCATCACGTTCATCCATAAGTGAGAGGAAACTCTCAGAAAAATGTACTCAAACCGTGTCATCAGAACAGCTCTCAGCTGCCACACCGCGTAGGTACTACCACAATGAGATGTAATACAGTCTTCCCACGAGCTTGATATCAATGTAGATGGTACAAATGAACTTCTGGCCTCAATACCTGTGGTAATAGTAGGGCCATTTAGGATTTAAGGTTATTGTTTATTGTTTTTTGCAGTATTTCAGAGATTTGTCAGCGTTTTAGCCAAGTTCCCGTGCTTATTTAGCATTTGTGATTATGAAGATTTGATGGTCTTTTTGGAGTATTTTACAGGTTTTATTTTCCGGTCCCCTGAGAGTTTCAAAATAATATACTATATCGGCTTAGTAGTTCCAGAAATTAGCGCGTCCAAAACACTATCCTCATTCTTAACTCATGTATTCATCCTCCAGGCTTTTGGCATGCCTCAATGCCAAAGGTCGTCGACATAAGAGGCGGTTTAAAAAATACAATACACCATTAGCTCATTCGGGATTTAGGGTGCGTTTCCATTGAAGTGGAGCGGTGAGATGCAGAGCCAGATTGACCAATCACATCGCATTGGAATTGACACAATATTTTCATAATGCATTGTGATTGGTCAGAGGAACTCCGCACGGCTCCGCTCTGCTTCAATCTAAACGCACCCTTAGTTTTGTTCCCTTTACGTAGTCTAAAAAGTTTTTGACATAAGAGCGAAAAATCCCATCAATCTTGACTCTGCATTTTTATTAGTTATCCCAATCATAATATTGACATTGGAACCTAATTCGTGGGCGACGATGTCATTGATGTAGCAATTGATCGGGGGGTCAATTGACGTGAATTATTAGGGGACTTATTTGTATTAGATGCATGATCGTGAAGTCTTGGTAATGGATATGGTGGAATCAAAATTATAGGGACTCGCAAAATTGCTTGATAAGTAAGTTCGTAATAGTTTAGTGGTCAACCCTGGCGTCGAAGTTTTAGACCGCCTAAAGGCCTCCGACAAGGTCTGACGATTCAAACAACCGGGACCGACAATTCAACGTGTCCTCCGAAGGATGATAGCGCTCAGATAGAAAATGCCACCATCAGCCACCCATCCAAGTGCTTGCTTGGTTATTATTTCGGTTTTTAAGGTTACTTAGCTAGATAACAAGAAAGGAATCATAGATTCTGATGTTTTGGTGGTCCAGTGGCATGTGTCGCCTGCTAAGACTGGGATACCGGGTTCAATTCCCGGATCGAGCGAAGGGTATTTTTAAGTCACTTTTCAAACACGGTTCGGATTTGAGATCACCAACCCGCATTAGGCAAGCGTGGTGATTACGCCTAATCCTTCTCACTGTACTGATATGTTCAGTGAGATGGGAGATTTACATTATAGACTAAAGGCCTTATTCATAAACGCTCACTATCAGCATTTTATCTATCAAATGGTTTGTCCCTTTCTGACATACGCTATTTTCCAAAGAGCAAAAGAGACAAAACACTCAATAACAGTGTTTTAGTAATAGAGCATTTATGAATAAGGCAGTAACACTTTACTTATAGATTCGCCATGAACATCCGTCAGTCTGTTCGTACTCCTGTCGGCTGAGAATTCTAACATAACTGTGACAAAGTTCTATTTACACACACAAAGTAACAACTTAATAACTCTGTAACATTAATTTAATTAATTAACTCGTGCCCTACATACACCTCCAAGCGATGATATGAATATTGAACTCGTAATTATTTCTTCATTATTTAAAGTGCTTGTTAAAATATTTTAATTAAGACAGTTTTGGGTAATGTTTGCTTGATATGTTTGTATGTTGAAAGCGTAATTTGATAAAGATGAGACGTCGCTAAATTTTAATTGATCGATATAATTGATCCACTTTTATAACTATCCAGTATACAAAAATAAAAGAAAAATTCCGACCGAAATGAGAACTTCCTCCTTCGGTGTTTGATTGAAGTCGTTTCACGTTACAGGACGATTGAAAGATATAACACAACTATAATAATCTATAATATCAAAATGAATCGCTGAATCTGTTGCTAAGCGCATAACTTCAGAACGACTGCATCAAATTGGATGATTCTTTTTTAATGTGTTCCTTATTGTCAGGACAAAGAAGAAAAATAAGGAATAAAAATCTCAAAATTCCCACGGGAACGGGGGTGCTGCGGGTGAAACCGCGGGGCACAGCTAGTTTTAAATAAAACTATAAGCATATTATTAAGTTTTTATGTTCGTTTGTTCGGGCTTATCTTGGGAAGTCCGATTCGAAAAAATATTTTTGTATTGGATAGTAACATTCTCGAGAAAGGTTATAGGCTATTTTTTATCCCGAAATTCCTGTGGGAACGGGCACAAAACGGCGGCGGCGGCTAGACCAGAGAGAAACCTTTTCTACATGTCTCAAACATGGCTCGGGTTTGAGATCACTAACCCGCATTAGACAAGCGTGGTGATTACGACATCCTCCTCACTGTACTGATATCTTCAGTGTGATGAGAGGCCTTTGCCCAGCTGTGGGACACTACAGGCCTTTTTAAAATGTAATATTTCGGACCGTGTGATTATGTCCATATCTATAGAAGGAAAGCTGTAACCAACAGCTAGTACTAAGGTACAGTTCAGATAACAATGAGTAGACGTAAACAATATATGTATTACTAGCAGCGCCCCGCGGTTTTACCCGCGTTGTGCCCGTTCCCGTGGGAATTTCGGGATGAAAAATAGCCTATAACCTTCCCGTTGAATGTGGCTATCCATAAAAAAAAAGAATTATTCAAATCGGTTCAGTAGTTTCTGAGATTAGCGCGTTTAAACAAACAAACAAACAAACAAACAAACAAACAAAACAAACTCTTCAGCTTTATAATATTAGTATAGATTTACTCAGTACATAAGGATGAACTAATTAGTCCGCGCAAATATTGAAATCATATGTTTGTTTAATTCGTTTAATTTAATATAGAATTCATTTGCTAGATATTGTTGTTATAGTTATTCTAATTTCATATTTTACTAGTGCCTCACTGTTACGCCCGTTCCTATGGGAATTCCGGGATGCAAACCCTTTATCTTCCTGTTCAATGTAGCTCTTCTATAGACGTATATTTTTAAATCAGTACCTACTAAGTACTGAGAACAAATTCTCGTCGTAATCGTCGTCAAAAGGAGGGAGAATCGCAATATTTTTGAAGACAGAATGCCAACGAGAACAAGAGATGCCACCCATCCAAGTATTGTCCGAGCTGCTCGTTGCTTAGCAATCATGATGATTTAACATCACTAAAAGTAAAACCAGTACTATTTAGTAATCTGTGGTAAAACTACGTCACGAGCGCTTGCGCAACTTTTAATAATAAAAAGTACAAATAAATCTGTATGTTAAGTTAAATATTATGAACAGATAACGTATCGACCCAATTCGAGCCGACATCATCCGATACGACCGATTATTTAACAATGGCCGATAAATCCTAGTGTTCTCGAGATAATTAGAACGTGAAACAGAATTGCTGAACCGATTACGATGTTTTTTCTATACATATTGCAAAACTTCCTTTATATTCCTTCAATGGCCAAAACGAATACTCAGGGTGTCAACAGACCGATCGATCGCTCGTCGATCAACGGAATCGATTAAAGTCGATTGACTGGTATTATAGCTTCAATAGATCGATGGATACCGTTCGACTAACCAATCGATCGATTGTCGGTCGACGGCATCGGTCGACGTTAATCGATAACCCCCGGGGTGAAGGCGTCGACGATTCAAATTCTATCGACCATCGATCGACGGCATCGATCGATAATTTGAATCGTCGATTGATCGGGTATCACCCTTCTTCAAAGTCAAAAGTAAAATGGTATATTTTATTTGGCGTTTTTCGTCTGAAACACATATTTTTGATCGTTCGAGTAACTAAACTTTACCGATTGTTAGACAAAATATGTAGTCTATTTTATCTAACAAACAAGCCAGTCTAAAAACTGACAGGACTGTCTGAGACGGTCTTAACGAACATTAAACTTTACCTTGACAAACAGTCTATATAAAAACTAAAGTACAGGCATTCCTTTATAAAACTAAGAGATCTTGAATTAAATTCCTTTAAGTAGTTTGTTCGTCTGTTAACCATAAACGGATTGCAATTACGTTTATTTATATGTACGTAGGTATTTAATTACAGTTCCTTTGTATGTCTTCTTCTGAATCTTCTTCTTCATTGAGTGTATGGTCAACCTTACCAATCCTGGTGTCAGAGTTTAATATATGCAAGGCGAATTAAAAATCTATACTAATATTATAAAGCTGAAGAGTTTGTTTTGTTTGTTTGTTTGTTTAAACGCGCTAATCTCAGAAACTACTGAACCGATTTGAATAATTCTTTCACTGTTAGATAGTCTATTTATCGAGGAAGGCTATAGGCTACATTTTATCCCGAAATTCCCACGGGAACGGGTACAACGCGGGTAAAACCGCGGAGCGCTGCTAGTATATGCATATACAGTTAGTTTCCAGACTACACTTGCTACACATCAAATAATGAGTATCATTTTAAGACCGCCTCAAGACCTTCGACATGGTCTGACGATTACAACTACCGGGACCGACTTGCCCTACGAAGCATCATCATTGATTTCGAGTAGGTCAGTGGCAAGCACTGCTGTCGGGAGATTTTAGACCGCCTAAAGGCCTCCGACATGGTCTAACGATTGAAATACTTTAGCGCTCAGATCGCAATGGCGTCGAACACCCATCCAGAAGGGTCGAGTCGCACGTTGCTTAACAATTGCAATGAGCTTACATGGCTGAATAAACTCCAAGATCGCTAATCTATTGAACGTTTGCTTGAACGCGCTCATCTGATACTACCAGTCTAATTCGAATAATTCGTTTTGTATTTGATAGCTACGTCAAAGAGGAAGATTTGAAACAAAATCCCAAACGGACACAAGGCAGGCAAAACCGCAGAGCACTCCTAGTCTAGATAACTATGTTAAGAGATTAAATAAAAGTCAATTGGCTTACTGTAATATAGGGTGGTCTTTTTGCAAGAATACTTTAACTACAATGGTTATCAAATCCACCCCCATACAGCATACATTCTGAGATAATGTACCGCTATATGGGGGTAACGGATAATTTACAAACGACAAACTCAGCGATAGATAACTGGAGCGATGTTCGGTAGCATTTTGGCGATAAAAAGGCTTTTTTACTTTCATTTAAAAAGTAATAGTTGCACCTCGCGGTTTTACCCGCGTTGTACCCGTTCCCGTAGGAATTTCGGGATGAAAAATAGCATATAACCTTCCCATTGAATGTGGCTATCCATTACAAAAATAATTATTCAAATCGAATTGGTAGTTTCTGAGATTAGCGCGTTCAAAGAAACCAAAAATTCCAACTCTTCAGTTTTAATATATTAGTATAGATAGGTATTAGTAAAGATATATAAGACTAGCAGCGCCCCGCGGTTTTACCCGCGTTGTGTCCATTCCTGTGAGAATTTCGGGATGAAAAATAGCCTATGTTACTCGTGGATAGTGTAGCTTTCGAATGGTGAAAGAATTTTTAAAAACGGTCCTGTAGTTTTTGAGGCTATTCATTACAACCAAACAAACGAAGTTTTCCTCTTTATAATATTAGTGTAGATGTATAGCAATGGTACCTATATGTTTTTCCCGTGTTAATGACGTCAGTAAATAAATAAGTAGCCATATTTATTAATTGTTATTCATACGATTTACCTAACTAATTAATATTATCCTTCCTTTAAACACGATATGCACGTATGCGTTCTTGGATCGCTTGTAATACCTAGAGTACTAAATCCTTGTTCTGATATTTGTATCCTAGTCATACTAATCTATACTAATATTATAAAGCTGAAGAGTTTGTTTTGTTTGTTTGTTTGTTTAAACGCGCTAATCTCAGGAACTACTGGTCCGATTCGAAAAAATCTTTTTGTAATGGATAGCCACATTCAACGGTAATGTTATAGGCTACTTTTCATCCTGAAATTCCCACGGGAACGGGTACAACGCGGGTGACACCACGGGGCGCGAGTGGTATGTCATATGTGAGTGTCTCAAAAGCTACCAGTGGAAAGTTTCCGCCTTGTAATTTCACTATAAACAAAATGTAAAATGCATCTTTTTCCGTCGCAATGATCCTGCATAATGTATACGATAAAGGGAATAAAACGTCAATCTCTATACCAGACAAACAAACGCACATTACAACATTACCCACCGCAACAAAAAACCGAACCCACCAATAAAAACGTCACGAAACAAATTACGCACAATAACAATTATTATAACCGTAATCAGATCACAATGCACTATTGTCACATCACTATGACATCGGTAAATCGAAGCACATCACTAATGCGTACGCGCATCTAGAGCGACCGAACGCGACTGATATGCGCGGGAGTTTGAAATGAAAATATTTTGTTAGAGAGGGATAGATGTATGGGGAAGGAGGGAGATGGGTAGTTGTTAGTAATAGAGTAAGTATGGTTACAGGTTGTGGGAAAAAAATGCCTATTTTACAGAAAAAAAATTTGGAAATTAAATACTTTTGACCGTCTTTGAACAGCCAAAGAAATCATAATTAATCAATCACTGAGTGGGTCATTTTGGCATATTAAGGTCCTTGGCAAACTAGTCTAGTTAGACTGTCTTTAGACTGACTTTTTCGTCGCAGTCTAGTCTGCCTTAAGCCAGTATAATTATAACACTTGGTGGTAAAATTCCTCAGGCGAAAGACTTCAGTTTAGACGTATTGTCTCCGTGAGGTCCCTCGTGTCTTCATATACCAGAAACCAGTCTATATACTGCCTGGACTGAGGTTTGCGCAAGCTCTAAGTAGTACTATACAATTATTTAAATTATTAAATTTTTAAAGTATTGAATACTTGGTGTTCCGCGATTTTATTCATTCATTTGCGATTCATATTAACGAACTAGTACATCCGAAAACAAAATACTGTTGAAATGAAAATCCGTTCGTTGGCAGCTTAAACTAAAAACAAGGATTAAATAAAACCTATTTTGTAAGCGTTTTAATTGTCTGTGTGAGTGTCCAAAATAGAGGTTATTTTGAAATGCAACTGTTAAATAGAGGATTAAAAGGGATTTGGGTGGCTCAGTCATTTTAGTTCGTATAATAGTATAATTCGAATTTCAAAAAAGTTTTAACCCCCAACGCAATAGGTGTTATTAGTTTGACGTTGACATCTGTGTATGTATAAGTGTGTGTGTACAACGTAGCTCTGCGAATGGTCAGATTTCGACGCGTTAAAAAACATTAAATGCCTAAGTCCTTGCTGTATGTTTGGTAAAAATCCAGTAATTTTTGCGTATGGGGTTTTTGAATTTTTAATTCTGTAATTCTTTGCCGCGCAAATTTTTGGAGCAATCAGACTAGAAAAATAAGAGAATTGTAATAAAACCTCCGGGAGAGCACACAACGCGAGTAAATACAAGGGCACTGCTATTAGCCAAAAATATTATTTGAAAAAAAAGTATAAATATACGTAGGCACATTTTTCATCACCACAGAAAAACACCTATCTGCGCCATACTTACTCTATGCATGTTTGCACAGACAAAGTTGAATTATGTTATGATTGATAAGTGGTTAAGTTACAATGACGATTGAGAGAGTTTCAACATTAATCAAACAAGCCGCGATAGTGTAGCGGTTACAACTACCTGTAAGGGTATGGTGGGGAAACTGAAATCGAGATTAATCACGCGACGCCGATAAACTAATTACTGTAATGTTTATTAATGACATGTCTTCTTCTTCTTCATCGAGTGGATGGTCACCCTGACCAATCCTGGTGTCAGAGTTATTGAGCCGTCAAAGGCCTCTGACATGGCTCATGTAACGACTACTATACGTAGAAAGTAACCGGGACCGACAGCTTAACGTGCCCTCCGAAGCACGGAACTAATTACATACTTTAATTTTAATAATGACATGTCAAAAAACACTATTAAATGTCAAAAATCATTAATATGTGTGAGTTTTCACTGAAGCGGAGCTGTGCGGAGTTTCATCGAGCAATCACAACTTTAATTTGAGTTGATCGCGAACAGACAGACAGACGCGATCGGGGACTTTGTTTTCTACACTAATATTACAAAGAGGAAAACTTTGTTTGTTTGTAATGAATAGGCTCAAAAACTAGTGGACCGTTTTTAAAAATTCTTTCACCATTCGAAAGCTACATTATCCACGAGTAACATAGGCTATTTTTTATCCCGAAATTCCCACAGCAATGGACACAACGCGGGTAAAACCGCGGGGCGCTGCTATATAATATGTAGTGATGAGCAAGATAAGCAATATATCTATACTAATATTATAAAGAGGTAAAATTTGTAAGTTTGTTTGTATGTTCGAGATAATCTCGGGAATTATCCATCCGATTTGAATAATTATTTTTGTAATAGATATCCACATTCAACGGGAAGGTTATAGGCTATTTTTTATCCCGTAATTCCCATGGGAACAGGCACAACGCGGGTAAAACCGCAGGGCGCTGCTAGTTACACCATAAGATATGAAATGTTACTTTCATGATTTTATGTGTTTACTTTCATGATAACAGTACTTTACCTTGAACTCTGACGTGCTATTTCATTTCATTAACACATTTCGCAGTACATACCTGCAATAAAAAGAAAATATAATGTTTATTACTCATATCATCACATACATACACATAATATGAAATTCACAAATGCTGTTTGTTTAAGAAATAGGTAAGTACCTACAGATAATGTAACAACAAGCTGTTCCGCGAGGTTGCACCTGTCATTTATTTTATTTCGAATAGTGGCCAGCCCTGGTGTCGGAGTTTTTAGACCGCCTAAAGGCCTCCGACATGGTCTAACGTGGTCTAAATAATTGCAACAACCGGGACCAACTTCTTAACGTGCCCTCGTGCTGTATCGCAATAGAATATGATAGAATCATATATAATTGCCACTATCGGTCACCCATCCGAGTAGGGGCCGAGCTGCACGTTGCTTAACAATCTCGATGAACTAACAATGCTTAGGCGAACTTGACCACGAGCGCTACTACTACCGGTGATCGAATAGATGTCGCTAGTGTGATAATTTAGTGGGGTCTATACATTTTGATGAGCAGGGAAATTTTATCCTTTAAAATTAATATACGGATATTCGGCCAGAATCAGTTTAAAATGTAAAGAAAAATCGTATTGCCGGATACTCCTACGGGATGGCCGGATGCCGAATATACAGCCTGCAATAGTTTACCAATCTGTAGGAACGTTTATTCATATTTTTGCCGGATACCGGATATTCGGCAGAGTAGTCCGGACACCGGATAACTCCGCCTTCAGCAGTCTATCAATAATACAGCGTTTATATTCGTATTTTTAAGATAACCGGTATCCGGCAGAATAGTTAACCATAATCCGGCATCCGGCAGAATGTTAAAAAAACCGACGGACCCATAACAGTAGCATAGCATACTAGTTTTTTAAGTTAAAGCGAACACTACTCATTATGAATTGAAACTACGTTTACGGATACATACATAGCATAACATAACATAGCATAGCAATATGCAATGCAAACATTCCTTTAATTAAAGCCCCATAACACACAGTCGGTACAGCGACCGAAATGAGTATTCTTTCAAGTCGGTTTACCACAAAACGTATCCTGAGTACGCCTCTGGCTGTCACCAATTACTTCCCAGCTTTGCGACGTCCTTTGAGCCTCGGTGCTCTATTCTTTACCGGGTTTTAGACAGGGCCGGAGTGAGGACATTTGGGAAAAAGGATTGAGAAAAAAGTAATACATATATAAAAAAAAAAACTAAATCCATCATATGCCACGCCTCGGTGGTATGTGCACTCGCCTACCAAGACTGAGGTCGTGGGTTAAATTCCCAAGTCGAGCGAGAACATATTATTTCCTACTTTTCAAACAGGGCTCGAGTTTGAGATTACCGACCCGCATTAGGCAAGCGTAATTATGCCTAATCCGCCTCACTGTACTGATATCTTCAGTGAGATGAGAGCCTTTGCCAAGCAGCAGGACATTACTGAAAATTAAAGTTCATATAAAAACTAGGATTTTCAAATACGGCCCTGAGCTTCTCCTTCGGTGTCCTAGTTTTTAAGTCTAGATTTCCCGAGCACATTAAAATGTAGGTAACGCTCGGAGCATTCTGCATAAAGGAACTATTTGGTTTTAAAATGTTGAATATTTTAAAGTAAAAAGTACAGTTTGGCGAATATTATTTTAATAAGATTAAAAGTTATGTTAGTAATTTAATTATGTTTAACGTAAAACTGTAAAACTTTAGACTTTATTGAAATACTAGCAGCGCCCCGCGGTATTACCCGCATTGTTACCGTTTCCGCGGGAATTTCGGGATAAAATGTATCCCATGTGGTATTCTGATGTATAATATTAGTCCCGTCAACGAAGTAGTTGTAGAATGCGTGAGAGGGTACCTAAGCGATTTCTTCAGAAACGTATTCAGGGTGCTCAGGGGAAAAACATACTAAAAGTCCTGACGTCTAGGAGGTGCGCCGGAGGGAAGGGAGGGTGACAAAGGTCTCAGTTTTAGGTTATTCGCGAATATCTCAAAAACGGTGCAATGTAGCAAAAAAAAGTGTATGATGAAATGAAAGCTTATATAATTCTCTATAACTTTAATTCTATCCACTTTTTCCATATTCCCAACCGTTATTGAACTACACGCTCCAGAAATGTCAAAATTAAGGAACTCGGGCAGGTAACTATGGAGCCTGCCCCAATGCTCAAGAGTGACATGACCTATGTCATTTGAAAGGTCTTGAAGAGTTGTACAAGTTGCTCCTAGACAGTTATATCGAATTCGACGGCCAACTCGGTGTTTTCGACCACCGAAGCATTACCACTGGAGGTGCTGTGGAGCCTGGACGGAATGTTCAACAGTGACATGACTTACGCATTTGAAAGCTCTTACAAGTCACTTTTTAATAGTTATATCGAAATCGACGCCAAACTTGGTGTTTTCGACCACCGAAGAAAAAACACTAGGTGTATGTGCAGTTAACCCTGATCGTATTGCTCAACAGTGACATGACTAATGTCATTTGAAAGCTCTTACAAGTCACTCCTTGACAGTTATATCGAAATCGACGACCAACTCGGTGTTATCGACCACCGAAGTATCGACATTGATCGTATTGCTCAACAGTGACATGACACATATCATTTGAAAGCTCATAAAGAGTTTTATAAGTCACTCTTTGATAGTTATATCGAAATCGCCGTCCAACTTAGTGTTTTCGACCACCGAAGAATGGAGTTGGGCTATGCCATACCGAAGTATCGACGCTGATCCTAATGCTCAACGGTGACATGACCTATGTCATTTGATAGCTCTTGAAGAGTCGTATAAGTCACCCTTTGCCAGTTATATCGAAATCGACCGCCAACGCGGTGTTTTCGACCACCGAAGAATGACACTGGGTTTATGTGCAGTTGACCCTGATGGTATTACTCAACAGTGACATAACTTATGTCATTTGAAAGCCCTTAAAGAGTTGTCCAAGTCACTCCTTGACATGTATATCGAAATCGACGGCCAACTTGGTGTTTTCGACCACAGAAGAATGGAATTTTCTCAAGGTCCTTTATTCAGCGTGTTTAAGCCCGCCCTTGCATCAGAATAGTATAAAAGTAGTGCGCAAAGGAACTCAATAGATGGCATTACGATTTAAAAAATCTAAAACACGCGTAAGTTATGTTCCCGGCCTGAAAGGGTGTCGTATTTAGCAACCATGACATATTTGAGTTAACCTAAACATGTGCAGTGACACTGAGTGATCTCTTATGTTGCCCTTCAAATACTCTATAACTAATTTATGAATTGAACTAATGTGTATATATATAATATTTTTTTTGGTCAAAAACACCGAGTTAGCCTTTGATTTCGATATAAATATCAAGGAGTGACTTAAACAACTCTTCAAGGGCTTTCAAATGACATAAGCTATGCCACTGTTGAGCAATACCATCAGGGTCAACTGCACATAAACCCAGTGTCATTCTTCGGTGGTCGAAAACACCGCGTTGGCGGTCGATTTCGATATAACTGTCAAAGAATGACTTGTACGACTGTTCAAGAGCTTTCAAATGACATAGGTCATGTCACCGTTGAGTATTAGGATCAGCGTCGATACTTCGGTATGGCATAGCCCAACTCCATTCTTCGGTGGTCGAAAACACTAAGTTGGACGGCGATTTCGGTATAACTATCAAAGAGTGACTTATAAAACTCTTTATGAGCTTTCAAATGATATGTGTCATGTCACTGTTGAGCAATACGATCAATGTCGATACTTCGGTGGTCGATAACACCGAGTTGGTCGTCGATTTCGATATAACTGTCAAAGAGTGACTTGTAAGAGCTTTCAAATGACATTAGTCATGTCACTGTTGAGCAATACGATCAGGGTCAACTGCACATACACCTAGTGTTTTTTCTTCGGTGGTCGAAAACACCAAGTTTGGCGTCGATTTCGATATAACTATTAAAAAGTGACTTGTAAGAGCTTTCAAATGCGTAAGTCATGTCACTGTTGAGCATTCCGTCCAGGCTCCACAGCACCTCCAGTGGTAATGCTTCGGTGGTCGAAAACACCGAGTTGGCCGTCGAATTCGATATAACTGTCTAGGAGCAACTTGTACAACTCTTCAAGACCTTTCAAATGACATAGGTCATGTCACTGTTGAGCATTGGGGCAGGCTGCATAGTTACCTGCCCGAGTTCCTTAATTTTGACATTTCTGGAGCGTGTAGTTCAATAACGGTTGGGAATATGGAATAAGTGGATAGAATTAAAGTTATAGAGAATTATATAAGCTTTCATTTCATCATACACTTTTTTTTGCTACATTGCACCGTTTTTGAGATATTCGCGAATAACCTAAAACTGAGACCTTTGTCACCCTCCCTTCCCTCCGGCGCACCTCCTAGACGTCAGGACTTTTAGTATGTTTTTCTCCTGAGCACCCTGAATACGTTTCTGTAGAAATCGCTTAGGTACCCTCTCACGCATTCTATACCCTCCTTTGAATTGTTCTTTAACGGGACTATATAACCTATTTACTGTGAAGATTCATCCAAATTTGTTCAGCACTTTTTGCTTGAAAGAATATTAAACGTGTACTTACATACATCCATCCTCACAAATGTAGCATTTATACTATTGGTAGGATTATAAATTGTATTGTACATAACAAGTAAATGTGTCCTGCCCACTTAAACATTTCATTATTTGATTTCTGAAACTCCAATTAAATAAACAGGTTCTGAATTAAAACTACCTAATTGTAATTTTTGACAAATGGCTGTGTGTATGGAATCGAGGGCATCACAGTGTCGCTTTATCAATCGAAAATATCCGTGCTTCGGAGGGCACGTTACTTTGTAGTAGCTTCATGGCACGTTAAGCCGTCGGTCCCGGTTACTTTCTACGGATAGTAGTCGTTACATGAGCCATGTCAGAGGCCTTTGGCGGCTCAATAACTCTGACACCAGGATTGGTCAGGTTGACCATCCACTCGATGAAGAAGAATTGAAAATAAAACCGAAAACCAGTTAAAGAATACTATCAATCAATTAATTAAACACAATTTATTAATTAAGTCGAGCGAAAACATGTTTCCTACTTTTCAAACATGGCTCGGGATTGAGATCACCAACTCCCATTTGGAAAGCGTCGTGATTTAATCACCGCGCTTTTGTTAGGAAAAATCACCGTGATTACGCCTAATCCACCTCACTGTACTGATATCTTCAGTGAGATGAGAGGCCTTTGCCCAGCAGTGGGACATTACAGGCCAACTCTAACTAACTTTTAACATTTAGTGCAAAATGTAAACATTTTAAGTCAGGGGTAAAAAACGAAATAAAAACCGGAGGTAAACATTTAAAACGCGAATGTGGGTTAAATCGTGCAGTTTTCAGTAAGAGTCGTAACAAAAATATAAAAAAATACGTTCAAGCACACTGACACCTGAAGCACTGAATAATACAGTTTAAAGTGCCTTCACTGTGCGGTTGGGGTGTTAGTCCACTGTTACGCGAAGCGAGGCGATGATATTTTGCGAAAATGGCGTCTAGCTAATGTGACATTTTCAGAAATTTCAGTATACAAGTGTGTATGTGGCACTATGACGAGCTAGAAAAGCGAGGAATTGTCACTGGCGGGAATTCCGGGATGAAAAAAAGCTCTGAACCTCCCCGTTGATTGTGGCTATCCGTTAAACAAAGAATTACTCAAATCAGGTTGGTAGTGTAAAAAAAAACTCTTCAGCTTATATAAGTATAGAATAGATATAGATTCCAAATATCTACCTCTGCACGCGCCATCACTCGACCTTTAATCTACCCCAGCCCAAACTACATATCCCCGCCCAATATCCCCGCGGTATAATACCTGACCGCTCCTTTGTGTCCTAGCGCCATCAGCTGGCGCCTGCTGACGCTGTGCGAGTGTCAAGAGTTCGTTTCGTCCAGGAACATCACCTAGACTTCCAAATCCATCCATCGCACTATTCCCAATATCCCCGTATATCCTCTCACTGGACAACCCGCCCGCCGTATCTAGGCCAACGTCCCCGCCGCTCCCACCGACTCGTAATTTCCGTCGACTCTTGTTAAATACTGCATCGCGGATCTATCTGTCGTTGCTCCTAGGCTTGCGAAGCGTTTAAAAATATAGGGGTTAATGCAGTGATACCATCGATTGTTACGTTCTAAAATTGTCATTTTTGACAAATGGCTGTGTGTATGAAATCGAGGGCATCACAGTGTCCGTTTTATTAATCGTAACTAATATTATAAATGCGAAAGTAACTCTGTCTGTCTGTCACTGAACCGATTTTAATGAAATTTGGTACACTGTTAGTCCAGAGCCTGAGAAAGGACTTAGACTACTTTTATCGCGAAGATAGGTTTGAAAGGGGTGGAAAGAAGGGTTGAAAAGTTATTTAAAAAAATACTGGACGGATGTGGATGAAACTTTACAGTAGTTTAGTTTATACATCAGAACATAACATTAGATACATTTTATCCCGAAATTCCCGCGGGAACGGGTACGACACGGGTAACACGGCTAGTTTCAAATAAATGATTTTGGAACTAAAAACATTTCCTTAAAGAAAGAATTTGGATAGCACTCATGACTTAGTTTAACGGAGCAATGTTAACTTATTGCTATTGTTAAGCAACGTGCAGCTCGACTTTACTTGGATGTGTGGCCGATAGCGGCCATATTTGAAAGTCGATAAAAGAGAGAATTTTTCGCCAACTTTTTCGAAATATTCTCACCCATATTAATGGCGAAACCAGGTGCCAATTATGCGACGACGGCGACGTAACGTAACCCCGTGTCAGATGGCGCGCCAAATCAAACCATGTGGATAATTGGAAGCCTTACTACCCTGATGGTCTTTAAATTAAGACATTTATTTGACAACACCCCGTGCAGCTCGACCCCCACTTGGATGGGTGTCCGTATAGTATATCTATCTGAGCGCTACCGTGCTTCGGAGAGCACGTTAAGCAGTCGGTGCCGGTTGTTTAAATCGTCAGGCCATGTCGGAGGCCTTTAGGCGGTCTAAAAACTCCGACAACAGGTTTAGCCCCACTGACCTATTCGAAATGAATGACCTACTATGAATGAATAGTTTTTAGCCTCCCTGGCTCCCGGCTTGGCATTAAACAACCCCACAATCCGTTAACTACATAAGTACCTAATTACCCGTAAACAATACTTCGACAAACATAAACATACACCGTCATATCCTAACCAATTTCGTAGATAACATCCGGTATAGCCCGACTCAATTAAAAGGTAACTGTTTGTATTGAAGCTCTTTAAAGGTAGGCAAGTTTAATTTGGCCGGGTTACAATAGATAACGTTTGAGCGGATGATATTATTTGGTCAGGGACCCTAACTGTAAAATTGTGGTGCAAGTCACTACATAGTATAAACAAAATCGCTATTTTTGTCTGTTTGTTTGTCTGTTTGTCTGTATGCTTAAATCTTTAAAATTACGCAACGGATTTTGATGCGGTTTTTTGTAATAGGTAGAGTGATTCAAGAGGAAGGTTTTTATGTAAAAAAAGTCTCGAAATTCCCACGGGAACGGGCACAACGCGGGTAAAACCGCGGGGCGCTACTTGTTATAAGATAAATGACTAAATAACTAAGTAGGCACTTGTTTAAGTATAGACAATCTGAAAACTCTAGGGGCTATATAAAAAACGTCTATTAAGACATTTTAGCTATCAAATGGTTTGTCCCTTTCTGACATACGCAATTTTCAAAAGAGCAAAAGAGACAAAACACTTTTAAACAGTGTTTTAGTTATAGAGCGTTTTTTTAATAAGGCGGTAGGTTGTAACGGTGAAGAAATTGGGGAAGAGTTAATTTATGGGAACCAATTTTACTGGTTTCTTAAGTTTAACCGAACACTACTCATTTTGAATTGAAACTAGGTACGTTTAGGTCTAACTAGCTGCGCCCCGCGGTTTCACCCGCGTTGTACCCGTTCCCGCGGGAATTTCGGAATGAAAAATAGACGTTGGCCGATTCTCAGACCTACTCAATATGCTCACAAAATTTCATGAGAATCGGTCAAGCCGTTTCGGAGGAGTACGCGAACGAACACTGTGACACGAGAATTTTATATACATACATATAAGATTATAAGTCTAGCCACAAAATTACTAACTCGGCCACTACTTCTAGTGGCTAAGATAGTATTATTTAGATGCTCGTTAATTGTGGCTGACTTAGTAATCTAGAAGGCAACATACATTTTTTGGGGTGCAATATGATATTAAAAAGAAGCCTGTTTAATTAGCACCCTTATTTTATATTTTTATCTGACGTTTAGGCCCCTGTCTTCTGTGACCACGAAGCTGTGACAGCGAAGTATATCCGTATATCTGAATTGAACCTATGTTAGGTTCAATTTGATCAGCAGACAATACAGGCTAGTAACTTTATATTACTTTAAGCTTGAACGTCTCGTAGAGCAAAAGCCTTCACGAAAGTACAGACAGTACAAATTATTTTATTTTAAACCGACTTTAAAAAAAAGGAGGAGATTTCTCAATTCGACCGTATATATGCTTTAGTTTTACTTACAATATCTTTTGTGTATTTTTACATTTTATCAAATTTCAGCGACAGTGTTTTTTCCCCCGCTTCTATTTCAGCCACCGCTGCTGCCACCGCTTGTGTCTTGTACCAAACATCTCTTGCGCATACATTTAGGCAGGCGTTAAGTTATTTTAGTGTGGAATTGTTTTAGGCTGACTAAAAACTAGAAATATTCCTAACGCTTGCTAGCAAAATATGCATATTTATGAATAACTTAGCCTTCATCTAAGTTTCTGTAATAATAAGGTTGAAGAATTTATTTATTACTAGCAACGCCCCGCGGTTTTACCCGCGTTGTTCCCGTTCCCGTGGGAATTTCGGGGAACACATAAACCTTCCTCTTGAATCACTCTATCTTTTTAAAAAAACCGCGTCAAAATGCAGTAGTATTTGAGTTTATCACGAACACACAGACAGACAGACGCGGCCGGTGACTTTGTTTTACAACATGTAGTGATAGTGATACAATACTAATATAACCCAAGTACCTTCCACAATATCTACCTAACAACACAAAGTTTACCTTCACTATCTCCAAATCATTACTCAAGTGAACAAAAGGGGTATGCGATGTCGTGACCAGTAACAGCCGGGCCGTCATGTCAAAGAATGAATGCTCTTTACAATAACTATATAATGTAACTTTTACTTTAGGCCAAAGCTTTTTATTGTTAATTTGACGCAGTTATTTGTAACAAAGGTGAACTGTCTGTCGTTTGAAACCGATTTTGGAAAATGAGGTGAGTGTGTTTTGATTACTTTTTCTTCAAATTAAAATATAAAGAAAGTGAGTTATACGTTAAGCCGTCGGTCCCGGCTACTTTCTAGGGATAGTAGTCGTTACTCGAGCCATGTCAGAGGCCTTTGGCGGCTCAATAACTCTAACACCAGGATTGGTTAGGTTGACCATCCACTCGATGAAGAAGAAGAAGTTATATGGTAGCTTTTATACCAATGTTAAAGTTGTCTTTCCACTAAAACTATGCTATATAATATATCAAACAACAAAACGTATCATAGCATAGCTCTGATGGCGTCCTAAAGGTTCATCACAGGCGAAGCCGAGCGACAACAATAGTTTGTCTGTGATATTAAAATAACCACTCCTTACTAAGTAAAGTGCATATAGATATGTACACACGATACCTACATATAATTACCAAAACAACATTTTTTTAAAATTTTGTCGGTCTGTTTGTTCCGGCTAATTTTAGAAATGACTGGACCGATTTTGACGGAACTTTCACTGGCAGATAACTGATGTAACAAGGAGTAACTTAGGCTACTTTTATCCCCAAATTCCCGCGGGAACGGGTTCAACGCGGGTAACACCGCGGGGCGCTGCTAGTTAACTAATACAATACCAACAAGCAAAACCGACACAAACACTGCTCAGACAATAGTCCGAATGATCAGAATTAGCCGAGCCGATACCGAGCTAATTATAATGTTGTGATGGAGCGCCTGTTTATGTTAAGGCGCGTGCGTTGTCTGTTTATGGCTAAGTTTAATAACCCAATTACACTACTCCGTTCGTCTACGGGCGGTCGAACATATTGTTTCAATGTTCGGTCGACAAACGTCATCTTAAGGGTTTTAGGTAGAACACTGAATGCCAGCACCTAATTATTTAAGGGTGTGTTCAGAACTAATGTATAAAATGTTGTAAACTACATAGTATAAAACAAAGTCACTTTCCGCTGTCTGTCTGTCCCTATGTATGCTTAGATCTTTAAAACTACGCAACGGATTTTGATGCAGTTTTTTTTAATACATAGTGATTCAAGAGGAAGGTTTATATGTAAAAAAATTCCCGAAATTCCCTCAAGAACGGGCACAACGCAGGTGAATCCGCGGGCGCTGCTAGTAACATATATATATAACAAGATCACATTATTTAAAATTGTACAACACTATGCGACATTAAGGAAAACTTAGTAACATCAATGTTTTATAACACTTTATGTTATAAATAAGTACTTATTTAAAAAACGGAAAATTATTTACGTTACTGTACGTCGAATGACGATATACTGGACAGTTTAAATGTATATGTCGTAGGATAATTTGATACTTCGAATCTTCGCGGAAATCCTAGGGGTTTTGCGAAAACGCGGATAATTAGACATAGGCGAAAAATTATCAAATTATCAAATTATTAAATTAAAAAAAATATATCAAATTATTAAATTATCAAACATGAAAAAAAAAATAACCTACCGAATTACTTACTATTCGGTAGGTTAGGGTTATTTTTTTTTTACTTTGTCCAGTAAGATTTGATAATTTTTCGCTAATTATCCGCGTTTTCGCAAAACCACTAGGATTTCCGCGAAGATTCGAAGTATCAAATTATACTACGACATATATAACAAACATCTTTTCTGGATACACCCTTACTGATGACACTGCGAACGACTTAATGTAATCGCGCCTTTTATGCCTAGGTATTCTGTCATTGTATTACCGGGATATTAACATGCATAGGGCACCTGTATGTTGGCGCAAAATATATCTGATATCCTATAATTAAATCCAATATATAAACTATTTTATTACTACATATTATAAAACAAAGTCCCCTGCCTCGGTTGTGCCCGTTCCCGTGGGAATTTCGGCAATTTTTATACATATAAACCTTCCTCTTGAATCACTCTATCTATTTAAAAAAAAACACGTCAAAATCTGCGCAGTAGTATTTGAGTTTATCGCGAACAGACAGACAGACGCGGCCGAGGACTTTGTTTTATAATATGTAGTGATAGTGATAAAATCGATCTTTCCATTTTATTTAATACTAGCAGCGCCCCGCGGTTTTACTCGCGTTGTACCCGTTCCAGTGGGAATTTCGGGATGAAAAATAGCCTATAACCGTTCCGTTGAATGTGGCTATCTATAACAAAAATAATTATTCAAATCGGACTGATAATTTCTGAGATTACCTCGAACATACAAACTTACAAATTTTACCTCTTTATAATATTAGTATGACATACAGACGAAATAGGTAGATTGTTTATAATAATAACTGTAGCAATAATTAATTAATCAACTGTAGTAACAGACAACCACTAACCTAACTATACTGAATCCAATGAATAATCAAACGTAACCAAACAAAAAAAGCGGAGTGCAGCTTTGAATCACCCCGTTAGTGGCGGTTATTTCTATTTCAGCCGCCGACTCAGCTTCGGGGGAATAAATAAATAACGCCACGTAAACACATCGCAGATGGTTTAGTGTTCAAAATAAAATCTAGACTTGTGTGGTGTCTAATTATAGTAGGTAAAGAGTAACAGCCTCCGTGGTCTTGTAACAGCCTCCGTGGTCTTGTAACAGCCTCCGTGGTCTTGTGGTTTGAGCGCTCGGCTCACGATCCGGAGGTTCCGGGTTCGGTTCCCGGTGGGGACAATATCTCACAAAAATCTCTTTGTGTGTTTGAGAAACAAAGTCAAAACTTTATCCGCTACCTGAGATAGGTCTTCGTCGGTACAGATACGGCACAGTCCGTTAATAAAAACGTGGTTTAACTCAAACAAACCATCCTTCACTGACAAGCCGTTAATTTCTAGAATGTATTAAAAAACCAGTCCCCATAATGTCGGCAAAACGGAAGTTATTATGACTCATATCTATCTACTAGCGGCGCCCCGCGGTTTTACCCGCGCTGTGCCCGTTCCCGTGGGAATTTCGGGATAAAAAAATAGCCTATAACCTTCCCGTTGAATGTGGCTATCTATTACAAAAAGAATTATTCAAATCGGTTCAGTAGTTTCTGAGATTAGCGCGTTTAAACAAACAAACAAACAAACAAACAAACAAAACAAACTCTTCAGCTTTATAATATTAGTATAGATAGATAGATAAAGTACCTGTCTGAGCTATGAGTAACTTATAAAACGGTATTTGTCATCTAATACCTATGTTCAATTCCCGGCTCGAGCGAAAACATGTTTCCTACTTTTCAAACATGGCTCGGGTTTGAGATCACCAACCCACATTAGGCAAGCGTGGGGAATACGACATCCTTCTTACTGTACTGATATCTGAGGTGAGATGAGAGGCCTTTGCCCAGCATTGGGAATACTTTACTGTTTTTATACATCTACACTAATATTATAAAGAGGAAAACTTTGTTTGTTTGGTTGTAATGAATAGGCTCAAAAACTACTGGACCGTTTTAAAAAATTCTTTCACCATTCGAAAGCTTCATTATCCACGAGTAACATAGGCTATTTTTCATCCCAAAATTCCCACACGAATGGACACAACGCGGGTAAAACCGCGGGGCGCTGCTAGTATGTAATAAAGCTGAAGAATTTGTTTTTTTGTTTGTTTGACCGGTCTAATCTAAGGAACTGTCAGTCCGATCCGAATCATTTCGTATTAAATAACTACGTTCTAGATCTAGGCTATCTATGTGTTATATCGTAATTCGTCCGAGACACAACACAGTTAAAACCACGGGGCCCTACTAGTCGTACATGTAGATATAATGATAACAAACCTTATTACCAAAAATAGGGCTTGGCTTTACGTAAATTTGGCGGAATTTAATGTGTCATATTGTACTGCCTATATTCCCTATAGATTAGTAAAAAAAACTACTGAATATGGAAAACTTTTATGAAGAATTTACTTGAAACTGTATTTTAGTGGCGTTTTTATCTGAGTGCTAACGTGTTTTGGAGAGCTCGTTAAACTAAGGCAGTTTGTTCAATAGTTAGGCCATGTCAGAAGCCTATAGGAGGTCTTAACTATGCCCAAGACCGGTCACTGACCTTCTCGAACTTTATATGTAACAAAGTACAAAAAAATAACGAATGCATAATGTATGAATCTTTAATGTCTCACTGCTGGGCAAAGGCCTCTCATCACACTGAAGATATCAGTACAGTGAGGAGAATATATAGACTAATACAAGCTTAAGCTTAGTTTGGGTCTAATTAACCGTGTGCGAATTTATCCGGGAATATTTATTTAGATAGACCTAGGTACCTTGATAACAGACGTCTAGATACTTAGGTGATAGCTACAAGTCTAGATCTCTAACACCTGTACAAAACAAATACAAGTCCGCCCACGTAACAAGCTAAGAATGTGATACATCAACAATACAAACGATTGCATCCGTATTATGTCACAATTATAGAACTAGGTGATGCCTACAGTCTAGATGACTAGGTATTGGCCAGAGACCTATGTTGATTTAGACATCTGGAACCTTTGTCTGTCTAAATCTAGGTATACTGGTTGATTTTAAATGGCGATGTGAGAAACTAAGGCGAATAAAGAATAGTATTCAAAGGAATATTAGTCTCGGGGTTGAATAAAGAAACAAATTGTATTTGGTCACCTAAATGCCTCTGATATAGTCTTAAGGTTAAAACAACTTGAAGCAACTATTTGATGTGTCCTACCATCCAATGTTATGCATAGTAAGGCCATATCGGCCACTCATTCAAGCAATGACCGGGCTGCATGTATCAAGGTACTATAAATGCGAAAGTTTGTGCGTATGTTTGTTACTATTTCACACAAAAACTACTGAACGGATTTATATGAAACTTTACAGTTAATGTGCTATACATCAAGCTAATAGGTGGGATACATTTTATCCCGAAATTGTTGCAAGAACGGGTACAACGCGGTTCAATAATAATATAGTGCTATCCCTTCTGTTTGTAAAATGAATGTACTTATATGTACAGCCAGTCCAAGAAAACATAGAGCACATTATCTATACTAATATTATAAAGCTGAAGAGTTTGTTTTGTTTGTTTGTTTGTTTGTTTGTTTAAACGCGCTAATCTCAGAAACTACTGAACCGATTTGAAAAATTATTTTTGTAATGGATAGCCACATTCAACGGGAAGGTTATAGGCTACTTTTCATTCCGAAATTCCCACGGGAACGGGAACAACGCGGGTAATACCGCGGGGCGCTGCTAGTTATTTATGTTGGTCAGTAATAAAAAATATTAGCCTGTAATTTCCCACCACTGGGCAGAGGCCTGTCATCTCAGCATCAGTACATGAAGAAGATTAGACAAGATGTAAGTACCACGCTTGCATACAGGTTTGTGTTCTCAAACCTGACCCAAGTCCGAGCGCTATCGGGACTCATAGTTAAATAAAATGTATAACCTGGATCCTAATTCAGTTTATTCTAATAGATACATGCTCAACATTTTCATAATCTGACTGTACTATAACACACCTAGTTATTACACATAATTCAAATGACATTCATATCATATGTGACCCAAATAAATGATGATTGCTAATTATTTTGTACGTGAACACACAACAGGAGGTATCTAATTATAACCGTAGATAATAATTCATCCAGCTCTATTAACATTACTCCCCACTGTTCTGATCTTCAGTGAGATGAGAGGCCTTTGCCTAGCAATGGTACATTGCAAGCTAATTATCTTTTACTTTACATTTGAAGTGATTATGGTGTGTACAGAATGTGAATACCGAAACCACACCATATATTTTTTAGAACTATCACCTTTTTGAAATTGGTGAAAAATGGGACTTTTCTTGAACATACCCTTTTGATACATGGAAAGAATTTTCGAAATCGGTTCATTAACGACAGATATATCGGGTAACAAACATACACAGAAAGACATACACTCTAATTGTGAACCTCCTCCTTTGGTTGTTGAGGTTAGTTAAAAAAGCCTGATTATTCAAACATATTTGAATGCAGTACTTATTTGTATGCTTACTGTTTTAATACAAAGATTCTATGGATTTAAATAAGGTATTTTAGTACAAACAGGAAATATAATAAAATAAATAATCAAACAGGAAAATCAGGATTTGTTGAATTTATTAACAAACAGATTTGGAAGATAATTAATTAGGTAGCTTTTATGATATTTGATTTCCTGTAGGTAACATAAAATAATACTAATAAATACTGATTCATTTTCTATTATTACAAAATCAGGAGGTTACAGGGCCGGACCATAAAGAAAACTAGACATCTGGTAAAAAATCTTCATTTTTAGTTAGGTATTTCATACTGATTTCTTAAGTGAGTGAGTCTTCTGTGACCACGGTTCTTATAAAGGAGCCAAAACATCAGATGAAAATGTAAAATAAAAGCAAAATAATTTGAAAATTCAATATTTTAAATTATTTAATCCAACTACAGGCCTGCTCAGCTAACTGAAGATATTGGTACTGTGTCGAGGAGACAATGTAGATGTTAATATCCATAATGTATGCAAAAAGGTATCTTTCTCCAACATTATTTAGGTATTTGGTTCATTACATTTGCTAAGCCCGTTGGCACAGTGGCATGAGAGTGAGCTTATTAGGGTTGCGGGTTCGATTCAACGGAGTCAACAATATGTGCAGTCATACATAGTTGTTGGTGGTGTCAATTATATGTTCATATAGGTATAGCGTTTGTGTATGTATAAGTATGAGTTAGTTAGGTTCCATAATACAAGCTTAGAGCTTATTTTGGGTCTAATTAACAGTGTGTGAATTGGTATCAAAGTACCTAGTTAGGTAACTATGTTATTTTATCATTGCAATATAAAATAGATAGTTGTGCTACGATTGGCAAATTACATTTTCCAATTAACTTATCAGAAAGTTGTTATCTACAACAGGCAACAGATAACATTATTGGAATATATACTCGGAAAATTATAGTGAAACGTTTCATGTCGTTATGTAGGGGAGAGTATTAGTCATATGGCATAGAGGTTGAAAAACACCCCTAATCTCGGGCTCACCCCAGTTCGTCGAAATAAAACGGGTGTACCATGAGTGTCCCCATTTAACGCAACACACACCATTAGCTAAATTGTCCCTAAAACTAATAACAAGGTCAAATAAACGCAAAATCTAACAACCATAGTTAATTTTTCTCATAATTCCCAAATTGGCGGACAAAGCAATTCGAAATTCGGATATAGAAACGGGTACAACAAGAAAGTCTTTGTTTTTGTTAATTAAGATAAAAGGCAAAGATGTTAGGAATCACGTCAATACTTTCAGTTTTAATTTTTCATTCATAAAATGTATTAATTACAATGTGAAATGTAATAATCGATGAGCTGTAACGAACATACAGACGGCGGTGTTTACGTTAGTGTATTAGCTAAATGAACATGCTGGGGGGCAAAAAAAACGAAGCCAGCCGAGCAATAAATTATCATTGTACATAAATAGATCGACGCGTGTACCGTGAACGTAATTATTTATTTGTTTTGCTAACAAAAAGCTCGATAGTGCGATGAACTGTACTCACCTCATTTTGTCTACTTTTATCCTTTGTTGAGATCAATCCGTATGCATGTTCACACACCACGAAACAACCGTTCACTTAAAAAATCTAAATTACTTTTACACTCAAACATTTTTAGCTTACAATACAACTAACACGTCCAGGATTCTCCGGTCGGTAGCCATTTTTGTCAAAAAAATACACTTCAGTCAAGTCCCGATTCCCGATTTCGGAAAGAAACGACAGAGATGACGCTAGCGCCACACCGAGACAACGAATGGAAATAAATGGATCATTGCACCCAGACGATATTGAAATAATATATTTTTTGTGCTTTTCTTGTTAAAAATACCCTTTTTATATTAATTATTAAAAGTTTCAATAGATAAACAGTTTAATAACACTCGTTAATCGCGTACACGACAACTTATCACGGGCGTTTCAGCAAACCACTGACTGGCAGTGCGAATCCGTGCGCGATTGTACTGCAGTTTTCGAATTTTCGATTAACATTTTGAGGTCCTTTGGCGAAACTTCTTTACATGGGCGGGTTGCACAATCCTTTGGAATTCAACCAATCAGATTTCAAAGAAATAACATCAAAAGAGACTGACACTGCCATCTACCAAAATTGTATAGAACTAATTAATGGACAACATGAGAATTACCAGTGTAAATAAATATCTTACATTTTAGTCGATTAAAATATAATAAAATAATACACCTCAGATATCAATGAAGATGACTAATAAAGATGTAAATTATACTTTATTATTAATTTGCTTGGTATCAAAGCTTTTTTCTTATCTAGTACAAACGATACACACTAAAAAACAAATGATATTGACATAATCGACTAAATAACCTGATCTCGCTACGATCAATCCGTTTCCCATCACTATTCCATTGTTTAAATTAAACATTTTTGACAGCTCGGAAATGACTAATGAATGATTGACAGAAGTATTATTTCGAGAAAATCAGCCTGTTTATAATTTTTACAACAGTTCCAATTTTGAAAACATAAAATAATGGTGGGCGCTATGCCTGTTAATTTAATACCAAAATTTTACAACGGTACCATGGACAGTCGTAATGGGATCGATGAAAGTGAAATTCCTGTATATGTTGGTAGTCGGATCAAGTGCGGTGAAGATTTCGCTACGGTGAAGTATATTGGTGAGGTGCAGGGGTATAAGGGCTTGTGGTATGGAGTGGAATGGGACGACCCAGCGAGGGGCAAACATGACGGTTCCGTCGAAGAAGTCCAGTACTTCAAAACGTCAAAGCCTGCTGCAGGATCCTTCGTTCGTCCTAACAAGATTTCTCCATTTAAAACCTGTGCTGATGCAGTCCGAAAGTATTATGGGGGTAAAGAAGTAAGTTTTGCAAGTTAATGTTATGTTATAGTCGCCTTATAAAAGTTTTTAATGCAGCCTACTTAAGTTGAGTCATTCAGTGTGGGTGTACTTTCAAGGCACAACTTGTTTATGTTTTGAGCAATATATTGATCTTGTTTTCTGCTCATTGCATAAACAGTTAGCTTTGGTTTATAAGAGTTTATTTTAAGAAATAAATAACTTAAGGATTTTGTAGCATTTGTGTTTCTTAAGATATTACTTATAAAGATATTTCTTATTAGGCAAGTTTTGACAAAAAACTAAAACCCTATCTCATCAGCATTATATTAGAAAATATGATCAGAAATCAGGGAAGTAAGGACTTAATAACATACTTATAATAACATTCTAGTTTTCAAAATAAATGGTTGAGAAATAGGTTTAAGGCTCCTTTTCTATTCCATTTTAATCCTACAAAGATTACTTGTACATTATTATCCAGTAAAGGAGTGTTAAACTAAATAATATTGTATTTCTCAGGATGAAACAGTGGCAGCTCACCGCCGCACTGTTATCAATGAGTGGAAGCGCGAGATGGGAGCCCCATTCATCGAGATGGTCGGCTTCGAGAAGATTCATCAGAAACAGTGAGATTTTTGTTATTATATTACATTTTATTAAACATAAATTTATTACTAGCAATGTGGTACTGTGGTTTTAGCACACCAGTTTTCATGGGTCTTTAGGTGTACATTTATTTATATTGTAAAGTTTAAAAATTAGTTTATGTGTTAATCTGGTGCATAAGCTGCAAAATGCTATAGATAAGGCCGAACATACAGCCAGACAGACACTGAGGGACTGATTTTATTTGTTCTTGTTTAGTAGGACATCACAAAACCTATTCAATTAGAATCAAAGCAGATAAAATATAAATTACAAATTACAGCAAAGCCTTTTCTGAATGTAACATAATGTTTCCCCAATTGTCTCTCTTCCTTTCCAAAAACCAATAACAATCTTAAAATTTTCAGAAAATTCGACCGTCTCCAAGAGATATGCGTGCACGACCAGAACGTCGCCACGGCCGGCGACGTGGCGTCGCTGTGCCCCGCCGTGCGCTCGCTCGACGTGTCCGCCAACCTGTTCTGCAACTGGCGCGAGATCATCACTCTGTCCTCACAGCTGCCCGAGCTCAGAGAATTCAATGTTAGGTGTGTTTGAGCTGATAACAATATTAATAAAGATATTGCAGCGGCTCGCTTTCCTCAAATGTAACTGGTAGCTCCTGTGATAAGCGCGTTCGAACAAATCTATTCTATTATTATAAAGAGGTAAAGTTTTTATATTTGTTTGTTTGTAAGAGCTAATCTCAGAAACTGCCAATCCGATTTGAATAATTATTTTTCTAATGGAAAGCCAGGTTCTGAGGGGTGGTTTTAGGCTATTTTTCATCCCGAAATCCACACGGGATAGGGCTCAACGCGGGTAAAACCGCGGGGCGCTGCTATTTCTAATATATACAGACTAGCAGCGTTCTGCAGTTTTACCCATTACCTTCCCGTTGAATCTGACTAACTGATCTTTGAAACAAATGTGTATCAATTTTAAGTAAATTAAATTATTTAAGTTAATGTTAAGTTCAGGGCATGATGGAACTGCATGCCTTGCTTGGATGAAAGCCCTAAAAACAACTAGGTATCTGATCTAAAAATCTATTTAATTTTTCACAGCAAAAACCGCATCGCTATCGACCTCCCGGAGAATACTTTCGCGCAGCTCTCAATACACTTTGCCAACTTGGAGAAGCTGAATATCTCTGTTTGCGACTACGAATGGAAGGACATCGTCACCCTGTCCCACTTGTGGCCGAAGATATCTGAAATTATCGCGGCGTATAACAGGATAAAGACGTTGTTCCATCCGCAAGTTACATTGAAAACGTTACAGGTATGGAACCAGCTTTATTTATATGGTTTTACTAGCAACCGGCTTTACCCGAGTTGTACTGAATTCCCGTGAGAATGTCGGGATGAAAAGTAGCTTCTAACCTTCCCGTTGAATGTGTATAATCTTGTTGAAGTAATCTAACCATTTTTACAATCATTGTAGGTGTTACGACTTGATGGCAATCCCATTAGCAGTTGGAAGGAAGTGCTGAACATTGGACGGCTGCGGAACCTCAAGGTGCTGAGTCTGAACGACTGCCTCATCGAGGAGATCAGATTCGGAGAGACCGAAGACGTTTTTGAAAATTTGGAAGTGTTATTTTTGAACAGAAACTGTATTAATGATGTGAGTTTAAAGTTTATATTTGCTGTTTCCTGCAGCATGCTTTATGTTCAGGCGATAATCCTACTTATATAATAAATGTGAAAGTTTGTGAGGATATATGTATGTAAAGTATGTTTGTTTGTGTGTTTGTTTGTTTGTACTCACGAAAAAACTACAGAATGTATATTTGAGACAACCAGTCTTTGAAAAATTACAACGCGATTAGAAGCAACAAAGTAAATGATTAATCAAATAACTAAATAATTTTCCCAAAATTTCAGTGGCAATCTGTAAGCGAGCTGAATAAACTGAAAAACCTGAAGAAGCTGTATTTCCTTAAGAACCCCATTCAGAACACTGAAGACTACGACACCGGCTCGCAGATGATCATCGCTAAGATATCCTCGTTGCAGGTCAGTTTTGTTAAGCTACGGGCAGGTTGGACACTAATAAGATGGGTGGCCGTTGGTGGTATTTCTATCTGAGCATTACTGTGCTCTAGGTACTAGGTTACCTTAGGTCTTAAAATATCGAATAAGCCATCTACTCAAACTTATAAAACATCGTTAAAATTTACTCAATGAAAATTGAATTTTAAGTCGGTTGATTTTCAATAATTATTTTCCACCATATTATTATTTTTTTACAAACCCTAATATTTAGATTCCAATAGCTGAACTCTGAGTGCTACCGTGCTTCGGAGGGCACGTTAGTCGGTCCCAATTGATTCATGGTCGTAGCACACATATCAACTCGTAAACGGAACGTAAACGTATCAACTCGAGCCGTTCAGTATTCTTTGTATGAAACTCCCTACTGCAACGCACACTTATCGGAATCGTAACGTAATCGCCTCGCCTCGGGACAAGCTCACAAACCGCAGTACGGTGCGTGGTCGACTTGCCGTACCCGCGCTTACGTCTCTCCGTACGCTGTCTTACGACTCTCCGTACCCTAGCTTGCGTTTCTTCGTTCCCGCGAGGCACCCCGCCCAGCCGTCGTCAACCAGCGACCGGCGAGCCGTAAGCGCGGCGTCGCCTAGCCGTAGCCGAGTCGATTCGGAGCTGCTGATCGCACGGTGACGCGCTTACGATAGGTTGACGCCTGGTTGACGCCTGGTTGACGGCGAGGCGATACGGTGACGATCCCTTTCCGAGTTGATATGTGTGCTACGACCTTCAACCGTCAGACCATGTCGTCCTTTACTCGTTCAAAGCTCCGACATCAGTTGTCCACTGACCTGCACCAACTTGCTGCCCTCAGGAGCTGAACGGGTCTCAGATCAGCCGCGAGCTGCGGCGCGGGGCGGAGTACGACTACCTGAAGCGGTACGGCGCCGAGTGGAAGCGCTCGCGAAACGAAGACGCCGCCGCGCGACTCTTCGATGACGAGCACTGCCGGTTCCAGGACCTCATATACAGTCAGTTTTACCCTACTATCAGTATTAAATAAAAATGTGTACTCTCTATTTTTTACTAGCCGCTATTCGATCGCGGCCGCGTCTATTGTGGGTTCGATTCCCGCCAGGAGTCAGTAATATGTGCAAACATAGTTGTGAAAGGATGGCATTATAAATAGTTTATTACTAGCCGTGCCCCGTGGTGTTACCCGCGTTGTATCCGTTCCCGCGGAAATTTTGGGATAAAATGTATCCCATGTGTTATTCTGATGTATAACCTATATTACTGTAAAGTTTCATCCAAATCCGTCCAGTAGTTTCTACGTGAAAGAGCAACAAACATCCATACATACATCCTCACAAACTTTCGTATTTATAATATTAGTAGGTTAGGCAAGTCTGAAACTGCAAGAGAGAGATACGAAGGTGTTTTCTTAGAAACTAGATTAAGGCTTCTAACACCATTAGGCAGTCCAAGAACACTAAGATCAGGTCAAAATACATTTTTATCTACACTAATGTTGTAACATTCTACTTATGTTTCCAATACTTGACTTATAATTACTACTGTTATAGCGCAGACAACAAAACACTCAATTTAAGCAATTGCACATGATGTTATAATATCCACATCGATATCGTAAAATCTCATTATAACATCGCGCCCTGCGGCCCTGCGCGCGCAGCTGCGCTCTCATTGGTTAGATTTTAACTCTGTTCAAGTTCACTGTGACAATACACGTACGCGTGAATTTAATGTTTCGCAATGTGTTTTGTTTTTAAAATTTTGTTTGATTAATTGCATTAGTGAAGATAAAGTAGTGTATGCAACTGCATATAACACGGGTATTAAAACACTCGTTACTATTATGAAACTCGCTGCGCTCGTTTCATAAACTCACACTCGTGTTTTAATACCCTTCTTTATATGACAGTTGCATAAACTACTATTATTTGTCCACAGAATACGGCATACCAGAGGACAGTTTGTTAGAAAAGCGACCCAAAACAATGACCCTCACATCCCAACTCCTGGAAATAACACTGCAAGACGAAAACGGAAAAATGTTCAAGAAAAAATTCCCTTCAACTATGGCTGTTCAGAAACTGGTAACACTATCTCACAGACTCTTCTCCAAGTGCGGTCATGTTGGTATTCCGCACCTGTATCTAGTCGACGAACAAATGAAAGGAGCAGAAATACAACTAGACAACAATATGAAAGATCTCGCTTATTTTTCAATCAAAACTGGAGACTCAATTCTTGTAAGATTCAGATAATTGTGCTGGCAACATTGAACATGGATACAAAATGGCGGATTTAATTTGGCGCGCATCAATTTACAAAGCTTTGTAAATAAATGTTGTTAAATTGTACCTGTATTTATTGCTAATATGAATTAAATTCCAATTATCAATTTTCATGCTGTCGTTTTATTTTTATAGGTACTGATTACATCTATCCTCCTCAGTACTGTATTGATATCTTCAATGAGAGTGTTTTTAACAGTCTTCAAAAAGAAGGATCGCAGTTCTTTCTTTTAATTTTTGTTACTTGATATCGCCGTAAGGGAATAAATAAAACCCTAGTTTTATTATATGTATATTGTAAACCTGTTTCAAGTTCATATTATTATTTGTTTTACTCAAACCATCTTAAACAAATATTGTATCGACTTTGTCATTGATTATTTTAATATCAATAGAAACAGCTGTAACCTTCACGAAAAAGAATAACGGAAAATATATTTCATAAACTTTGTATTAAAACGTGATTAAAACCGTTGTTGCATGGTTGTTGCCATGTTGTTGCTATACAAATCGATAATTTAGGAAAACCAGAGACAACCTTTCTTTATCATACTGGTTTATCATGACTAGGTACCATGGATTAAGTATATATGTATTAAATCCAAGAAATTCGAGGCGAAAGGATGTTTGTTTTTCTTTCGTCTTGTACCAATCTTCTACTTATCGTTCGAACTTAAAATAACAGCCACACTTATTACATGCATGCCCCCTTGGCCTCTTGGTATAAGTTAAGGACTTTGTATTAAATCCATGGTACTTATTATTATTTCCGTAACGCAATTTGGGGGTCTTGTAAACATTGTATTAAAAAAAACTGAGAACAGAGGATTGCATGCTTGGGGTTAGGTATATATTGCGCATCATAAGTACCCCCTTATATTACTCTACGCCCGCCAAGGAAGGTATGCCCTCTAGTTGGAACTCCAGCGTAAGACGCTGCACTATTGCACCAACAGCTCCTGTCCCTGTCACAGAGCTATAGTTCGGTAGTTTTGTAGATTAGTGGCCAACCCTGGTTTCGGAGCTTCTAGACCATATAAAGACCCCCGACATGGTCTAACGATTGAAACAACTTAGACCGACAATTGTACGTTTCCTTCGAAGTAGGGTAGCGCTCAGATACCAATACAACTATTGGCCACCCATCCAAGTAGGGGCCGAGCTGCGCGTTGCTGAACAATCACAATGAACTAACATCGTTTAGTCAAACTGCGCCACGAGCGGTACGTTCTGTTTTACGTTTTACCGACCACGGGCTCCTGTAGTAACCTTGAATGAAACTGCAAAACGAATTCTACCATTCAGTTATTTACTCTCGTGGCTTCATAACGAACGTGTTTTCAGTGTTCAATCTAAACTTCTACCTCTAAGGTTGCCCTTTAATTTCGTAGGTCGGTACATTCTGTGGTATGTTGCGTAGTGCTGCTGGCCGCATACAAGATTGTCAATGGCAACGGTTGTGTCAACAAAGAAAAACTATTTTGTTTACAAATGGCCACTGGCGACTAATTCAAAGTTGCAATTTTAAAATTGCAATGAGGAAGTGATTTAATTAATTAAAACATTAAAATTACAAGCAATAGTTATGGGTAACTGTTTAGCTGGTGTTTTTAGGCGACGTAACGTTCGGAGGCATATCGTTTTAATACTAATAGGGTTGGATAACGCGGGAAAAACTAAAACTGTGAATAATTTGGCCGGCGAAAAAGATGATAAGGTTCTACCTACTGTCGGTTTTAAGGCTGTGAATCTAGTGCATAAAGACACACCCGTAACTATCTACGATTTGGGCGGTGGGCCACATTTCCGTCAGATATGGTGTCAATATTATAGTGAAGTTCATGGCGTAATATTTGTGATTGATTCAAGCGATTTTTCACGCTTGGACGAATGCAGAGAGGTGCTCGAAGAGGTTTTATCAAACGATAAAATATCAGGTAAATATAAAATGTATTACTTTCAGTTTTTATTAGTTTACTTTTCAAATATTCCTGGGTTTGAGATCACCAACCCGCATTAGGCAAGCGCGGCGATTATGACTAATCCTCCTCACTGTAGGTACTGATATCTTCTGTATGTACTGTCTTTGTCCAGCAGTGGGATATAACAAGTTCTACTTTATTTAGTATTCCAATGCAATGGCAAATAAATAAAATTGAAGTTACGAGAGGATTTATCGTTAGCGACATTTTCCGTAAAATACCTATTTTACATCAGAAAAAAAATAGTATTTTTATTAGGTTTCTTGTTGGTAGGATAGTATATAAGTTGCCTACTTAGAATTCACATATACAGTACATAGATAAGAAAATTGTATTTATTGTTTAAATAAATTAGCATAGCATTAGTTAGGTACACAACTAGGTGCTTAAGTTGAATGTTATCGACAGTTCGTTCCGACCCGTGCACATTTTAATTAAAACTTATTTTATCTTCAGTATTTGCGTTGTGATAAACAAAATATATGTATAGGTAACCGGAATATAATGCCACAAGCATCGCCTCGTGGTCGTACCAACGTGGTCGATCCCGAGTTTTAGTCGGGCGTCCGTTTTGAACGTTTCTTAGGTGGATTCCACTTGGCAACCTCCGATTTTGTGTCGTCAAAAGTAACGACAAAGGCGCCGTTCATCGGATCCGATCAAAAATCGGATCCGATCTGGCAAAAAAAGTACGGGCTCTTTCTAGTGTAAGAATTTCAGGAGATTTTACGTTACATCTTTCAGTAGGTATTTTTATAACTAGCAACACTTCGCGGTTTTACCCCCATTGTTCCCGTTTTTTTTCACGATAAAATGTATTAACTAGTAACCTATTATACTGTAAAGTTTCATCCATATCCGCTAAGTAGTTGTTGGGTGAATGAGCAACAAAAATACATACATACTCGTACATACTCGTTCGTAGGTACATCCTCACAAACTTTCGCATTTATTATTATAATGAGTAGGATTAGCAGGATAGGATGTATGAGTTTGATTAGTAATATAATCAATAAAAGTTATCTTTATACGAAAAAACATAATTTACATTTACATTTACCTCGTACTTATTGATAAAATTATCAAAGTACATAACAGGTAAAATATTATATTATAATTAACCATATTAGGTACAACTATCGATATATTTATTTCTCGTTAATGTGCCAACGATAAACATGATCTTACTATCCACCTGTCAAAATATGTGCAGTGGTTCATGGAACCAGAGTGGTGGCTGTTGGTTCAAACCCTCAAAATCATCTGAGTTCTTTCTAAAGAACAATATTCTACTTACCTACAAATATTGAGTTATATATACTAACTAGCAGCGCCCCGCGGTTTCACCCGCGTTGTGCCCGTTTCCGTGGGAATTTCGGTAATTTTTATACAAATAAACTTTCCTCTTGAATCACTCTTCTATTTAAAAAAGCCGCGTCAAAATCCGTTGCGTAGTTTTAAAGATCTAAGCATACATGGGGACAGACAGACAGCGGAAAGCGACTTTGTTTTATACTATGTAGTGATAACAAAACATAAGTAGTCCAGCCAAAGTCAATCCCCTCCAAACCAAAATATACTACCCCCATCTTAACCTAAATTAAATTCCATTTACCATAGCAACCTTTCCACAAGAGCTATGGTATGACAGGTTCGAAAGTGCGGTCGCGGAGTACGAAGAACTTCGTACAATTATTATATTTGTCTTTAGCACTAGTATTCAATACAATAATATTACTGTCTCACTCGCATAATGCGTTGGCGGCGTGAAACGGAAATACTTTTGTGTACAAGTCTTCTTCATCGAGTCAATGATTCTTCATTTATATACTCAAATGGTTGGTCAAAAAGACGCTAATTAAATTGTGCCGTGCTTGCTAGAGGCCTGTAAGTCCTGAGGCGAACAGGCCCCCAGACAGCCCGCAGGCCAGCAAGTGAGCCATGGACTGAGAGCTGTCGGGGAGGTCACAATTTATTTCCGATGGTAGAAGGAATTTCCACATCACTCGATTGTATCAAAATGTTTACTAGTGTTGGAGAGATCCATAAAGATTGCACGAATTTGCTGCTTTATCAAACCACACTCCAAAGCAAAAACCTTCCTCATCAGTCAGACTCCAAAAACCACAGACATAGACTCGAAAAATAAATTATTTTTCCATAACTCCTTTTGTTGTTAAAGCTACGGTCTGTGAATGTGACTGTTACAGGCAAGCCGGTCTTGGTGTTGGCAAACAAACAAGACAAAACAGGCGCCTTGGACGATATCGACGTCGTAGAGAAACTCAATATAGAGCCTTTGGTCAACAGGTAAAGATATTATGCTTAATGAAACAGGACTGTATCGCGTTAGAAATTAAAGGCAAGCGTGGTGATTACGCCTAATCCCCCTCACTGTACCGATAATGAGATGAGAGGCCTTTGCCTAGCAATGGGACATTACAGGCTAATATTTATTAAAATGGGATGACATGAGCATCCGGTGACCACGAGTGGTGTAATCCGCTCGAAACATTGAGTACGTATTATTGCACAATAGTTGTAGTTCAAACGTGATATAGTCCCGTTTTGTTTGTTATAAAATCGACCAAGTTAGTTAGTCCTTATCTGAACTTAATCGTCAGATACCGATGCCCAACACTAGTCGAATCCTACACCGCTTGCGACCACACTAACAAGTCTAAAAAGCCTAAAATCGACCCAGGATTACGCAAAGGGTATCAATGGCTACTCAACTACATCGTTCGACGCTACGGCGACATCAACTTACGCGTACAAACCGACATTCACGCCGAACTAGAGCGTCGAAAACGTATGCACAACAAAGCGTCGAACACCGCTTCACTAAGCGACGAAATAGCAACACAAACTGGCTTCGAAAACCCGACATACGATTTAGAAAAATCGACTAAAGTCGATTCGAAAGAAAATACAACACTAGACGGATTGATTATAGTGAAGCCTGTAACCAATAGCGTTGATTCGACTGTTACGATAGAGAGTATCGATTCGGAAAGCACTAGTGTCAAGCCGAAACTTTCGCCGCTTTTCGGTGGTGCGTCGAATTCGACCGCAAGTGAGTCTGTTAGAATAGAGCTGGAGCCAAAGAATGAGTTTAGGAAGCTGTCGCCGATTGTGAGGAACAAGGGCGGTAATGAACATATCGATTTCATGGATCGACCGCAGTCGAGTCCTACTTTTAAGAAGATTAAGGTACGTCTACCACTGCCTATTTTATTGTTACTTAAAGCATTCTTATATAAACTTTATCTTATTAACAATATAAAGTCACTCTTGAAGTTCTAAATTAATCCAGTCAGAAAATAACTGATTTAACGCAAATTTCTATGTAAGTTATAGGATAAATCTAAAAAGATTTATTAAGATCTCGCACAAACTACCAACTTTTCATGGCAACAATTCGAATTGACTTAAAAAATCCTTTATTCCAAATTACAAACCTTTTCACATTCGAATGTACACAAACTAACAACTTTACACGTAAATGATTTGAGTAACTTAAGTCCTGTCCACTTTTTCAAATCATCTTTAAAGTTCCTACCAACTATTTAAACTAACAACTTTCGTCCCTTCAATATTTTAAACCAACTTAAACTTCTAGCAACTTTTCTAAGCAACTAAAGTGTCCACAGGGCCTCCTGACTAAGGGCTCTCAAAGCAACTCGTCGACACAGGATGAAGTATTCGCCCCTAACCAAACCTGGGAATCGTCTGAACGACCGCATAAAATTGCCTACAGCGACGCGCAGGCCGTGCAACGAGAGATCGTTATTAACGATAGAGGTACTTATGTTTAACGATGTTAACGATAGAGGTATGTTTAACGATGTTAACGATAGAGGTATGTTTAACGATGTTAACGATAGAGGTATGTTTAACGATGTTAACGATAGAGGTATGTTTAACGATGTTAACGATAGAGGTATGTTTAACGATGTTAACGATAGAGGTATGTTTAACGATGCTAACGATATAGGTATGTTTAACGATGTTAACGATAGAGGTATGTTTAACAATGTTAACGATAGAGGTATGTTTAACGATGTTAACTTATCCAAACTCTCCAAATGCAGAGTGCAACAAGACGGCGTACTCCGAGGTGGCGCTGGCGGCGTACGGGGCGAGCGGGGCGGCGGGGGCGGGGGGGGCGCCGCGCCCCGCCTCCGCCTCGGCCGCCGTGCGCCGCCAGCTGCAGCTCAGCGCCAACCACCGCCGCCGCCTCAGCCTGCGCTGTGAGTATCATATACATAGGGGGATCAATATAAAACCTACACTTACACTCATTCATTCACATCGAGTAGGTACTGGCCAAACCTGGTGTCGGAGTTTTTAGACTGCCGAAAGACCTTCGACGTGGTCTAACGATTGAAGCAACCGGGGCCTGCACTCACGTCCTTGAGAAAAACAAAAAAGGGAACTGACCGACTACTGGCGTTAAATTAATCATAAAACAGTTTTGTTCGCGTCTTCTTCTTCATCGAGTGGATTGTCAAACTGACCAATCCTGGTGTCAGAGTTATTAAGCCGCCAAAGGCCTCTGACATGGCTCATGTAACGACTACTCTCCGTAGAAAGTAACCGGGACCGACGGCTTAACGTGCCCTCCGAAGCACGGAATCATCTTACTTTTCGGGCAATCAGGTGATTCAGCCTGCAATGCCCTAACCAAACTGAGGACAGTCTCACAAAGAGATACTTGTTTTGTTCGCGTCTATTTGAATCTACTCGAAATTACTTTTAAATTGTCTACAGCCATGATCTTACATTACCTCTACCTATACAATATTTCTTATATACCTTGTCTTCCTGTGTGTCAGACATGCAACGCAACAAGACCAGCCCCGAGCGCATGTCGATGTTGTTCTACGAGCCCAAGGCTCAGCAGCGGCAGCTGGACAAGGGAGACTTCGAACACGCTGCCACTATCAACTGATGGCGGTGAGCAATCTATATACATATATAAAATTCAAAGTCCTGACTGACTGACTGATAATCAACGCACAGCTTCAACCGCTACACCTAGAAACATGAAATTTGGCAGGAAGGTTCTTCAAGTGCCGTAAGTGCACACTAAGAAAGGATTTTCGAAAATTCCTACGGGAACGGGGTCAACGCGGGCAAAGCCGCGGGGCGCTGCTAGTTACTTATATAAAGTCAAAGTCAAATATTAAGCTATTGCATAGCTTCTATCGCGGGCCTTGAGCGCGGGGACCGAATCCAGAAATTCCGTAACGAAAAAACCTCACGCTCTAAAACCTCACGCTCCTCAAACATTGCCTACGTATATGCCCAGAACACAACGTTAGCGCGATGCAGACATTCAGCACACTAACGCCATCTAGTGATACCAAAAATAACTATGCAATAGCTTTACCGCGGCAGTCCCCGAGTGCCACACGTCTTTTTTTTATTCAGCTTTGGCCCAATAGGCTCTTTTGAACGTACCAAGTATAGTCAGGGTTTATTTAAGAAGGGTGTATATATAACAGTACGGTCTCCCGTTAATTGTCGCCGTACATATATATGAGCATTTTTTTCATATTTTAGTGAATAAGTTATTGTCGTTATTTAAATAAAATAAAAAAAATTAAGCTTTAATTGCTTTTGTTTACTAGTTGCACCGCAAACAACTGTATTATTTACTAGCAGCGCCCCCGTACCCGTTCCCGTGGGAATTTTAGGATGAAAAGTAGCCTATAACCTTCCCGTTGAATGTGGTTATCCATTACAAAAAGATTTTTTCAAATCGGACCAGTAGTTCCTGAGATAAGCGCGTTCAAACAAACAAACAAACAAACTCTGCAGCTTTATAACATAAGTATACATTAGTGCTTATTAAGTTAGTTTACCATCCATAATAACAGATGGCGCTTTACGTATAATATTGTTTTTCTTTACAGGATACTGAAAGAAGAAAATAATATAAAATAAAATGTTGTAGTTTTCAACATGTTGATTATATTAGATTAAATAATAAAAAAATGTTTTTATACAAGGCACATTATCACGCGATTTTTGTGGCCGCAAAGTTGCCAATGTGCGGGCAGCCTTAATATTTAGACACAGTTTTAATACTGTTGACAGGGTAAAACATTTTTTGTAAAATATTTAAACTGCCTATAACTTTGTAATTACGAATGTCTCTAATATGTATACTAATAATTTAAAAATACTAGTATTGTAAACATTATCCCGATTCATCCCTAATTTTTTTATCCATCGGTCACTTAATGAATAGTGCTTGAAATTTTCAAAATTGAATATTTTATATTTATCCGCTGACGTGATAAGCTAAGTCAATTGGCTTAAATTAGCTAATTGGTCAGTCAACAGCCTTTCTTTCTACTTGGCTAAGCCACGTCAACTGGCTAAATTAAGCCTGGTTCATTGGCTAAGCTTAGTTTACTGGCTAAAATAAGCTTAGTCAATTGGATCAGCTTAGTTAAATGGCTAAAATAAGCTTAGTCAATTGGATCAGCTTAGTTAAATGGCTAAAATAAGCTTAGTCAATTGGATCAGCTTAGTTAAATGGCTAAAATAAGCTTAGTCAATTGGATCAGCTTAGTTTACTGGCTAAAATAAGCTTAGTCAATTGGATCAGCTTAGTTAAATGGCTAAAATAAGCTTAGTCAATTGGATCAGCTTAGTTAAATGGCTAAAATAAGCTTAGTCAATTGGATCAGCTTAGTTTACTGGCTAAAATAAGCTTAGTCAATTGGATCAGCTTAGTTTACTGGCTAAAATAAGCTTAGTCAATTGGATCAGCTTAGTAAGATGGCTAACATAAGCGTAATCAATTGGCTAAGCTTAGTTAAATGGCTAAGTTAGATCTAAATATCGACCTAACTTTAGCCAAAGGAATAACGAAGTATAATTCTAATTACCCCTAAATTAGTCGTTGTTAATTTAATATGTTATGTTTTGTTAGATTAAATTGAAGTCATTACATTTAATTTGTTGATTGTAAGTTGGATAATTATATTTTAAATTTTGGTAGATTTTATTGAATTAAAAGTACAGTCGATCAACAATACACAATTAGATATCTGGTCGGCGCAAAAAATACGTCTCGGTGAATAACAGCGCACTTGAAACGTGAGCTCTTATTTTATTCATAAGATTTGCTACTTTATTGCCAGGTGTCATGGTTGTAATTAGTTTGAACTTAGAACTGTTTAAAATCTTTTGTCTCAGTTCAGTAAACAAATGAAGCTGTATAAGTACATATCCACGCGGACAGCATCTAGCTTTGATTTTGTATGTGATCCGTTATTTAGTTGTGTATTGTTGATCGAAGTACGAAGCCCACTATCTACGAATGATCTTGGCTAATTTCTACGATTAAAATTTTGTAATCATAAAAATGAATGAAAATTTGCAGGTATATTTTGTAAAATCTAGATTTAGTGTAGTTCTAGCCGCATTTTGACCCAATTTAAAGAGAAAAATGTGTAATTTAGTATATTATTAGTGTTAGTTTTAATTCAAAGCTCTAAGAGAAATATAATTTAGTTTTGTATTTTGTGTATCTAAAAGATAAATATTATTATGTTATAAATATATGGTGTGTTTTATTTATACTCAACCTTTAACCGATTCAATGCGGAGGCCATTTTAGCAAACTTCTATGCCTGGCGGCTAACAAAATTTTCGTGGCACCTCAGAGGCGCCCAACGCCAGGAACTATGATGGCACCTCTGGGGCGCCATCCGCCAGGAATAATACTTATCGTGTTTTCTTTTTATTTCTACGTGTTTGTAGTTTAGTTGCCATCCGAAATTGATCGTATGCGGTCGATTTATTGATTTTGTGTGATTAAAAGTGAATGAATCGTGTATTAATGGATATGGAAGGTATGTAACTTAGTTTTATCAGAAGTCATAAACATTTTGTGACAAACCTAAATTGACAACTGCGTCCCGCGTCCTCACCAACATAACTGGTCCTACTAAGACGTGATAAATAATTAATTGGTATATTTTACATATCACTAGTAGGTACTCGTCTAAACCAAGCTTCTTTTTTCTAATTAAGATTTACGACAACTCTACATAATGCCATAAAATACACAATCTCTTCTGTGTTGTTGTATGATGTTTACTGTAAGTAGCTAATTCATATTTCTCTTGAAAAGGTTTACTACCCCTGAAGTTTGCTATTACACGCAAAATTAACAAACGAACACTGTAGGCATACAGTACAAGCCGAAATAAGACACTTTTATTTAGGGAAAACGTCTGGAAAACAACATTTAAACCGAGTTGTAAAGGTATAACATTTTGGCACCTGTCGGGTGCCACACGCCAGTAACTTATAACATTCAATGGCGCCTCTGCGGTGCCATCCGCACTGAATCGGTTAACTATTAATGTGGAAATAGACGTTCGTTTTTCGTTCATTTCCGTATTTCATTTTGCATACTTCACTCTTAATGACATTCAGCAAAGTAAAACAAAAATGCCGAATGAATTTATTAGTGAACGATATTGGATTTTTTCATTCGGCATCATTAATTTCCACTCGAATACAATAAACATGGACGCCATATTACAAGGAACTGCGGATACAATGTTCATTTCTTTGCCATTCCATCAAATTGCTAAGTCGTTTGAACATGGAATGAAAGAAAAATGAAGTATTCTAGTGAAAAGTTTGATTCCTTTGAAGAATTTCTCAGTAAAAATCCTTACATACACGAACTATAATAAAAAAATGTTGCCATAAAAACAAAACATAAATTAAAAAAAGAAATTAAAAACGTACACAATTTGACTTGAGGCTGCAACTCAGCTGTTCCTGTATGGGACTAATCCCGCACAGCGCTGATTTTCAGTTGCCCCCTGTATCTATCAAAACTATGTGCATTGCAGATACTAATTTGATTAAAAATCAACTTATAACCTAGAACATTAACTTATTTTTATAGCTAGATCGAAACAACATAATTATAGTACAATAATATTTTATTATTTTTTCACAATATTACCATACCTACAACGATTTACATTATTTTATATACACATTATTATGACGGCAGTGTACTTGTGTAAGATCTAGACTATTTTAATATTTACTCTGGCAATTAAATTAAACTAGGACTCGGTCTAAAAATTATAGCAATTGGCATTTAAACATTTTTTGAGCTTCTATTTTGTGACGTCTAAACAAATAGAGCGAGATTTTGGCAATTTCTATGACAATTAAATTAGAAATATATTTGTCATAAAACAGTCTAAAAATTGTTTGCCATGGCAAGAACATTTGGAAAATGGTGTGTCATAGCAACCTACTTTGAAAGATTTGTTTGCCACTGCACAATTTTTTTTTCAAGATGTCTATGCCATTGCCACTATTTTTAGCGTCAAGTATTTTGTGACTTCAAAATAACAGCGGGAACTTATTGTAATAAATTGGTAACCTTGCAATAATCAGAATAACTTCAATATCGTCCAAATACTAAAACTCTACTTTAATTAATTATCTACAAATCAACAATACTTTAAAAATCATTCGTTATAGCTTCTTAGTTATTCAATACAATTAACCATAGATCGTATATTCATCGCCATCTTGAAAACAAAATGGCGACCAGATGAATTAGAAAATAATAACCTCTCAAGTTCTTACTGTAGTTAAAAGTTATAATTAACTAGCTGTGCCCCGCGGTTTCACCCGCAGCGCCCCCGTTCCCGTGGGAATTTTGAGATTTTTATTCCCTATAAACCTCACGGAGCCCGAGACCTTTCCAACGAATGCAAAACCGTGGAAATCGGTCCAGCCATTCACGCGTGATGCCTTGACCAAGGAAAACGGGTTTCATTTTTATATATATAGATTCAAGAAGAGTTTTAGTATTTGGTCTTATATAAAAAAATGATATCATATAATTGAGACTTCGATATTTAAAGCTAACTTTATTTACAAATATACATAAGAAGACAATTAAACTAATTGAAAGTGTAAAACAATAGTAAAAGGAAATTAAAAGGTATTTAATAGTTGAGAAGAGATTCATAAAATAAGTCTTTTTATCACAAAAAAGAAGTATAAAATAAGTACAAGACAAAAACACAGATAAAGAGAATCTTCCAATTAGGAGTCAGTATAGTATTAAAGAGTCATGAAAAGAGTATATTGAGTGGACGATTCTAAACCTAATTGCAGTACAAATAGAGTTCGAATTACACCATTACATTTATTTACATAATTAACTAAAAATCTATGTGACAAATAAATAAGTTAAAATAATTGGAACTATCGTAACGCTGCAGTCATTTATAAGGTCGAAACGCGGCGGCAGGCAGCTTGGAAAAAACCACAATAGATGTCGCTAGTGTGAATTAAACCATCCAGTGTGCCACCCAAACGTATACAAAAAAAAACTGCAGATCGGACCAGCCGTTTAGGAGGAGTTCAGTAACACACACGTACAGTAGAATTATTTGACACCTAGACGTCGTCGCCAATAACTATGTCTTCACATATTGTTGACCCCGTTGGATCGAACCCGCGAACCCCGAGACATTACCCGCTCTCACTGCCACTGTGCCAACGGGCTTAAAGATAGTAGACTAGATAACTAGTAAGACCAAACAAGCCGCTTGCCGCCGCATTCGCACCCTACAGTGTTTATAACATCATAGCCTTTTCTAATACTAATGACAGCTAGAAGGCAATTGCAAGCCCTCAGCATAACTTATCCCCATAATTATGACTTTCCATACACAAATTGTCAATAACATAATGTATTCCTTGTTAATAAACGCGGTGCATCAAACACTGGTATAAAGTTTGTTGTCTCTTTTGCTCTTCGGACAATTGCGTATGTCAGAAAGTGACACACCATTTGACAGCTAAAATAGTTTTAATATACACACGTTTATTATACCGAGTATACCGAGTATACCGAGTATAACAGTTTTATTGGTAAGACAGTTTATTAATTACAACATCTTAAATAAATAAATGCATTGTAAGGGACAAAACACAATTCTTAGGAAGACAAATAAAGGCTTCCGTATCCCCTCTTTGGGACGGAACCCTAAAAATGGAAGATTTTTGAGCTTATCATTTTAAAATGAAAAACTTAATAATAATTTAAAATGCATCAGATCTATGGTAAATGCAGGAAGTTTGTCTGAAATGAAAATGGACTAGACATCGAATAGATATTGCAAATCTTTCCATATGTGCATAGGTACGTAATGAATGACTTAAAAATATGGCTTCAGATTTCGAAAAATCTTCGATCAACAATACACAACTAGATGTCGGGTCGGCGCAAAAAAAAGTCTCGGTGAATAAGCCCTCATTTGAAAAGTGAGCTCTTATTTTATTCATATATTTGCTACTTTATTGCTGGGTGTTATGGTTGTAATTAGGTTGAGCTTCGAACTGTTTTAAAACTTTTGTTTCAGTTCGGTAGTAAACAAAATAAGCTGTCACACGTTACCCACGCGGACAGTATTTAGCTTTGATATTGTACGTGACCCGTATAGTTGTGAATTGTTGATCGAAGCGAAAAATATACATATAATAAAATAATCATTAAAATCGTTTTATAGACAACGAAGTTTGAAGTCGGTTTAAAAGTACCCTATCTATCGAGATTGATGATCAATGTTGATGACTAAAGTACGGTCGCAAAGCAGGAAGAATATCGTCCAATGACCTTTATCTATTTGACTCTGTCACTCTTACACAATAGTAATGCCGTTTCACTCCACCAACGCATTGTGGCAAGTGAGACAGTAATAATATTGAGTACTAGTGAAAGAGACAGATAGATGTAGGGTTAATGGACGAAGTTGCTTCGCGAACGTATTTTATATTTAAAGGTCCATTATAAAATTAATCTCTATTTAAACTATACTTAACGATTGACGATATTTCATAAGTTTATTCCTATAGCCACCATGTAGTTTAAAATATTTCTCTTACTTGAAATAGATGGTTAATTTAATCAACGAATAATTAATACGCGAATAGCTATTTTTTTACAGCGTATACTGTCCCATTACTAATATACTCCCGCGGCCCAATTGATGTCGCTAGTGTGAATCTAAACATCCAGGGTGAAATCTATAGGCTAAAATCCTGCATTATCTGAGGTCCAGGGTCCAGGATCCAGGTGACAACTCCCGGGTCCGGCGAATCATCTTTCTAATCTATATATATAAAAATGAAACCCGCTTTCGTTGGTCGTGGCATCACGCGTGAATGGCTGGACCGATTTCACTAATTCTTTTTTTGTTGTATTTGTTATTATTAGGAGAAGGTTCTTACGGAAAAAAATATTAAGAAAATCTCTCAGAAATATTGAAAAATATATATTTTTGCATATTTAAAAAAAACACGCGTAACGAATGTCAATGTCATTCACAGCCATAGACTATGTTGAAAGAGCATTGTTTGTTCGAAAAGTAGTGCATCATTGCTACGCTAAGGCGGTACGAAGTTCGCCGGGTCAGCTAGTCTACTATACAAACATGCCTCAAGTTTGAGATCCTCGCTGTACTAATATATTAATGAGATGAGATCTTTGCCCAGCAGTGGGAGATTATAGGCTATTTTTTTTAGGTTTAAAGACTTTATTTCTCATACGAACAATTACATAGTTCATTAACAATGAGATAAGAGATTACAATATTGTCGATTCGTTAATCTACTCTGCTGCTACAGTTGATATATGTTTGTACAATTAAATTATTGTTCTTCATTAGTTATCTTAACCATCGTTTTAAAGTAAGGTTATACTATCTACAAATATTACAATAGTTAAAGAAGTAAGTTCATATAGTCGTAACATTTCAGTAGTAATGTTGGAGTTCATATTCATTGTATCTATTGTACTATGAGAACCACAGATCCACCTGTATTTAGTACTAGCAGCGCCTCGGGTTTTACCCGCGTTGTGTCCATTCCTGTGGGAATTTCGGGATGAAAAATAGCCTATGTTACTCGTGGATAATGTAGGTTTCGAATGGTGTAAGAATTTTTAAAAACGGTCTTGTAGTTTTTGAGCCTATTCATTACAAACAAACATTTCTTCTTTATAATATTAGTGTAGATGTAGATCAAAAGGATTTGTTTGTTTGAACGCGCTAATCTCTGGAACTACTAGTCGGATTTGAATAATACTTTTATTTTCGGATAGCTACATTCAATAGAAAGCTAAAGGCCACTTTTTATCCCAAAAATCCTACAGGAACGGGTACAATTCGGGTAAAACCGCGGGGTGAATCTAGAAGGTAAAACAATGTTGACTAGACATTGGATGGCTTTAAAGAAAGATTCTTATTGAACTAGACTAGCAATGCCCCGTAGTTTTACACGCATTATCCCAATCCGTTCCCATAAATCAATCTATCTATTAGTAAAAATTTGATTAAAATCCGTTAAGTATTTTTTGAGTTTATCAAGGAGAAACAGACAAAAGGGATTATTATTTGTTGAAACGGGAACTTACGTACGCGGAGGTTACTGTTGAGTTGTCCCTCAACAGTAACCTCCGCGTACGTAAGTTCCCGTTTCAACAAATAATAATGACATCAACGTACGTTTCAATTAATAGTAAAATAGACAAAAGGGAATCTGTGTTTTATAATTTGCAAAAATAAACTAAGTTTTATGTTACGACCCATAAACTTAGACATTTATAATATCAAGACTGTACAGGACCTAGAAATCCAGACAGATCTCTACCTAGACTCATTTCTAGAAGAATCATCGTCCGCAAAACTAGCTCTATTCCTTCTCTCGCACCGTTTTTGGTGTTGTCTGATGAAAGCACTAAGTCTGTTTAACAAAAACTGTTTATCATGTCCTTCTAAAACCAGTTGATTCTTTAAAACTACTACCATATGCCTATTTGCTACAGAAACTGCCCAATAGTAATACAACAAGAATAGCAAAATAGCAAACAATGGGATGGCGAAAGTGGACGTGCCTACCAAAAATAAACCTTCGCGAATAACATATGGAAAACCATTGAACGTTTTCACCACAAATTCCCAAACTGTGGTATACCCTCGGAACGGGCCACAGTTTATCGAAGGCAACAGTTCTGCTATAGCATATGCTACTGGTGCTATTGAAATGAGAAAACCTAACAGCAAAACAGACATGAAAAGAGATTTAGATTTAGAAGCTTTGTAAACTATTGGCGATGGTTTACAGTTCGTTAGACAAGTGAATTTTTTGATATAGAATATTAGAAAATAAAAAATCACGCCTATAATAGGCAAAAAAGGACAGAAATATGTCCCCATCCATATAATAGTTTGTATATACACTATATCTAACACATGTTTGGGCAAATAAAAGTGCTGTTCGCCTATAATTTTGATGCATTTGCTTGAAGTGTGCTTAGCTATGAAAGATCTAGGTAGATTAATGAAAAAAGTCGTTATGAATTGTATAGCGAAGTCTGTTAATATTAATTTATATAGCTGCTGTCCTACATAAGATTCCCAGCAATCTAGTTTTGAGGAATCAACGTTGGTATACGAACACACTGGACCGTTAGACGACACATATTTATACATCTGACTTAGCAAAACTCCTAACGAAGACAGTCTCAGTAAAACTGTTCTTAGTAATGTAATTAAAATGACGTGCGCAGGGGAATAGCTCTCGTATTTAATGAGACAACAGAATATTTCAGGGACTATTATGTTTAAGACTACAATACAAATGAAAGGTAGGAATTCTAATAACGTATTTTGTAGTTGGCTGAACGTCATAGCTCCATTGTACAGACCTATGGTCAGTTTTTCGCTTCTGGTACCATTGATTGATATAGCTAGAGTTTCTTCGCTCAATTTTGTTGTTGAAAAATGGAATATTTTGTATATTAGCAACCCTGAGGCTGTGAGAATACAAAAGACTACGATGTTGATGAAGAATCTTTTTATTGCTATGAGTATTTTTCGTTCCTTACTTCTGGTTTGTCGTTCTTCTTTGAATTTCTCCTGTTCTAAGTAGCCTCTGACTTCGTTGCATATCGCCTTGTGTTTTATTTTAGCTGATTTCTCGTTGTGAATGCAACAATCCCACCCTCCAAAAACAACATTACAGTATTTATAAAACTGTCCTTCGCTTTCAAGTAATCTCTCTTTAAACCCTTTAGCGCCACTTTTGACGATCGAAATTAAAGAAACTAACGCCCAACTGATCGGCACTAGAATATAAGCCATAGGCATATTGTAATAAAGCTTACTTTCAAACAACTCTTTAAAATAATATTCGTAAATCTGATTCGAATACACTCCGTAGAACAAAATAGTTTTCTCAATAACACCTGTACCTTGAATGATGTCGATAAAGAAATTATTTTCCGAGACATTTTTCTCGAAATAATACAACGGGCAACATTCAGAAATGTTGCCATTAGTGTCGCATGTTTCATTTTTTTCGACTAGCAACACTTTTGGGACGATTAGAAAGGAGATTATTAGGATTGATATGGCAATGTTTAAGAACAATAACCAACGTAGAAAAAGGAAGTATGAGACGACCCCGGTGCCGAACTTGCCCTCGATCTCCCTCATGGGGGACTGCCACAGCTCCAACTTGCCCATCAGCTCGCTGAACCGGATCCGGAAGCGATGCCACACCTTGCGTTGCCTCCACTGAAGCTGTTCCAAGCCTTGTAGACGGAGTTTTGTTGCGTTCTGAAATAATTAACAATATATAAACACAGATATCTATATATATAAAAATGAAACTCGTTTTCTTTTGTCACGGCATCACGCGTGAATGGCTGGACTGATTTCCACGGTTTTGCATTCGTTGGAAAGGTCTCGGGCTCCGTGAGGTTTATAGGGAATAAAAATCTCAAAATTCCCACGGGGACGGGGGCGCTGCGGGTGAAACCGCGGGGCACAGCTAGTAATTTGTTAAATCATATAATTATGTAACCGTATCGGTTAAGATCAAAAATACTGTAACTTAGTTATGTTTATTTAAATGTCTAACAAAATCATTAAAAGAAAACAGTTAACTCTCACATTTTGTTATTTTAACACCTCCATTTTTAAATCTTTAAGGGTTCTTATCTTAATAGGGTAGAAAAGGGGGTTTGAATGGGGTGGGAAAAGGAATTAAAATCCGGTAGGAAAAGGGGTAAAAACGGGGTAAACAAATATTTTTGCTCACGTGTAACCTCGCCTTGAGCTAAGGGGCTTATTAAGGTAGAAAAGGGGGTTTAAATGTGGAAAAGGAGTATAAAGGGGTTCAAAATGTGATTCCCCACCTGTAACCTCGCCTTGAGCTCTCGTTTCTGTATCATGGGCACCGGCATCGCTTTGATCTGCATAATCTCCTCCCACGTGCGTTCTTCGTTCGAGAGGTTCTCTGGAATAAGACAGGTTCCATTAAATAAGTAAAAAAAAAGAAAAGAAAAAATATTAACCTATAATGTCCCACTGCTGGGCAAAGATCTCTCATCTCATCGAAGATATCGTGACTAATGCGGGTTGGCGACCTTAAACCAGAGCCATGTTTGAAAAGTAGGACAGGAAGGGTCCAAACCTCTATAGCTTTTGACCTAAAAAATAAAACCGTTTTTATAATAAACTTGCGGCGCCCCGCGGTTTTACCTGCGATGAGCCCGTTCCCGTGGGAATTTCGGGGAAAAAAATAGCCTATAACCTTCCCGTTGAATTTAGTTATCCATTACAGAAATAATTATTCAAATCGGACATGTGTCTGAGCGTTTTAACAAAAAACTAAATATCAACCTCTTCAGCTGAAGACCACATTCAAAAGATAGGCATTAATTATGAAAAGTAGACAGGTTCGTTTTTATCCCGAAATTCCTACAGGAACGGGCACAACGCGGGTGAAACCGCGAGGCGAGGTTAGTGCGTTATAATGTATTCGGTATTTCAGCCAAGTTAGTACTTGATTTGTATGTATGAAATTGTGTATGGAAGTGTATGATCATTGTACTATTGTTTCTTAGATGTGCGAGTATTTATAAACATTTGTGGTTAATTTTATATACTTCACTAGTAACGCCCCACGGTTTTGCCGTTCCTGGGCGAATTTCTGGATGAAAAATAGGTGATAAGTTATCACCTATTTTAGGTTATCACTGATAACCTTCCCGTTGAATGTAGCTATGGGTTGCAAAAAGAATTATTCAAATCGGATTGGTAGTTTCTGAGATAAACGCGGTCAAACAAACAGAAAAACGAAGAACCAACTCTTCAGATTAGTTCTATCACACCCAATCCTGCTAATCCTACTCTACTAATATTATAAATAGCAGCGCCCCGCGGTTTTACCCGCGTTGTGTCCATTCCCGTGGGATTTTCGGGATGAAAAATAGCCTATGTTACTCGTGGATAATGTAGCTTTCGAATGGTGAATTAATTTTTAAAAACGGTCCGTTAGTTTTTGAGCCTATTCATTACAATTTAACAAACAACGTTTTCCTCTTTTTAATATTAGTGTAGATGAAAGTTTTTGAGTAACTATGTATGTTTGTTATTCTTTCACGAAAAATCTACTGGACGGATTTGTATAAAACTTTACAGTAATATCCTTCTTCCTATCTTATCCTATCCTATCCTACTAATATTATAAATGCGAAAGTTTGTGAGGATCGATGTATATGTATGGATGTATAGATGTATGGATGTATGTTTGTTGCTCTTTCACACAAAAACTACTGGATGGATTTGGATGAAACTTTACAGTAACATAGGTTATTCATTAGAATAACACATAGGATACATTTTATTCCGAAATTCCCGCGGGAACCCATACAACGCGGGTAACACCGCGGGGCGGGGCTAGTACTTATTATAAATGCGAAAGTTTGTGAGGATCGATGTATATGTATGGATGTATAGATGTATGGATGTATGTTTGTTGCTCTTTCACGCACAAACTACTGGATGGATTTGGATGAAACTTTACAGTATCATAGATTATTCATTAGAATAACACATAGGATACATTTTATCCCGAAATTCCCGCGGGAACCCATACAACGCGGGTAAAACCGCGGGGCGCGGCTAGTAGGTTATACATCTAAAAACACATGGGGTACAATTACCCCGATATTCCCGAAGTGCACAATGCGAGTAAACCCGTGGGCACCTGCTAGTTCAAGATAGATAACTCACCGGATAGGTCAGGTAACATTGATAGATGTATATCTCGACTCTGAGTGGTCCTCGCGTAAGTCGACTGTCGCCGCTCATTTTGAGAGCGCGCTCGCTTGACTGTGGTCGCTGCGAATAAACAAAAGATTATAGGTTTTGGATAATATTCTATGCAGTATTGGTTCGTCAAATAAATAAATACCCTCGGACAAATTCACACACAGTTAGATACAAAGTTCTAAGCTTGTTTTATGGAATCTAATTTCCTGATATAATGACACCCAGACGTCGCCAATAACTTTAGTCTTATTTAGTTTTTGGAACGAAGTTCCTTATTGCGCGTTGCGAAAGGGGGGCTAGACGGAAAAAATGGTAACGACATTTTTTAGGCCAGAGAGGGACAGACAGAGAAACTTGCGCACGCCAGAGAGAGACAGACAGAGAAACATGCGCGAGAGAGACAGACAGAGAAACTTGCGCACGCCAGAGAGAGACAGACAGAGTCTGTCTCTCTTTCTCTCTCTTATAGAAAGCAAGCCAGATATTTTCGTTTCGTCTTTCTATTTCGCATTGAACAGTGTGGTGTCGCGACGATTATTTTTGTTGATAATAAATAAACTTCGTTCCATCCGGGTGTCCCTTGACACCTCTCAAGTTTTTTTTCCTACTTTTTTAGTCTCACTAGATTTGAATGAAAGTTTACAGTAATATAGGTTATACTATACATCAGAATAACACATGGGATACATGTTATCCTGAAATTCCCGCGGGAACGGGTACAACGCGGGTGAAACCGCGGGGCGCGGCTAGTGTGTTATAAATGGGAAAGTGCCTTTGTCTATTTATTTATTATTTTGTCTATTACGTATTTACACCAAAACTACTGAACCGTTTTTGATCAAATGTTAAACTAATATTACTACTAGACTGACATGCTAGACTACTATAAATCTAGATCTACAAAAAAAGACGTTTGATCCTAAATACTCACTATTCCTAGCCTGCTTGCTCGGCAGCAACGTGGCCAGCTTAGCCGCGTCAGCTCTCTGCAGGTTATCAAACAGCTCCTGCTCCGCCCCGGGGTACAGCTCCTGGTAGAACTCCGCCCCCGCCTCCTCCCAGCCTTCGTGGCGCTTCCCTCGAGACTTGTGCTTCGAGGAGTTGCCTCCAGACATGGTGAGAGATTTCGCTGGAACAAATTAGATGTTTAGTCTATACTATAATATAATAAGGCTGATTTTAGTCTCACGCTCACCGTCAGCGCTCATAGCTCAGCGCGTAGTTTGTCAGCGCTGAGGCTCAGCGTGGCTCGTTTAAAGCTGAAGAGTTTGTTTGATTGCTCTAATCTCAGAGACTACCAATATGATTCCAATAATTATTTTTGTAATGGATAGCCACATTCAAGGGGAATGTTATAGGCTATATTTCATCCCGGAATTCCTACGGGAACGGGCACAGAGCGGGTTAAACCGCAGGACGCTGCTTAATAGATATTTAATTATTTCTTATGTTAATTAACTGAGGTCCTGTGTTCAATTCCCGGGTCGAGTGATAACATGTTTCCTACTTTTCAAACATGGGTCGGGTTTGAGATCACCGTCCCAGTTTCAGAGAAACCAATAGATATAATTCTAACTAATATTATAATTGTGAGAGTAACTCTGTCTATCTGTACGCTTTCACGCCAAAACTACTGAACAGATTTGAATGAAATTTGGTACACAGTTAGTCCAGCGCCTGAGAAAGGACATATGCTACTTTTTATCGCGATATTCCTGCGGGAACGGGCACAACGCGGGTGAAACCGTGGGGCGCGGCTAGGATGTTAATAATTGAATCGAAAGTAGTTTCAGAGTTCATTGAATGCACACAAATAATAAACATCCTTATTTTAATATAGTATTACCGAGATGTTGATCGAATACTATAATTTGTAACACAATCATAGCAACACAAAAATCTATACTAATATTATAAAGCTGCAGAGTTTGTTGTTTGTTTGAACGCGCTAATCTCAGGAACTACTTGACCGATTTGAAAAATTCTTTCAGTGTTGGATAGTCCAATTATCGAGGAAGACTATAGGCTATTTTCATCTTGTAATTCTTACGGAAACGGCACAACGCGGGTAAAACCGCGGGGCGCTGCTAGTATACAATAAAAACCAATATCTCGATTACAAATTGACAAAAATGCTATCAAAACTTTAAAAGCAAGAACATTAGTATTATTATAGCAGTCAGAAACAATATATCAGCTCATTTAAAATTTGATTACCTACTTAGTTTAAAATAGGTAGGCACACTATGCAACAATAAATATGCAATCATACCTAAGTTTGATAGCTATTACAACGAACTACCTATTACCAGAATTTACCTTACATTATAGCAAACATTGTTCGAATGACTCATAATAATACAAGGGTTTTTATTACCAAGCAAAAACAAATTATATTCGACAATCATTTTATCAGAGTTACTAGGCGTAAATAGTAGCATTGTTTGAGTTATAAATGCGAATATATCATTATAATTTAATGTGTTACCGTCGGGTCAGAGTAATTAATAATGTGAGTGAGTTAATTATGTTCTCTTTTGTACTTAATTATGAAAGAAATTGAATGTAAAAACTGTCGGATATTAAAAAACTAAAATGGGCGAAAATAGATAGACAGTTAACACTGTGGTTAACACCATAAAGCCAATGGTTTCAAAAATAGAACAGTATTTTTTTAATTAATTAAGGGCAAAGGTGCTTGCAGTCTAACTTACCGTAACATAAACAAAGGTATTAATCACTTTTTATCCCTTCTGCATCATCAATAACTTCATTTTCTGGTTTTGTAACGTATTTTTTTCAATGGCACTGCAAACGATTACATTAAACTTGAATTTTAATCACTTCCAATTCGAATTAGAAATAAAACACGATTGATTGTTAGTAGAAGTGGTGGGTGTTACTGGCTGGTTGACTGCAGTGTGCGTTCGGAAACTGTGCATGTGATGTGTCATGCATGACAGCTGTCAGATTGTATATTTACTAGTGTTAAAATGTTTGTTACATATTTATAAATTGACTTATAAGAAAAAATTGTGTGTTTTTTGATAAATTGTTAAGTTTTCTACAATATAATATGTAAATACAAGGAATACATTGCGTGATTTCGCAGTAATCTAATATACATGGATCTTTATTTTTTATTTACTTTATGTTTTCGAACGCACTTTTCTAATTGAAACAGACAATGCAAAATTAGCTGTCATTAAAAAGTATGTACTACTTACGGTAAATGCAGGTAGTTTTATATTTTTCTTCCCATTCAATTAGGCCATTGTTTTATCAGTCACACGAATTTCGTTTAACATACGACACTAACGATTTCGCAAGTCCGTATTCATAGTTCAAATGACAATGGTTGGTTCTATTCTGCAGAACAACAATAGACAAGGAATATCGATCCTGTTGGATGGTATTTCTTTTTACATTTTCGTGACGCAACTGCATCAATTTCGTTACAAATCGAAGAATATTCCACCCTCCAACGATATTACACCTTCCTGATGGAAATTAAGGCGACTGAGCCGACAAAAACACCAATTTAATATCCGCCATTGGAAAAGCGGCGACCGCCCGTCGTTCGCGTAAACAATTTTCTGAGGAAATTTCTTCATGCAATATCCGGTTTGGCTCACGATTTGCGAGATTTCCCGGTAAATTTATATGAGCCAATGGGGTGGGCCCACCTGTGGTGGTAACCAATAGGGTTGGGGTGACGTGAGCAGCGGCGATGTCGGGGCCAATGCGATATCCGGCTGGCCGGCGAGTGCGCGGGAAGCCCGGGCTCGCGTCAAAAGGCAGGCTCGTTGACTGCGCAGCATCACTCGCACCTACGAGATCACATCTCGCGAAAAGTAATGATTATTTCGGTCCAAGACTCTAGTACCACATACTCCCGCGGTGGCGCCACAGTAGAGAGCGCGACCTACGTAAGATACGTAGGAAATAGTAAAACGTTTTACAGTAAATTGAAATATTCTGCTTATTAATTAGTATTTGTGATTAATAATCGTTAAAAGAGGCGCGTTATGTATGTTTACACATAGTTTGGTGGCCAGACACTTGGGCACGATGTGTATTCGATAGTGACAGTATTTGTCGTCCATAGCTATTTTAGTGGTATCGTGCGGGTGGTTCTAGCAAACTGCGTTTTAATCAATGTGAGGGATTGAGTGCGTGAGTCTTTCAAATAGAGTTTTGTGTTGTAAAATGTGTTCGGATTGTGAGTTATCAGTGTGCGAGGGCGGCCCCGTGGCGTTCTGGCGTGTTTCCAGGGCTCGCACGCTGCGTCCGCACGCTCGCTTTATAGGATAATCGCGACACCATTCACACACCCAGAAAGACTATTTGGATTGTTATGATTCTACCGATAACACTTGTGTTCGTTATACGAAATGCCCCACCGTTCGGTCGACAATCTCAAAACTATTTGAGCTCAGAGCTGCACTAATGGCGCTCAAAAAGTTCTTACTAGTTCTGATAGTGGTGTTAATAGCAGCGGCTGAGAATGACACCCAGAAGGACAAAGTTAAAACGGCCTTGGCGGCGGAAAAGGAAAAGTCTCGATCAGCCAACCCAGGGAGAGAGAAGGGCTCGTTTCATAAACTAACAACGCTCATGAACAGAACGGACGAAAGAAGACCAAACAGGCGCAAAGGAAAAGACAATTTCAACAAGTTACACCAACTGAATCGCCAACAAGATGATATGATGAATGACAACGAAGGCGCGTTGACAACAAACCTGAAACTGAACCCCGATAACGACTCGTTTTTCGATAAAATCAATAATTTAAGATCCAACGGCTCGACCTACGAAGCTAAAAATTTGAACAACTACATTTCTCAAGCGCAAGGAGTTTTTTGCAATTTCGAAAACGAGTCTTTAATGCAAAGTCAGAACAATGTTTGTTTATGGCAATGGAACATGACGGTCTCCAGCCATGGGTTAGGGTTCAGGGTGGTCTCTCCATCAGACTTGATGGTGATGAATGAAACCACCAGGGGGTTGAAGTTCTCTGGACCTGCGTTAGACGCAGATGGGAATAAAGACGGTAAGAAGGGTTGAAAATAAATTGTTTCGCTTTTCGTTTGTTTTTTTTTTGCTGACCTTTTGAGTTTGCATGGATGGATGGTAGTTTTAAGTATTTTTTTCCAGAAATATAAGCAAGTAATTAGGTATTAGGGATTTCAATGCGGTTACCTATCTTATTTTAATCCAAGTATTTTGACCACCTTAAGTCTTCTTCATTAGGTTTTACGGTGACTTTGAACGCGTTTAGATTGGACTTTGTTGACAGCTGCAGCTCACCGAATGCGGTCGATTGACTACTGTAGTTGACACTGCTTGTTGCATATGGCGATCGACCTAATGTCATTGCTCTCTTAGGGTAAAAAAGTTAATAAATCTAATGTCCCACTCCTGGGCAAAAGCCTCTCATATCACTGAAAATATCGGTATAGGTCATAGAGTATAGGTAACCCTAAATAGGGCATTTATAGAAACATTATATTATAATATTAACTATTTACAACTGAATTTTGAATGTTAGGTTGATCTCGAAACTAAATTGTGGTTAACAATTAGCTGTAGGAATTATAGGACGTAGCGTATTTCTGTTGCCACTTGCTTTCATTTAGGAATTACATATATACATGTACTAGCCGAACCCCGCGGTGTTACCTGCGTTGTACCCGTTCCCTCATGAATTTCGGGATAAAATGTATCCCATGTGTTATTCTGATGTATAACTTATATTATTGTAAAGTTTCATCCAAATCCGTTCAGTAGTTATTGCGTGAAAGAGTAATAGCAATGTCCCGCTGAGCCTCCCATCTCACCAGATATCAGTATAGAGATTCCTCAAGTCCTCCGACATGGTCTGGCGATTGAAACAACCGGGACCGACAAATTTAACGTACCGAAGCACGGTAGCGCTCAGATGGAAATGCCATTATCGTCCACCCCATAGGCATAGAAACCTCTATAGGTCATACATACATGCATCATATTAATATGGTTGTTAGTTTTTTTTGTTTTTATAATATGTTAATTATTAAGTTTAACTGTTTGTTTTCCGAATCCAATAAAATAAAATATTGACCCATTCAGTATGACCTAAGGGCCGAGCTGCACGTTGCTTAACAATCGCAATGAGTTAGCATCGCCTAGTCAAACTACACAGCGAGGGCTTTGAATAAGATTTATTAGGCTAAGATCCATGCTCTGGTGCAAACGCACCCTAAGTACAGTCAACTACAAAAGTTAATGAACACATTCAATATTAAACATACCTCAACATCCCGGTTCAAAATTTTACTGTGTTTTTGTAAAATTACTAATAATAAGTTTAATTCATCTTGTCTTAATAGTTATGGAATCTTTAACCGTTAAAGGAGTTTAGTCATATTGAATGTGTTCATCAACTTATCATAAATATATATTATACTAACCGTGCCCCGTGGTGTTACCTGCGTTGTACCCGTTCCCTCAGGAATTTCGGGATAAAATGTATTCCATATGTTATTCTGATGTATAACCTATATTATTGTAAAGTATTATCCAAATCCGTTCAGTAGTTTTTGCGTGAAAGAGCAACAAACATCCATCCTCACAAACTTTCACATTTATAATATTTGTAGGATAGTAGGAAGTAGGATAGGACTAGTAGGACATATATATTAACTTATCTAGTTGACTGTACATCAATTAGGTGCGGTTTTATAACTAACTAACTACCTGATATTTCTACATATACATACACAAATACTTTATAAGAATATATAAATGACACCCAGACGTCGCCGCCCACAACTCTGTCTTCACATATTGTTGACTCCGGGCGGGTATTGAACCCACAACCCCCGACACAGTAAGCGCTTTGCACAGCTCAATGTCTATGGAAACGCGCCCTTTAAGTTAAACAAGCACTAATCTTTTATTTTGTCTAAATTTAATCCGTCCAGAGAGAATAAAGTGCAATCTATTATTAAACTCCTTTGTATCTAACCTTAATTAGTAAGTAAGTATAATTTATGAATTAAAATGGCGGCGTTATATTTAACTTGCAGTGTTTAAGGGTAATTTGTTGACAAGTTTAATAGTTAGTCTCTTATTATAAGTAAGTGTGAGGTTAAGACTATATATAGTCCAGTCGCGACAGTCTCTAGCCGTCTAATAACTGTTTGAATATTCGAAGCAGTCCAGTATTCAGTATACGTGGGTATTTCCATTTTATTATCATAATTAACGTTCGTTAAAAAAATTACGAGTACCTAACCACTCTGTTAATGTTATTATCGTAAATGATAGTCTATTAAAGTTAACGTTTACTGGCGGCCACCAGAAAGCCACGATTTATCATTGTCTTACGTCTGTTGCGACTGACATTTTACGTTAACTTTTACTGGTGCATGATCGTAAGCTGAAGCAATCCGTCCTAAGTCTGTGGTCAGTATGTCAGTCTCTCTCCTAGTTCTTTATCTAACAGACAACATCGTGTGTTAGACGTTTCGTCCGCTACTTCATAGGTTTAGTTAGATCGGAACACTCACTAAAAACTGCACTATAGTCTAACCTAACAGAATCAAAACTGAAGGCATGCCCTAAAGGCATAAGAAGACAGCCGCCTGCAAGCTGCAGATTGCATTTTTCATCCTGAAATTCCTTTGGGAACGGGAATAACTCAGCTATAACCGCGTGGGGCTTCTAGTTTAAAATTAATCTAGGTCTTAGTACTAATCAACAGCCGTCTCTACAGATTTTACCTTCACCTTTAAAAATCGGTTAAAATTAATAAAATATCTTCCTCCCTGTACTGACACCTTCAGTGAGATGACAGGCCTTTGCCCAGCACATTAAGGCTAATACCTTTTTACTTTCTTTCAAGAAAATCCTAAGACAATATTTCCTCCAAATGTTGGCCGCCCCTGCCTCCTAATACGGCTGCGAAAGGACATACAGACAGGCATAAATATCTTCTATTATTAGATCTGCACCTCGCGTACAAAGAGACAGGTTAACTGCGCATTTTGGTTTAACTGTAGTTAGACGACTTTTGCACTTAACTACATATTTTCGAGTAGGTTAGTGGCCAACCATGGTGTCGCCTGTCGGCGTTTTTAGACCGCCTAAAGACCTCTGACATGGTCTAACGATGAAATCATGATGGCATAAAACTGACATGTTGATGAAACCACCGGAATCGACTTTATTATGCTCTCCGAAGCACGGTAGCGCTCAGAGTAAATTCCATTATCGGTCACCCATCCATATAGGGCCGAGATGCACGTTGCTTAAGCTATGAACATTGCTACGCCACGAGCGCACTGTACTGATATCGTCAGTGAGTTAAGAGGCCTTTGTCCAGCAGTGGGGCATTACCGGCCAATCCCAGCAGTGGGACATTACTGGCTAATGCTTCACTTACTTTAATATTTTATGGTAAAGTTAATGAATTAAATTATTACTTTCTACTTTCTGTAATCTGTATGCCTTGCTGATTCATTAGATAGAGGTACTTACTTACCTAATAATATCATCATATCATCATCTATATTCTATACTAATATTATAAAGAGGTAAATTTTTTATTATAAGTTTGTTTGTTTGTTTGTATGTTCGAGGTAATCTCAGGAATTATCAGTCCGACTTGATTTTTTTTTTTTGTAATAGAACGCCACATTCAACGGGAAGGTTATAGGCTATTTTTTATCCCGAAATTCCCATGGGAACGGGTACAACGCGGGTAAAACTGAGGGGCGCTGCTATCATATATATAAAAATCAGGGTTGTCCATACTGACCTACTCGAAATGACTGAATGAATCAAAGCCACTTTCGGTGTAACTGAACTCCTCCTAAAGTGCTGGACCGATATATGATGATTTTTTTTTGTATGCGTTTGGGTGGCACCCTGGATGGTTTAGATTCACACTAGCGATATCTATTGGGTTGTGGGTGGAACCACCGCACAGACCAGACAGACAGCTAGTTTGGTATAACATTATATTAAAATAGCTCTTCAAAGATAACAGAAGTAAACAAAAAAATGTTTTCTCGATAGTTATTGATCTGCAGTATCACGTGTGGGCTAATAGTGGGCGTAGCGCACTATCGGAGTAGGTGTAGATATTGCCTTGGATAAGAATTATGGTATTATTTCGACGGATGTCGGGGGTGGAGACGTCTGGGTTTCAATTATACGAGTATATTCTTATAAAGTATTTGTAAATATATCTTCTATGTACCTACCACTAGACGCCTCGGTGGTCTAGTGATATGTGCACTCTCCTGCCAAGACTGAGGTCCCGGGTTCAATTCCCAGGTCGAGCGAAAACATGTTTCCTACTTTTCAAACATGGCTCGGGTTTGAGATCACCAACCCGCATTAGGCAAGCGTGGTGATTACGCCTGAAACCTCCTCACTGTACTGATATCTTCAGTGAGACGAGAGGCCTTTGTGGCCAGTGGGACATTACAGGCTAATACTTTACTTTACTTTATGTACCTATTTGTTTTATACTAATAATACTAGTAGCACCCCGCGGTTTAACCCGTTCCCGTGGGAATTTCGGGATGAAAATTAGCCAATAACCTTCCTGTTGAATGTGGCTATCTATTACAAAAATAATTATTGAAATCGGACTGGTAACGCCCGAGATTAGTTCGAACATACAAACAAACAAACAAACTTACAAATACCTCTTTATAATATTAAGTACATATAGATAACTTAAGTAACTAGTAGCTTTCTTTAATAAATGTACCTAGTTATTTGTAGTAACTCCTTCTTATATCCTCCTTACTGTACTGATGTCTTCAGTGAGATGAGAGGCTTTTGTCCAGCAGTGGGACATTACAGGCTAGTCTATTACTAATACTATTTTTATAAATACAAAAATACACTAAAATAGGAAAAGCTTTAAGCCTCTAATGTCCCACTGTGCTGTTTAAAGGCCTCATATCCAATTAAGTTTGAAAAGTGTATAAAGTAAATCTATACTAACACTAGCTGCGCCCCGCGGTTTCACCCGCGTTGTACCCGTTCCCGCGGGAATTTCGGGATGAAAAATAGACGTTGGCCGATTCTCAGACCTACTCAATATGCTCACAAAATTTCATGAGAATCGGTCGAGCCGTTTCGGAGGAGTACGCGAACGAACACTGTGACACGAGAATTTTATATATAAGATTATAAAGCTGCAGAGTTTTTTTGTTTGTTTGAACGCGCTAATCTCAGGAACTACTGGTCCGATTTGAATAATTCTTTTTGTATTTTGATTTGTGCATAGCTTTTGAGATTAGCCCTTACATACAAAGTTAGAAACTCTACCTCTTTATACTGCTTACCGTTTAAACCTTCCCTGGCCTTTCATGAATATTTCAAGACCAAAATTAGCCAAATCGGTTCAGCCGTTCTCGAGTTTTAAGCAGACTAACGAACAGCAATTCATTTTTATTTAATAGATAATAAATACCATTATCTTCCAGGGCACTTCCTGTACCTGCCCGTGGACCCCACTATGGAGAACATGGTGATCAAGTCCCCGCCCTTCAGGGGCCTCTGGGAGTTCTGCAAGGTAATATCATAATTTGGATATTTAAAGCGCAAATATAAGGCTTTTTGACACTAAAGAAATTTTATGACCATTTGCTGTCTACAATGACAGTTAACCTCAGTTTGGTTAGGGCATTGCAGGCTGAATCACCTGATTGCCCGAAAAGTAAGATGATTCCGTGCTGCGGAGGGCACGTTAAGTCGTCGGTCCCGGTTACTTTCTACGGATAGTAGTCGTTACATGAGCCATGTCAGAGGCCTTTGGCGGCTCAATAACTCTGACACCGAATTTTGAGTTAAGTGTACAACTACTTGTTTATAGCTCATCTAACATTCTTATCGTCATCTTTGAGCAGTTCGAAGTGATGCTGCATCAGAGTAAGATGCAGAACGCGAGCATCAAGCTGGTGGCGGAGTCCACCGTCAACGAGGTGCAGTGGATCCTGCAGGAGGTGGCCGGGAACAACATCGAGATGTGAGTGGGAACGGGGATAGCTTAACAGTTAACTAAGTTCAGCCGTCACAAGTGCTCCTGAGCCATACTTGTGTATTTTGGTTGACATGCCCGTTGGCACAGTGGCAGTGAGAGCGCTTACTGTGTCGGGGGTTAGGGGTTCGATTCAACGGAGTCAACAAAAGACATAATTGTTAGCGACGACGTCTGGGTGTCAATTATTTATTCATATAAAATATTTGTATTTAAATGTAGTAGTATCAGTGAGTTAGATTCCATAACACAAGCTTGGAGCTTACTTTGGGTCTAATTAACCGAGTGCGAATTTGTTCGGGTATATTTCTTTATTTATTTACCTCCCAAAAATAACCTCAACTTATTTCTCCAGGTGGCATCACATGCGTTTCATGATAGGCAAGATCCAGCAAGAAGTCCGCGTCATCATAGAGATCACTCGCCCCAACTACGTGAGCCTGTCTCAAGCGCTGCCGCACATAGCCATCGACAACATCCGGATGATAGAGTGCGTGCCAGAGCCTCCGGTTTACAACGGAGAGTGCGTCCCTGGACAACTCAAGTGCAAGATTATGAAGGTAGGTTTGTTTATCAGGGTTAAGTGAACACTACTCATTTTGATACTGATATTATATCTTCAGTGAGATGAGAGGCCTTTGCCCAGCAGTGGGACATTATAATACTTACTTACATCTCGGTAACAGCCTCCGTGGTCTTGTGGTTTGAGCGCTCGGCTCACGATCCGGAGGTCCCGGGTTCGATTCCCGGTGAGGACAACAATATCTTACAAAAATCAATGCCACTCTTTGTGAGACTGTCCTCAGTTTGGTTAGTGCATTGCAGGCTGAATCACCTGATTGCCCGAAAAGTAAGATGATTCCGTGCTTCGGAGGGCACGTCGGTCCCGGTTTCTGCGGATAGTAGTCGTTACATGAGCCATGTCAGAGGCCTTTGGCGGCTTAATAACTCTGACACCAGTATTGGTCAGGTTGACCATCCACGCGATGATGATGATGATGACTTACATCTTAAGAGTTCATTTATATTTGCAGAAGGATTCGTGCATCAAGTTGAGTCAGGTCTGCGACTTGGTGAAGGACTGTGACGACGGCAGCGACGAGAACCAGAATTGTGGTGAGTAGACAGAGGCGTAGAGAAACAATTGAAGTAAGAGAAATGCGGAAAGATAATAGCTGTCTCAATATATTAAGTACATAATTTATACTTTTCTCTGAACTATTCTTCTGTTACAGACAAAATGCCGTACGGGTCATATTGCAACTTCGAACAGGACATCTGCGGCTTTGAGGATATCCCGCAGTAAGTGTACAATCTGCCACGCCATTGACAAATACTTGACTTGAATACTCCATTCCTATGCTACTTGAATTAGGCAGCCTTTAATTCCATACGAATTTTGAAAAATAGATGTCCCAAACTGTATATTACACTGTATTAATATACTTTGTAATATGAGAGGCGCATAAAAATTCGAAGATAAAACGTTCACCATCACAGAATCTCTCCTCTCTTGCAAAACCGAGATTAGGTAACGTAAAATTTCTTCTTTCAACTAAAAACACAATTTTTTCCAGGCCAATCCTGAAATGGTCCCGTCACAACGGCCCAACGCCAACAGACAAAACCGGTCCCAACTACGACCACACTTGTGGCCAGCCCACTTCCAGATCTTCCAAAATGGTCCCACTAGTGATCCCTGCGCACATGAACCAAACTCTATCGCAGTGTGTTGGATACTATTTGTTTGTCAATATGAATGTCACTGGACCTAATAAGGAGAAGGCAGATTTCGCGTCTACTGCTGTGATGAAGACAGTGATCTTCAATCCGCCGCCCAAGGTCCACGGGAACAGCTCGTCTGGGTATTATAATTGCTGTATGGTGAGTAAGAAGTATTATCAAGCGTAAATATTCAGCTTATCTGACCTTTGTTGAGCGCTTTTGTTTATTCCTTTGAGCATATCATCCAAAAATCGAAATTCTACGATATTTCTAAAATCTTCGAAATATATTTACTTAATCTGAAACCTTTTATCAAAAGATTCGTTTGACATAAATTTCAGAAAGGTTAAACTTAGCTTAAACTTCTGAATTGCAAACTTCTTTTCTCGAAATCTATCCTCCATTTCCAGGTAGACGGTAGGTGTTCGATAATGTCTGACTTTCAAACCAATTTTCTCTAAAGCTCTTTTCCTACCACCTTCCTTTTTTCTTCCTTTCCTCTATTCGAAACCAACCTTAAATAACTGTTGTAACCCTTTCAGATCCGGTTCTACTACCAACAAAACGGTCGCAACTACGGCTCGCTTAGCGTCGACGTGGTTGAGCTGACAGCGCGCGGGAACACCACTACGCATCTGTGGTTCAGTACCAAAGACAAAGGCGAGAACTGGTATAGAGCGACGATATTCCTGCCGAACATCACTAGGAGGTGACTACAATGCTTTATATTCTATGGGCTTAATGGTTTGCCCCTTTCTGACATACGCTATTTGCCAAAGTGTAAAAGAGACAAAACAAACAGCGTTTATGAATACGGGGGTTAGGGATAGGTAGTCTATTTTGTCTGCTTAAAAGGTTAAATTCGGACCTAAATTGCCTAATTTTCAATTAGCCAATTCTGTATTGAAATCGTAAAATAAAGATGTGTTTTTTTGGAAAATCGGATTTTAAACTAGAAGGAATAAATAGAGAGCTTACTCACCTAGGTTCTGTATTAGCATGAGTCATTACATCACCTGCTAATACCGAGGTCCTTAATTCAATTCCCGGGTCGAACGAAGCTTGTTTTCCAATGCAGTAAGAGGCGCGTAGTGATTACGACATTCCCCTGTACTGATATCTTTAGTAAAAATAGAATATCTTTAGTAAAAATAGAATATCATTAGTAAACATAGAATGTCTTCAGTAAATAATAGAATATCTTCAAAAAAAAATCAATCTATAATTTTTTTTAATCCACAGATACTATCTCCAATTCAAGACTCGTATGGGAATGAGGATCTACTCGGACTCCGCCATAGACGACTTCTCTATGGCCCCGGAGTGCTTCGGCCTGAACATAGATCCAAAAGATTTGGGCGAGTACAATTATTACGATCCCGTGTTCGAAGAGAAGACTACTCCTCATGAGGCGTTCTCTGATAAGATATGTAAGTTTACAAAAGCTATAGGAAAAATCCGGTTAATTTTGTGGTCTTTGTAAAAAAGTTTTACCATTTTGTTTGAAATGGAATAGTAGTTATCTCCACTGTTCTTTTGAGATACGATTTCGATTTAATTGAGGCCAAAAATATTTTTTTATATATTCTTTAACATCTCAAAGACTTCGGTGGTGTAGCGGTATGTGCCCTCGCCTGCTAAGACTGAGGTCCCGGGTTCAATTAGCAGGTGGTCAACCCGCATTAGGCAAGCATGGTTGCGCCTAATCCTCTTCAGTGTACTGATATCTGAGGTGAATCGAGTTCGAGAGGCTGTTGCCCAGCTGTGGAAAATTACATTTTCAATCTTTTTTTGGAAATATAATTCACACAAATAATTTAGCAACTATTCTATCGAATCTAGACGGGACTTAATCGCGAATTAAACATTTAATGCATACCTCAACGTTTCGGTCGTGTCGCAACGGCCGTGTTCACGAGGGTACTGGATTGCGAGTGTTGTTTACACTATTTGGTTGAAGGGGCGCAATCTACCCACATCAACCAAAATGTTATTAGGTCCGTACTCCACTGCACTATTTAAGGTCCACGACACACTACACTGACAACGTCCGAAGGTGTCCTACACTTAACCTCGCGATGTGTACACTTGCTTATCACTGGATTCCATGCAGGCGAAAGTTTGAAACCGCTTTCCCGGTTGAAATTTTTGTGTTTCTTAATTTCAACCGCTTCACGTACAAGTCTTGAAAAATAGTGACGTTCGTTGGAAAGTACTTTCGGCCTATGGAGTTCGATCCAGTGGTTAGTGCCAGACTCCAGCAAGTGTTCTGCCACCGCGGATTTTTCCACCTGGCGATTCTTGACAGCTGCGATATGTTCCTTGACCCGCTCGGCAATAGTTCGCTTGGTCTGTCCGATATAAGAGCTACCGCAACTGCAATCTATCTTGTAAACGCCCGGTGTCTGGTAGGGTATGCTATCCTTGGGTGTGCCCACTTGCTCCGATACTTTTGATAGGGGGGTATAAATGGTTTTAATCGAGTACTCCTTGAGCAGCGATCCGATTTTATCCGTCACCCCCCTAACATATGGCAAGAATGCAGGTTTCCTGAGGACCTCTTGCTGTTTCACCCTCGGTTTGTGTCCAGAATGCGTTTTCCCTATTCTGTAACCATTCTTCTTGAGTACCTCCTGAACATGAGCCAGCTCCTCCTCCAAATGTTCAGGGTCACACAGTGCATGAGCTCTATTTATTAAAGACGTGGCTACAGAACGTAAATGTCTCGGGTGGTGATGAGACAACGCATTCAGGTATTTGTCCGTGTGTGTAGGCTTCCTGTAGACCGTGTGCGATAAGGAACCATCCGATCTCGCCATTACCTTGACATCCAAGAAAGCCAAGCTGCGGTTCATCTCCAGTTCATATGTGAACTGTATTCTTGGATGGATGGAGTTCAGGAGTTTAAGGAACTGTTCGACTTCTGGCTTATTACCTTTGAAGATGCAAAATACATCGTCTACGTACCGCTTCCATACCTTAATTCTTGTCCGTGGTAGAAGAGTTTCTATATGTTCCATCCAGATGTTGGCCAATATCGGTGCGACGGGGCTTCCCATCGGAGTCGCCATCGACTCCATCAATCTGGAGGTAATGTTGTCCGCGGTACACAAGGTAATTGCCCTCTAAACAGTTCCTCAATAAACTAATGAAACCATCAGGCATTGAGTGTTCCTTAAACTTTCCTCTAATTAAGTCCACACATTCTCCTATGGGAACATTAGTGAACAACGATTCAACATCGAAGCTCACCATTAGTTCATCTGGTTCCAGGGTAATGTCCTCAATTATGGCAATGAAATGGCGAGAATCTTTTACGAAAGAAGATGTATTACCTACTAATGGTTTAAGTACAGATGCCATATACTTCGCGAGCTTTGAAGTAGGTGAGTTAATTTGACTCACAATTGGTTGCAGTGGTACACCGGCTTTATGTACTTTCGGCAAACCATATAATTTTGGTGATTGGACGATACTGGGCCTGTGCAGCCTGTCATAATCTTCCTCCGTAAATAAGCCCCTGTTGTCTCTGATCACCGCGCGTATACGCCGCGTCACTCTGGCAGTTGGATCATATGACACTGGTTTGTACACAGCTGTGTCACTCAACAACCCACGTACCTTACAGTCATAGTCTTCGGCGTCGATTACGACTGTGGCGTTGCCCTTATCAGCCTTAAGAACATGGACTCCAGTGTTGTTTCTTATGTTCTTCAGGGCTGCTCGTTCCTCCACGGTGATATTACTCGTAGGTAATTTCGCCTTGCGTAACACTACTGCAACATCTTGTCTTAGTGTATCCGAGTCACTGGGCGGCACTTTGTTGCAAATCAACGCTTCCTCCACACTACTTATGACTTTTTCGTAAGGAATTTTATTGGGGGTAGTTGCGAAATTTAATCCTTTTTTCAAAACGCTTTGAGTTGCATCGTCCAATGCCATGCTAGAAAGATTAATCACATCCGTAACGTCCGTATTTTGTACCCTCGTGAACACGGCCGTTGCGACACGACCGAAACGTTGAGGTATGCATTAAATGTTTAATTCGCGATTAAGTCCCGTCTAGATTAGTGTTTACAATGTGTTCATATCGTGATAATTTAAATGGTGTAATTGCAACCCGGTACGGGCCGGAGATTGTTAGAACAGTTCGAGACCTTGGAAACTACCGAAAGAAAATGGTGCGGTTAAAGTCATCGTTGAACTTTTTAAAAAAGTGTCGTGACAATAACATAATTCCATCTTGTGTTCGAATTACGCCGCGATACGATATTGCTCATTCGGCAGTTATCCTAAGCAGTGCGAGTGTTCGGTTGTTAAAACTGTTAATTAGGAACAAGTACAGTGAGTTGAACCTGATCAATAGTGCGTTATACAAGTTGCATTGTGAGTGCGGTGCTGTGTTATCTTATAACGATTTCAACTTGTGCGACAAGATAACCTATTTACAAGCCGAACGAGTATATGACCTGTGCAATGTTACCCATGAGCGAAAGTTGGAGAGATTAATTGCTCGGCAACATCGAAACACGGTGATTCAAAATACGGACGTTACGGATGTGATTAATCTTTCTAGCATGGCATTGGACGATGCAACTCAAAGCGTTTTGAAAAAAGGATTAAATTTCGCAACTACCCCCAATAAAATTCCTTACGAAAAAGTCATAAGTAGTGTGGAGGAAGCGTTGATTTGCAACAAAGTGCCGCCCAGTGACTCGGATACACTAAGACAAGATGTTGCAGTAGTGTTACGCAAGGCGAAATTACCTACGAGTAATATCACCGTGGAGGAACGAGCAGCCCTGAAGAACATAAGAAACAACACTGGAGTCCATGTTCTTAAGGCTGATAAGGGCAACGCCACAGTCGTAATCGACGCCGAAGACTATGACTGTAAGGTACGTGGGTTGTTGAGTGACACAGCTGTGTACAAACCAGTGTCATATGATCCAACTGCCAGAGTGACGCGGCGTATACGCGCGGTGATCAGAGACAACAGGGGCTTATTTACGGAGGAAGATTATGACAGGCTGCACAGGCCCAGTATCGTCCAATCACCAAAATTATATGGTTTGCCGAAAGTACATAAAGCCGGTGTACCACTGCGACCAATTGTGAGTCAAATTAACTCACCTACTTCAAAGCTCGCGAAGTATATGGCATCTGTACTTAAACCATTAGTAGGTAATACATCTTCTTTCGTAAAAGATTCTCGCCATTTCATTGCCATAATTGAGGACATTACCCTGGAACCAGATGAACTAATGGTGAGCTTCGATGTTGAATCGTTGTTCACTAATGTTCCCATAGGAGAATGTGTGGACTTAATTAGAGGAAAGTTTAAGGAACACTCAATGCCTGATGGTTTCATTAGTTTATTGAGGAACTGTTTAGAGGGCAATTACCTTGTGTACCGCGGACAACATTACCTCCAGATTGATGGAGTCGATGGCGACTCCGATGGGAAGCCCCGTCGCACCGATATTGGCCAACATCTGGATGGAACATATAGAAACTCTTCTACCACGGACAAGAATTAAGGTATGGAAGCGGTACGTAGACGATGTATTTTGCATCTTCAAAGGTAATAAGCCAGAAGTCGAACAGTTCCTTAAACTCCTGAACTCCATCCATCCAAGAATACAGTTCACATATGAACTGGAGATGAACCGCAGCTTGGCTTTCTTGGATGTCAAGGTAATGGCGAGATCGGATGGTTCCTTATCGCACACGGTCTACAGGAAGCCTACACACACGGACAAATACCTGAATGCGTTGTCTCATCACCACCCGAGACATTTACGTTCTGTAGCCACGTCTTTAATAAATAGAGCTCATGCACTGTGTGACCCTGAACATTTGGAGGAGGAGCTGGCTCATGTTCAGGAGGTACTCAAGAAGAATGGTTACAGAATAGGGAAAACGCATTCTGGACACAAACCGAGGGTGAAACAGCAAGAGGTCCTCAGGAAACCTGCATTCTTGCCATATGTTAGGGGGGTGACGGATAAAATCGGATCGCTGCTCAAGGAGTACTCGATTAAAACCATTTATACCCCCCTATCAAAAGTATCGGAGCAAGTGGGCACACCCAAGGATAGCATACCCTACCAGACACCGGGCGTTTACAAGATAGATTGCAGTTGCGGTAGCTCTTATATCGGACAGACCAAGCGAACTATTGCCGAGCGGGTCAAGGAACATATCGCAGCTGTCAAGAATCGCCAGGTGGAAAAATCCGCGGTGGCAGAACACTTGCTGGAGTCTGGCACTAACCACTGGATCGAACTCCATAGGCCGAAAGTACTTTCCAACGAACGTCACTATTTTTCAAGACTTGTACGTGAAGCGGTTGAAATTAAGAAACACAAAAATTTCAACCGGGAAAGCGGTTTCAAACTTTCGCCTGCATGGAATCCAGTGATAAGCAAGTGTACACATCGCGAGGTTAAGTGTAGGACACCTTCGGACGTTGTCAGTGTAGTGTGTCGTGGACCTTAAATAGTGCAGTGGAGTACGGACCTAATAACATTTTGGTTGATGTGGGTAGATTGCGCCCCTTCAACCAAATAGTGTAAACAACACTCGCAATCCAGTACCCTCGTGAACACGGCCGTTGCGACACGACCGAAACGTTGAGGTATGCATTAAATGTTTAATTCGCGATTAAGTCCCGTCTAGATTAGTGTTTACAATGTGTTCATATCGTGATAGTTTAAATGGTGTTATTCTATCGAAATAATTAAGTGATTTTCTAGACACCTAGTCTAGAGTTACTATGACCCCACTTTCACACTCTTTGGTTCCTTGGACCGTACAGTACAGAGAGCTGAATCTGCTCCTCTGCATCATCCGTGTCCAGTGCATATATCTTCTGTATGTTCGTGTCCAGTCCATATAATGTGTACATGTATTCGTGTACAGTCTACCGGTTCACGACGTGCGGCGCGACGGGCCGGTTCGGGCCGACCCAGGGGATGTGCAACGCCGCGTACAACAACACGCCCGTCACCGTCACCGTGCTGACGGAGCCGCGCGCCGGCGTGCAGCTCTGGACCGTGCCGCAGGAGGGCTTGTACACGTCAGTACACCTTGTACACCGCTTTGTTATGTTTCTTTCAGAAAGATTGGGATCATTAATTGGATTTGTATACATCAGTACACCACTTATACACCGCTTAGTTTAATCGTTCTTTCAGAAAATCTATTTTCTATTAAGACCATTATTATCATCTCTATGGTCGTTATGACGTAAAATGACGATAGTGATAATGGAGATGCCATTATCACTATCGTCATTTTCTAAATGAACGCCTCGGTGGGCTAGTGGTATGTGCACCCACCTGCCAACATTGAGGTCCCGGGTTCAATTCCCAGGTCAAGCGAATACATGTTTCCTACTTTTCCAACATGGATTACGCCTAATCCTCCTCACTGTACTGATATCTTCAGTGATATGAGTGAGACATTACAGGCTAAACCTTTACTTTTTAAATTTTAAATGAAACCTTTGTGTGGCCAGGGTGATCGCGATGGGCGCGTCGGGTGGGCTGGGCTCGATGTGGGCGGGCGCGTCGCACGGCGCGGCGGCGCGCGCGCTGCTCACGCTGCATCGCAACCAGAAGATATACATGCTGATCGGACAGCAGGGGGAGAACGCCTGCAAGAAGGTATGGGTACGAGAGAGATAGACTATACGAGGACAATATGTTGAGAGGAGGTATGGAGGATGTACAGAAGGTAGGTGGAGAGGCAAGAAGGTATGTTTTAGGGGAGAGATGTAGAGGGATACAGAGCGTAGGTGTACAGGAAGGTTGTGTTATGTTAGAATGTTTGCAAGATGGTACGTATAGGAGAAGGATAGCGTATGGTATTGAGGGTATGTAGAGGAATAGGAATGAAGGATGTACAGAAGGTATTTAGTTATATAAGTATATAATCTCACAAAGTACTTGACAGTTTCGTGAGCTAGCTGATTGTACAATAATGTTTGAAAAATGATTCTTATGTAGACTTCCAGTCATGACGCCGAATTATCAAAGGATATGAAACATACAAGCAACAGTTTCCTGAAATTAATATTGTACTCCATCCTCCCCCAGACCCTGTCAGCGCAAGAGGGCGGCTCGTGCTCGGCGCTGGCGGGGGCGTCGAGCGCGCAGTTCACGAGCAAGACGCACGAGGTGCGCAACACGCACGTCAGCGACGGCGGCGGCGGCGGCGGCGGCGCCACCTACGTGTTCCTGGTTAGTATTCACTCGACATCACCTCCTTCAGATTGTCTTTTAATAAGTAATGTCACACAGTGGAGTGTACCCAAGGACTATAATATATTCATATTATATCCATGAGTGTACATCAAGGTCCGTTGCAACGACTTTATATTTCCTCACTTCAACCGAAAAATACGAATTACCAATTTCCTCGAGTAAAGTTGAGACTAGGATGAAGTTTTGAGGAACTTCTTAGAATATGGTGCTCGAAAGTTCCTGAAGAACCGTTGAATAAGTCTTAACATGTAATGTTACAAACTCTCAATTTTTAATATCCAACTGAATCTGAAATTGTCGCAATTGAGTGTCCCGAATAACACCCCGAGTCCCATAACACCGGTTTACTGTATGCCTTTTGTTCGTAGCTGGATAAAGAGGAGCAGCCGGTGCCGCTGGTGGTGGGCGGCGGCGGCGGCGGCATCTCGCTGGGCGCGTTCCGCGACGACGGGTCGCAGCACGCGCGCGCGCTCGCTAACGCCACGCCCGAGTCCGGCTACATGTACGGCACGCCCGGCCGCACCTCCGGTGAGCGCGCGGGGGGGACTCACCTAGTCGATGTTGTCAAGGCGGTTTGTGAGGATGAATGGATTTTGTCTTGAAGTCTCACTAAAAAACTAAAAATGAAACTCCGACCCGGTTGGCCACTAACCTACTCGACATGAATGAATCTCACTTATAATCGCAATAACGTAAACATTATCTGTTTTGGTTATCTTTAAAATTTTGCTCACCTAATCCTTTTCGTGGCAGGCGCGGGCGGCGGCTGGGTGGTCCGCGCGGGTCCGCAGACCCCGGGGCACGAGGCGGTGCGGGGCGGAGCCCTACGGAGCGGCGGTATCGGCGGGCGAGCCTGCGCCGGCGCCGCGCACGGGGGCTTCGGCGGCGGCGGCGGGGGCTGCCGGCGCGGCGGCGGCGGAGGGGGGTGGCTCGGTAACTATGATATACTCGTATTACAAGATTGACTGACAAAGTGGTGAATCTTGATGGCAACTCTATCACTGAAAAATACCTGCTTTTCTTGAAAAATTCATTTCGCAAAAGTTCTTTACAAACTAATTTCAGTTATTACACGCAGCTTAAATATTCTTACTTAACTCACCCATCTTTGCAACATCTATGTAGCAATTTTTTAGTATTTCTAACACATCATCCACATACACAGGTGGTAACACCAACGAGGGCGAAGGCCTGCACGGGGGCGGAGGCTGGTCGTACATCGAGATGAGCCGCGCCATCCGGGACTACAGCGGGGTGTCGCTCGCCGCCCGGATCGGGCCCGGGGAAGTCATCATCATACCGGCTATACATGTTAGTTGAACTTGACAGTACATTTCCTTCGTGTCTGTCCTACTAATATTATGAATGCGAAAGTTTCTGAGGATGTATGTATGTTTGTGACTCTTTCACAATAAAACTACTAGATGAGACTTTACAGTAATATAGGTTATCAGAATAACACATGGGATGCATTTTATCTCGAAATTACCACGGGAACGGGTACAATGCCGGTAAAACCGCGGGGCACTGCTAGTGTTAAAATAATAATGTGCCTCTTACAGGACTGCGGCTGCGATTACCGCTGCGTAGCTCTCAACGAGTACAGGAGCGAGGTGAAGTGCTACTGCCCTGCCTCCTGGAGCACAGACGCTAACGATCAAACCAAGTGTGTGTGTAAGTATTTCGACATCTTTAACTTAAATATTTTGGGTATTTTGGTAGCCCTTCGAAAGCCCTAGTCCTTGGGAAAGGTGGTGTAGTAGCGTGTGCACTCGCCTGCCAAGACTAAGGTCTTGGCTCCAATTTCCAAGTTGAACAAAACTTACTTTCAACTTACTTCTGAAACAAGTTTAGGTAATCCTCCTCAATGTGCTGATATCTTCAGAAAGATAAGAGCCATTTGCTCAGATGCAGAATATTGGGAAACTGTGGATAAAATATGAATCGTCTCGAAAATAGCTTAAATAAATCGGTCGATAATAACGGTAGACGTCAATGTAAATATGTAGTAATAATAATAATTTGTTTGTCAGTGGAGGAGTCGTGGCCGAGGATCACGTGGCTGCTCATCATCGTGATGTCGGTCGTGGTGTTGGTGTGTGCGTTGGCTGTGCTGTGCGTGTGTTTGTATCTGTGTAAGTATTTACAAGATTTAACTACAATTTTCTCCTGGCCATGTATTGACCAAAAAAACTTTATTTTAATGACAACAATCTATAAGATTACTCTCTTTAAGACGTTGACTATACATAAGCCAAATCAAAATGATAGGTACTTAACTCTGAATTTAAAATATGGTAGAACACTCTAGGCGTAATATCAATACCAGAGACATGCATTGCAAAATAAATGGCTTATTGTTTTTTGGGAACAGGAAACGTGTAACTCTAGGTAGATATCATGTATTACATGTAATTTTATATTTCAGACAATTCATACCAAAAGAAGAAAGAAGCTGAACTGCGACAAAAACAAATTTTGGAACAAGAGGTATGTTAAAAATCGAAATTATTATGCAATTAATCCTTATATAAACAGTGTTTTTATATTTCTAAGAGTGACAGTTCATATCTAATTCTAGTTCAAATTCGATCCCAGAATGCTTGTATTTGTCAGAATTCAAAACAGTATTTGGATTGATGAAGTTTTTCCAATACGCTTTCAGTATTTCTAATTAATTATTGTGAGATTTTTTTAATTTTTAAGCTATTGCATAGCTTCTATCGCGGGCCTTGAGCGCGGGGACCGAATCCAGAAATTCCGTAACGAAAAAACCTCACGCTCCCCACTAACGCCATCTAGTGATACAAAAAATAACTAGGTATGCAATAGCTTTTTTTTTCAAAAGTTATCATCGTAACTTTCTCTCTAGGTGCAACTGCACCGGCTGCGCGCGGCGCCGGGTGGGGCGGAGCACCCCCTGAGCATGGCCTTCAACCCGCACTACGGCAGCGAGAGCTTCCTCTCGCAGGGCATCGACGTGCGCGAGCTGCCGCAGGTCTCCAGGGAGAGCCTCAAGCTCGTCAAGTAAGTGACATAGCTGGCCAATCAGTTATAAGCAAACCTAGTACTGAAAGCCTGTATAATTTTTTAACTTTCTTTTTAAGCTACCATTAATGAAATTGAGTTCCCAAACTGCCTAAAATTATTTAGAAAATTGAGTTTCTGAGCTGGCGAATCGACTATCTGCTAATTTACCTAAGATTTCTAAGTAACAATTATACCTATAGATAAAGTTGAAAGCAGAGCTACAAATGTATGATAGACTATTGATATAACATGTGACTAATGAGACACTTTGAAACCGGCTCGCTGCCATAAGCCCTTTCATTGACATCGAGGCTATTTCAAGAAAATACTGGGAGTATTTCAATTTCTATATCTATTTTCCTTTTTGATCAACCATTATTTTCATTTTTCCCAACAGGGCGCTAGGCCAAGGCGCTTTCGGCGAAGTCTACCAAGGCCTGTACCGGCATCGAACCGGGGACACGGTCGAGATGCCGGTCGCAGTGAAGACTTTACCAGAACTATCCACAATCCAAGCGGAATACGACTTCTTGATGGAGGCAGCCATCATGGCTAAGTTCAACCATAGCAACATCGTGCACATGATCGGGGTGTGCTTCGATAGACATCCTCGGTAAGGATCAGATTTGTGTAGGCTTTTAACCTTTGACGCAAAAAGAGGGATGTGGACTTTTGACCCTAGATGGTGTTTTAAGTTTGACAGCTATGTGTCATGCTACAGACCCCTTCTTCCAGCGTAGTGGTGAAGAGGGATTTTGTATGTTTGTATCTGTGTGTTTGTTACGTACCTCCTAAACGAATGGACTAATTTAAGCTAGTTTATATGTATATGTTTAGGCTTGTAATTTAAAGATTCGTTATATGCAAGGGTATGCTTCCAAAGCTCTGCCTATATAATAAAGCTATGTTCGGTTAAAAAACTACTTTAGACTCGTTTCGCTTCGAGTAATCAAGATTTCCCTCAGGCATATAATATATAACAGTACCTTTTCGCTTAATTTCTCCTCATCAAGCAATACTGTCCGTCACATTTCTGAAGCTTTACCTATATTCATCATGAATAATAAATATAACATTAGAGATGGAAATGGCTTGACTATTGAAGCTCACAAGAAAGTAATAGCTTGCTTGAACAACAGCAACATAACCCAAATACCTAGATAAGTGACCGGTATCGGATTTTTTATCTAAGCGATCGTGCTTCGGAGGTCACGTTAATTTGTCGGTCCCGGTTACTTAATCGTTAGACCATGTAGGAGACTTTGAGCCTTTGAGCCTAGGAGGCTTCTGCCTAGAATGCACCGGGGTTAGAACCAAGTCTATTCTCATTTCGGTCTATTCAAGTCTGTTTGTTAGAATATGTGTATACTGTTTGATATCTATTTTTCTTCTTATTGATATACCTATCCTTTACTATCTACCTATCTATCTTTTCTTTCTGACTGTATCTCTCAAAATGATAAACCTATCTAACCCACATATAGTTAAACATGAAAGCTATGCGATATTGCTATGAGCAACTGAATACACAGTACCAACCGATCTGATATATTTTCCCTCTGATATATCACTGATGAACCATTTTAAGCCATATATTGTTGCTCACAAGATACTGATTCCCAAAAACGCTATAAATGAAATTGATCCCTGCAAAATAATATGTTCATTGAGAAAGAATACGTCTTAGAAAGGAGTTTTATTATCTTGGATCGAATATGTTCCTCAGGGAGGAATATGATCAAGAATATTTATAGAAAAGTATGTTCAATAATATTGACAGCTCACACTCGCATAAATACCTTGTCCCATGAAGAAGAAGACATATGCTCATCCCCTTCCTTCTTCTTTCTTTCTTCCCTTTCGTGTACCTAAGACGTATAACTAACAACTAATGCAGAATAAATTCCAGGTTCATAGTTCTAGAGCTGCTAGCTGGCGGTGACCTGAAGAACTTCCTCCGTGAGAGCCGGCCGAAGCCCGAGCGGGCCAGCGCGCTGACGATGAAGGATCTGCTGCTGTGCTCGTTGGATGTCGTCAAGGGATGCCGGTACTTGGAGTCGAAGAGATTTATCCACAGGTTTGTTGATGTTAAATCTGTATCTAGGTTTTTCTTCATTGAAAGCAACTGTTAAAAATGGTTTTTCGTTTATCTGTCTTTTTCTTCTTTTCCATAATATAAAAAAGTCGCAAGTCGTGTTTGTTATATAATTTTGTTTACTCATGAATTAGTCCGATTTTCGTAATACGAGTAACCCCGAAACTGTGGGGAATATACTTTCTAAACTGATACGATTTGCACTCATTATACTAAATGAAACAGGTCTATCGCGTTAGATAATTTAAAATCGCTTAAGAGAATCGCGTTAGTGTGGGGAATAGTTAGTACTTATACAATTAAAGCTGAAAGAAAGCGCTTTGGAAGCGCTACTGGAAGCTTGAAAATTTCTTATGGTATACCTCTACGAAGAATTCTAGTTTAGTCAGTCTCGGAACTTTAAGATTTAGAGGGAAAGAGTTGGAGTTGCTTAAGATAAAGAAAGAGAGAAAGAAAGAAAGACAAAAAGAGAGATATTTTCCCTATCCTACCTATTTTAACATGCCCATATTGCCCATTCAACCATTCCAGGGACATAGCAGCCCGCAACTGCCTGCTGACGTCCCGCGGGCCTGGGCGCGTGGTGAAGATCGCGGACTTCGGCATGGCGCGCGACATCTACCGCGCCGACTACTACAAGAAGGGCGGGAAGGCCATGCTGCCCATCAAGTGGATGCCGCCCGAGGCCTACATCGACGGCGTCTTCACCATCAAAACTGATGTTTGGTAAGATTTTGTTAATTTCATAAGTTTAAGCAAACACTACTCATTTTGAATTGCAACTACGTTTAGTTAGCGAAGTGTATCCGACACTTCGCTTTTATTTTTCCATTTATAACACCTCAGTCTTCTGTGACCACGGTTCTTATAAAGAAGCCGAAACGTAAGATAAAAATGTAAAATAAAAGCGAAGTGTATTTGTAAACGTAGCTTCAATAAAAAATAATATTTTTTAGAGTTTTGTTGGTGTTGATGAACCAAGGCCAAGGGTATAATAATAATAATAATAATAATAATAAATTCTTTATTCATAATAATACAATAAAACATTTATAACAATTTGTTGATGTCCCCTTTTAAGCGTAATGCCTGTGCCAGGGGACAACGCTCTTCCATAACATTGTTTGGGTGATATATTATTAAGTTATTACAATGATTATAATTTAATGCTTAAAATAATGATATTATTTATTTATTTTGACAAAGTAATATATAACATAACTTTACATTGAGTGTTCGGGAGTGTGTGAGTGCTATGTGCGTGTGTGGTGGTGTGTGTGTGAAAGATGGGTATGTGTGTATCTGAGTGTATCGAGAGTTTGAGAGTGTGACGAAACACTTGTGTATTGTATTATTTTATTGCAAGAGAAGCTCTATTTCGTTATATGTTAATGATTCTATCCAGTTTTGAACAGCAACCTTACATTGGTAACGATTTTTACTGAAAATATTTATTTCTTTATTTATGATGTTATATAGAGTAGCAGATCTACTGTTGAACTGCATTTTACCAAACTTCGTTTTTGTGATTGGTGGTATTACTACATTCGCGATTCTTCTTCTGGGTTTATTTATAGGCTTTTCGTACGTTGCCATCATATGCCTTCTGAGTATTAGTTGACAGATATAGAGTTTCCTGACTGTCAATAATTTCGTCTCTTGATATAGAGTGTCGGAGGGGTACCTCTTTTTCTTAAAATACATTGTTTTTATCAATGCACGCTGAGCTCGTTCTACCGTCATAAATTTAGTTTTAGCAGCACCGCCCCACGCCGGGATACAATACGATAGAATAGACTGAACTAGTGCTAAATAGATTGTAATAAGCAAAGAATTCTTTTGTTTTGTGTCATTTGGTAAAATGTTTCTTAGTGTCCCAAAGACCCAAATTAGCTTACGTACTCTAGCTGCAGTCTGTTCAAGATGAGGATACCAGGATAGGTGATGGTCAAGTGTCACGCCCAGGTATTTGGTTTCATTAACTCTTTCAATGATAGGACAGTTACATTGAGTGGTCCTACGGTTACATGAATGTATTTTTAGTTGAAAAGAGTCATCAGGTTGTGTGCGGTTATCAATACTAAAACAGATATAATTTGATTTGGTGGTATTAAGGGACAGTAAGTTGTTGTTAAGCCAAATTCCTATTCGTGAAAGCCCTACTTCAGCACAGTTTTGCACATCAGACCAAGATTTCCCAAAAAACACGATAGCTGTATCATCTGCATATGCGAAAATGGAGGCATTCCTGAGAGACATACCACAGAGCCCGTTTAGATAAATCAGAAACAGTGTAGGACCGAGTACGCTGCCCTGCGGGACGCCACAAGATACCTCACATTCGTCACTAATTATGCCATTGATTTTTACTCTTTGCCTTCTGTTATGAAGGTAATCTTTAAAAAGAGCTAAGGTCATTCCTCTAATTCCCGCTCTCTCCAGTTTTTTTAAGAGTATAGGGATAGAAACGGTATCAAATGCCTTCTTAAGGTCTAAAAATGCCGCGAGACATTTAAGGCCCATATCAACCTTATTGGCTATTAAAGCACTTAGGTTTACTACTGCATCTTCGGTGGATAAACCCTGTCTAAAACCATACTGAGATGGGGAGAGTATATTATATTTTTCGAGGTAGTTAATTAGTCTGTTGTTTATTAATTTTTCTAGAATCTTTGCTATAACTGGTAGAATAGAAATAGGCCTATAGTTGTTAATGTCATCTCTATCCCCACTCTTGTGTATCGGAATTACAATGGATTGTTTTAGAGAGGTTGGAAATACACCCTGTTCAAAGCAGAGATTAGCCAGATGAACTAGGACAGGAATCACCTCCTGTTTTACGTGTTTGAGATATCTTGTAGAAATGTTGTCCCAACCAGGGGAACTGTCTGATTTAAGATTAGCAAGAACATTTCCTACTTCTGTAGCGTCAGTATTCAATAACACAAAAGAGTTAGGTGAACTAGTACCAGTCCCTTCCGCTGAGCTGTCAGCATTGCTATTCGTGATAATCTGTTGTGCTAAATGTTTACCGACGTTTACAAAGTGGTGGTTAGCGTGGTTAGTCGATTCTCTAGGGGAGCGTTTAATATTTAGAAGTTCATATGACCCGTGTTTGGAATTGTTAGAATATGTAATATTTTTAATATTCGTCCATAGTAATTTACTATTAGATGCCGATTTAGTAAGTAGATCTCTTTCATAGTTACGTTTTAATTTCTTAATTAGTTGATTGCAGTAATTACGGTACCGAGTGTAGGTTATTTTAAGCGTTAAATTAAACGGGTCACTGCGGAGTTTCTTTTGGAGTATATTTCGATTTCTAATACATTTTAAAATGCCCGTAGTGATCCAGGGTTTTATGATTCGATTTCTTTTCGGTATTGACTCTATGGTGGTACTAATAGTAATGGACTCCTGTAATAATCGAATTAAGTTATCTATTAGTAAATTCGGATCCTTAGCAAAGAGTAAACTTGAAACTTTCTTTTCTTTTAAGTATTTCAGAGCTTGATCAAAATTGATACTAGTTTTAGTTTTCAGAGTTGGTACATGATTTTTCAACTTGGATAGTGATAAAAATGTTGTTAAGTGATCAGTAGTGGTTGTCTCAATAATTGCAATAGTGGCAGTAATCTTTTTCTTGTCGATTTTTAACATAAAATGGTCGAGACAACTCCCCTCTCTCGTGGCTAGGGTGTGACCTGGGAGTATACCATGCATCGATAGCATGTTGAGATAAGATGTTCTATTCTTGTACTCAAGGGAGGCTTCTACATCTTTTGGTATAATATTTATATTAAGGTCACCTGTTACAATGATACTCTTTTGGTTTGACAGTGACTCAAGATGAGCATTAAGGCTATCTATAAACAACTCGGTGTTAGAGAAGGAAGGAGAGCGGTATAGGCAGATAACAACATTGTTCAAAATGTTTAGTTGTAAACCCGAAGCCTGAGATATCCTTATTTCACTAACTTTGTGTTTTAGAGTTCTTTTTATATAAACAACCACACCGTCATTTTGGTTAAGTTGATGTTTGGTATGATATGATATGTAGTCGTTTATCTGGGGAATTGGTTTTAAATCACTTAATCTACACTCTGTTAAAACTATGACGTCTACCTCAAAAGTAAACTTAGCAAGAGTCAATAAAAAGCTATCAAAGTTACAGTAAATACTTCTTATGTTCTGAGAGATAATAGTGAAGTCACATTTATTCACATGAATATTTTGTGTAAAATTTAACTGATCACAAACAACACTACGGGCTATTTGTAATTCATCCAAGTCTGAAAAAGCCTGTATGTTAGATTTATTGATCATTGTACAATAATTCCGTAATTAAGGTTGTACAATACGTAACTGCGATTTTATTTACATTAGATGTATGAGCTCTCTTTTTAATTAATAATAATTTAGTTTGTGTGAAAAGTGTTTTTTGAGTTTGAGGAGTGTTAATGAATTTAACATGTTTTTGTATTGTGTTATTGTTGAGGATGTAAGTATTAGAATAATAATGTTGTAATTGTTTGAGTTTTATGTATATTAGTGTTACATTTTGACAAGTACTTCCTTTGTTGAATAATATTACTGTAGGAGTAAAATCCAAAAATATACAAATAATAAGTTCTAAAATGTGAATTTGGACAAAGAATGTGGTTAGTCATTTATCTGAGGACAACTTATGTACCTGGTCTTCACTTCTTATAACTATAACAGGAGATTGTTCGTTTTTTCGTACATAAACCCTTCCGTAAGATGTCCAACAAAATTTGAAGCTACCGGATTTCACAAGATCCCTGGAGAGGAAAAAGAGTCGTGATCCCTTGGTGGTCAGGTGTTCCGAGATGAAAACAGGGGTGTCCACATTAGTGCGTAAACCCAAGTGCTGAGCGCAAATTTTTGCCTTTTGTTTAGCGTTAAACATCTTACATCCTTTAATGAAGTCGTTTTTCACTAGGGTAGACGAAGTTTCCACAATTATTGCTGTGTTTTTCATATCTTCTCTCTTTCCTCTCACTCTATAAATATCCCTGATGTCCGTTTTTTTAAGATTGGCATTGATCTGGTTAGAAAGGCTTTCCACCATGTTAATAAGATCCTCTTTTGTTTCCGAATTCATCTTCGGCACATTTTTCATTTCAAAATTGGTTTTCCGGGCATTTATTTCCATGTTTTCTATTTTATCTTCTAGCAGAGAAATGCGAATTCTGTCTTCTTTCGACTGCCTTTGTAAAAGATCAAGTTTCTTTTTTAATTCTTCGTTTTGTTCAGACAGAAAGTTTATTGATGTCTCTATGTTGATATTGGTTTGATTCAGCGTTTTCAGAGAGGGGGCAATTTTTTTCAGTTCTTCCTCTTGAATAGATAGTTTGCTGGAGATCATGTTCATAATCTCTTCTTTAAATTTAGTAAATGCGTTAGGTAAATCATCCTCCCTCATTCTTTTAAAGCGAGATGTTACATAGGTTGGTGTGGTTTCAGGAATGTTTTTCAATAGGTCAGTTTCAGACAGCGATTTATCCATTGACTGACTCATTGTACCAGGCAAGCAGAAATAGTAGGAAGATACGCGCGGCAAGCAGTGGGGTGTGTGGTGCAATTAGTAGCCAATTAGAGAAGCTTAGCTGTGATTGGATATGCGGGAGCCAATTCTGCAGCAAGTGGGCGTGGCTTGTTACTAATCCGGTATGCGCTTGAGTGGGGTGGTATGAAAGCAAGATGGCTGGCACTCACTGATACTCCGGTGCGCGATAACTCCTAGTAGTTGCTGCTCTCCTATTATTTCACTTGAATTAACTTGATTTAAATTTATTTAAATATTATTTTAAAAAAATTTAACATGGATTTTAGGACACGTCCGAACACAGCGGGGGCCGGAGGGAAGAGGAGGAGAGTATGTTTGACTATGTGCTAATATTTTAAATTGTTTGATCAAAATCTATAAATGATCTATGAATTATAACGTAACACGTTGTGTTTGGCGTTATACGCCTACCCAAGACAGTTTAACGGTCTCCTCCTTAACGTGCTAGGCTCTTGTCTATGGAATTCATTCCTCTTTTCTTTATCTTCTGCTATCCTCTGCAGCTGTACGAACAACACGACCTTTGCTTTTTCTTTCAGTTGCCTAGTAATAATAAAGTTGTCGTGTTGTTAAAGACGCCCAAACATCGCCTGTCTTCCCTCTCCTGATTCCTCTCTATTCCTGATTAAACGCTCGCTCTAAACCACCCCGTTTCTCTGGTGCAGGTCGTACGGCGTGCTGCTGTGGGAGGTGTTCTCACTGGGCGTGATGCCGTACACCGGCTGCACCAACCGCGAGGTTATGGAGATGGTCTCCGGCGGCGGCCGGCTCGAGAAGCCCACCGGTGAGCCTTTCATAACAGTACACCAGTATACTGCAGGTAGCCATCGTGGTGTAGTTTGACTAAGCGATGTTAGTTCTTTGCGATCGAGCAATGTGCAGCTCGACCGCTACTTGGATGGGTGGCCGATAGTGGCATTTCTATATGAGCGCTACCGTGCTTTGGAGGGCACGTTAAGCAGTCGGTCCCTGCTGTTTCAATGTCAGAGGCCTTTAGGCGGTCTAAAAACTCCGACACCAGGGTTGGCCACTAACCTACTCGAAATTAAATAATACGTTATTTTTACAATTAATACAAGAACGTATGATCTGTGTACAGGGTGTCCCAGCGAGGTGTACCGGCTGATGTGCGAGTGCTGGGCACCAGCGCCCAACGACCGCCCATCCTTCCAGCACATGTTCGATCGGCTGCAGATGTTCTTACAGGTACATACATAGATATAGAGGTGGGTGAAGTGGCTTTGTCTATGGGTAGCATCATAGACTTGTAGATAAAAAGCTTATTTTGTTTGGGGTTTAATTGTGTTTGGGTAGAAATTAAGATTCGACACACTCAAGTGTGGTGAAGAGGTTTTTGTTATTGGGTAAAGGTAAAGGTGAAGAGGTTTTTGTCTTTAAAGATAGCATTAGACTCGTAGGTGTAAGAGCGAAGGGATTTTGTCTATGGGTAGAGAAACGATTCTACACAATCAAGTGTTGTGAAGAGGTTAATGTTATATGTAGCCATGCCATTCCATGGTGTTTCCAACATTAAATAATACATCCCTTTTCTATTTTCAAGGACGCAGCCATAATTAACACTCCCTTACCTATAGTAAGGTCACATCTACCCTTACCTATTGGAGTGAGCTACCCCAACGGACCCCAGGTAACAACCACCACGTTTTACCCCTAATTAAGTATCTAATTTACAATAATATGGGTATTACTTCATTACGTAAAGAGAAAATCTCGTTCAATTTCAAATTTCAAATTTAAACATACTTAAATCTAAATTGAATTTTCTGACTCTCTTAAAGATCTTTTTTGACAGCCGGAAGTCAAATCAATGAACTCCAATAAATAATTCCAACCTTTTTTCTAGTTTTCTCTCCACAACTTAAGTTTAACGTAATTTTTTTAAAAGAATCACAAGGAATGATAAAAGTTTCAACTACCCGCATTAAGAGCCGTATAATTTTGCTGGTACAACATTATTTGACTACCCTCATATGAAATAATACCCATATCGAACACTCCCCTTAAACATCATTATTAAACCCCCATTAAAATTGTTATAAAACTATAAAAATACGATTACATTACTAATTAGTGATTATTTCTTTTTCAAACGTTTTCGCTCTGGCTACTAGAAGCAAGTACATAACTGGTTTATTTTTCTTCTAAAACAAATTATTATACAATTTTTGATGTTAGCTCCGTGATTTGATGGCCATGCTTGAAGTGGCGCATGTTACATTTTTTAATTTTGATTTTCTTTTCTAACGACGCCTCAAGAACTATAGTCAACAAATACAACATGGAAATTGGGCGCCAATTTCACCAACAGTAACGTCAAATATTGATAACACCTGTCAAAAATGACAACTCATTTTGACACTGACAGATCAGATGTCAAACTTGAGATGTCATTGTGGCAGTGACATGTGTCAAAATAAAGCGCTGCTATTGGTGGATTTGGCGTCTAGTTTCAGTGTTGGTTTGGTATCTCTGTTCTGATTGGCGGTCTTATTTTCCTTCCTGAATGAAATCGCGTAGGTAGTAGACCCCTGTAGTAATAGAAAGAGATTCATTGGAATAATCACATTTTTAGTATACCGACTTCAATTGGAGTTTTTGTAGATTTGAATTATTTTATTCACGTGTTCTAGATTTCCCAACTTGCATGAACCATTTTTATACAATTTTAGAACAATTTGACACATTATTGAGAAATGTTACATGTTAATGAAATGTCACTTTCAAATTAAAGTTTTTGTGGTATGCATACGAAAATTCTAACATACATTATTTGTGTTTGATTGATGACCTTAATTTTATCTGTGCTAGTGAAGAGATAATGTCACAACCAAAGACTAAACGTTAGTCTCTCAAAACCATAAATAAAATAGTCTATGTTTTTTACATTTGGAGTCGGTCAAAATTTGCATGTTAACCAAATTCATAATTAATTATTTGTCCATCCATTCGCTTCGCATTCCGAAGGATCTCTTTTTGATTTATTTTCAAATTGAGTGTTAACTTGCCTAGTAGCTATAGCGGGAAACACCTACCTATATACTCTTATACCTCTGTTATATTTACTGGGCTTTGTGGTAGTTCTATCAAAAAGGATTAAATAGTGTAACTATCAAAAAGGATTCAGGCAGTTAACAACATGAAAAAGGTTAACTGCAAAGAATCTTGAAAAAAAATACTAATGAAAAATCATCAGTGTCGAGAAATCTTTTGTCAAAGAATTCATGAAATTTTTATCTTGTCTTGTAATGCCTGCCTTTTTAAAGTAAAAACTAGTGAATAAAATATGAATATGATGCTACTAAAAACCCAGTACATATAAAATGCACGCGTAGATTAAATCTCTTTGATGCGGGGGACCCGAATCAGTCTTAACAGCGAATCTGATTTGAAGACCTTTTCACCTTATCCTTAGACATTCCGAGCCAAATTCCAAAGAATTTTCAGCTTTTTGCGTTTTTTTTTAAATTATGGTTTGCCCTCTATACCCAACTCATCAAAAATTTTTACTTCTTTCTAATGGTACAAAATATACTGTAATTTTATTTTTTCTATCTCCCAAATACCGTCAACCTTTTCTATAACTATCAGACTATGTTCCATTTTAATATTCCTAATGAAGACTTTCCAACTATCATTTTATCTGATTTGAGTTTGACTAAAAATCTACTTCAATTTACTTGAACTGTGTTAATGACTACTTTTAACGCAGTTTTAACATTTTTATCCTCTTTGGAGTCAAACTTGACGTGTCTTATAATCTTTTTTATTTCCTCCCCGTTTCGAGTCTATAAAAATCCACTTTGCCTTTCCACCCAATTTTTTCTGACCAACCTATTTCGTTTTACTACCCTACTTAATTAAACTGCATTCTTTTTGTGACCTTATTATTTCGTGTTACAACCTACCCTCCTCGCCTATACTACACCTTTAAGAGCCTCCTATTTCGTTTAACAATTTCTCCCTTCCTTCTACCCGAAACCTTCTTTATGACTCCCCCTACTTCGTTTTACACCCTCCCCGCTACCCTCCCCCGCATCTAGCGTGTACTGAGTGTGGCATGTTGGCAGCACGACGGCGTCGGCGACTACCTGGTCCCCATGCCGAAGCAGGACGCCAAACAGAATAATAGGTAACGCATTCACACAATAGGTTGGCCGAACAAAAAGCTAAAAGAAAAGTGAAAAAAAATATTTAAAAAAATTGGTGCTCTTTTGTTTTCCTAACTTTGCGGTTAAAAACTTTTTTGAAATGGGAGTTATTCGCTAAATAAATACTTTAAAATCTCGCTTCGGTCTTATCTAGACGACCGTGATAACGAGGAGATATACCTATAACTTACTACGAGTCCAATCCCTAAAGTTTCAGTCCGTTTCAGTCTCAAAACCAAACGATCTTTTGTGTCAATATAATACTATCTTCAAAGTAATTTTATATTATGACAATATTGTACTAATGTCCAAAGTTCGATTATTGTTCTTAAATTTTCTCCCCAATTTAACTGTCCCAAAACATGTTTTACTTTATAAAAAACATTCACTAATTAAACAAAATTATTTGCAACTAAAAAACTAAAATGTCTACTTGAAATTCATCACAATATAGTTGTAAAATGTTTCGGCCAGCCTCTTGACTTACTTATTTTTCACATAATACTTCTAATAAATTAACTCTCGGCTCAGTGTCACCTATCCCAAATTGGTTGTCGTCATAGTAACCCGTTTTCAAAACTGTATTCCTGTTAACATATCCATGGACAATAACATAAGATAACATGTTTATTAGATAAGACTTACAGCTGACAGGTGTCAAATAAAACCACCATTTGTAATGTCAGATAAAACCACCATTTAATTTTTTAAGTCCAATGTTATCAATGTGGAAATGTACACAGGAATATAAAATAACAAATCGAATAAAAATACTCTTAAAAAGACAGAGTATAGCATGCTATAGTTATAAATATCCAAATCTGAACACCAAATTAAAAATGCCTTTTTAAATATACAAGTCATACTTATTTCTTCATATCTGGAAATATCCTTTAATATATTTTATTTATAGTTACGCATATGCTAAACGTGAGGTTTCGCAAAATTTCTTCAACTACTCATATTGATATTTGATTTATATATTTTTTAAAAGTAAATAAATGTTTATATAAAATTTTGAACCAAATATGCTTTTTATCAAAAGCAAAGATTGACTGTAAAAGCATTACCGTCAAAGGGCCCACTAGTCATGACATTTGGGATACCGTATTACCGTGCAATAGTTTCATTGTCAGAAATTCAATTAAGACGACATTGTTCGTTTATAGTGAGATATATATATTATTTTCTAACGTGACACTTTGTCTGTTACTAAACTATACTAAATAATTGACCGACAACTATTACACTGACTAAGCCAGTCTTGTTGACAGTAGACTGTCTTAAGTCAATCTTGTCGTAGACAGTCTTAATACTGTCTGGACTGCAGTTATATCACATTTTATGTTAAAACCATACAGTGGAGTAATAATATTACCACCTCAGTTCTTAGGTATGTTTTTCAAGTAGGATCTTGTAGAACATTCCAGAATCCTGGTGAGATGTGTCCGTTGATGTTCTAGCCCAACGGATCCGTTGATACTTCATAGCAACACGCCAACGGCGGCACTGATGATAGAGGAAATAGAGGATTCACAATATCAACATCTTCTGAAAGGTGAGTCGGTCAATGTTTCAGGAATTATAAGTAACTAGCAGCGCCCCGCGGTTTTACCCGCGTTGTGCCCGTTCCCGTGGGATTTCGGGAATTTTTTTACATAAAAACCTTCCTCTTGAATCACTCTACTTATTACAAAAAACCGCATCAAAATCCGTTGCGTAATTCTAAAGATTTAAGCATACAGACAAACAGACAAACAAACAGACAAAAATAGCGACTTTGTTTTATACCATGCAGTGATCTTACTGCATAAAAAATCGTTTTTTTTCATATCCACGTTACCTACACTTATTTCTTCGTATTTCAAAAAAACTCTATAACTTACTTAAGAAGACTTTTTAGAAATAAACATGTCGATTTAAAGTTAAAACCTTCTTCACCAATAAAACAACTGACTTCTTAATTTATACTACAGAATCAACTAGGTACATTTTTTTTTCCCCAGTATCACAAGAATATGGCAACATTCCAACAGCGTGTCCGGGCGACGGGGCGAGACCGGATGTTTCCGTTGGCGCCGCGCTCGAGACAAGGACCAATACAAAGTTTCTGCCGTCTAACTCCACTGACAGGTCATATGAGTAACGTATTAATAGCTTATGGAGTGAAAGAGAGGCAGCTGACAGAGTGAGAGAGAGAAGTAACATATTATGTAATACTTATAGAATGAGTGAAAAAAAGAAAGAGGTTACTTAATTACTATTCGTTTGTAATAGTGGCGCCCAACGTGGCACGACATTCTATATGTGGCGCCCAACATTGGAACATTTAATTAAACAATTAAAATTGTTCTTAAATTCTAATTTGAACGAAGCGGTCAAACCCTAAATACAACGACATATATCATTAATCTGATTCAACTTTCATAATACTTTCGATTCCTCCACCATACGAGCATTAGGGTGCGTTTACATTGAAGCGAAGCGCAGCTGTACAGAGCTCAATCGCAATTCACTTGACAATTTAAATGAATTGTGATTGGTCGATTGAGCTCCGCACATCTCCGGTCTGCTTCTATATAAACGCACCCAAAATCGTAAGCAATTATAACATTCCCAATGACCACTACATCATAATAATGTTTCTGCTTCCCACCCAGACTGCTAAGTTCAGTCGAAAGCGCGTCCATTGATGAGGAGTCAGGCTCGGAAGCGGACCTGCCGAGCGACCACCCGGTCATCTGGGAGACCTCCTTCACCGAGGAGCCGCAGCAGAGGAACAGCGAGGGACCTGCTGTGAGTCACTGTTACTGTTAGCCTGTTGGGTTAGCCGGTAATGTCCTAATGCTGGGATTAGCAGAGATATTGAAATCATAGTGATTTCAATATCTCTCTCTCCCTCTGTTACTAACCTAGATTATCTCCCTCTGTTACTAACCTAGATTATTACAAGTTCGCTAAGAAAGCTACTCAAATTTTTGACAAACAACATGCTGGTTGATTGTTGCACTTTACATCTTTAATGATATATAATTGCATTTAAACCCTATGACGCCCTAAACAACCAATTTTCTATTATTCCATTAAAATAGCCTTTCCCACAGGTCGACAAACTAATAAGCATAACACCAACCTCACCAAAACCACCAGAGAATCCTTTATCAATGGCTATCGACAGCAACGTCATCGATAAGACCAACCACAAGAACACTCTGGTCCCTGAACGGAAGAACGCCCCCATCGCCTCCCCCGATCCCCCGAGGATCAATGCATGGAAGCAGGACCCCAGGCTGAACCCCAAACCAAAACCCCTGTGCCTAGACGCGGCACAACTCGAGCAAGACCTGAACGCCCTGAAGAAAATCAGCGGGTCAGTCAACCTTAAAAACATGAACATACTCCCCCCCTACATCAATGTGGTAACACCTAATAAACTTTCAGAGTCAAAAACCATTCAAATCGACCCTAAAAAGGCGGTAATCGACGACCTGCCTAAAGAAGTCGAACCGAAAGAGGAGAAAACCAAACTTAAACAAAGCAATTCGGCCGCTAGCTTGCTCAATGGGCCGATGACAGATGTCCCTTACGCTGACAGTAGTGACACTACGTCAACATCTTCTGGCAGCAATCAGAACACAGTCAACAACCAGAAGAATAAGTACGGAGAAGTGGTTCTAGGAAAAGACAGGAATGAAGTCAACAAACAGGGTAGCAATACGGAGTACAGTGGCGACTCAGAAATTAGTTGTTAAACAAGATGGCCGCTTGTCAGTGACAGTGACAGTTGAACTTTAGGTTGTGGAGTGTCAGTGCCGCCGTTAAAAAACAATTTTACTAGTGAAGGTAAACATTTAAATAGTTCTAAGTATTAATGTTAATTCATTGGTGAACATTAAAAAAAATATTTTCGAAATATATTTGTTTCACAGTTGTGTTTTCGTTATTAAATAGTGAAATATATACGGCTTACCGAAATATGCTTATAGGAAAATAGTTAAATGCTCAATTTGCTCAATGATTTGCATTAAATAATGGAAGTAGTGCAAATATTTCGAATAAAAAGAATATAAAGTTTAGATTTTCTACTTAGGATTTTATGGATAATTTGTGTGAAATAATTGTAAAAAGTTTACAGTATACATTTCGCTTCGTAGCATATTTTTTATAAACAAATTGAGATGAACATTTATTTTTAGCAAAATATATATTTCTAATATTTTTTAATGTAAAGAATCAGAAACAAACGCACATCGCTGATTTTCAACATATATATTTATTTTGGCTAATGATTATAGATGTATCTACCTGAATACTCGTTTAATGTTAGATTTCTTTTTAAAATGGTCTTATTATAGATACTCGATGTTGTTTTATTGTATATCACATTTAGGGTAACGTAGACATTAAATACAGTAGCGCTTACATGGTTTGTAAATATTAAAAGAAAAATGTAGTCCATCCAGGTTAATATATAATTAAATAATATATAAAAACATATATTATTAATTATATATTTATTAATCAAATATACATGTTATGTTAAATAGAGTTAAATGATTGTGAATTTTGTTATTGATAAGAGTTTAAATAAATGCGGGCTCTCATGGGATAATATATAAAAGTTGTGTTATATAAACATATATAGTGTAAAATACACCCGCATAACTTAGATCAATAGTATTAGTGAATATATAAAATAGTTTATTATATATTATGTATGTATTTAAATCAGTCGTTACATAAAATCTTGTCTACCCTATAACATAATATTATTTATTGAATGTTAATATTAAGCTTCTAACATTAAATCACCATATTCATAATTCAAATATGACATTAGGATAAAACGCCATCTATTGATAAGAAGTGTCAAACTATTTATACACGTAGGTTATTTTCTTAATTTAAACCGTTGACATTGACATTTTAAATCAGCTCCATCTGTTGGGAAGAACTGAGAAATTGAATTATTTTGAATTAAAGATTTTATGTAACGACAATATATGACAAGATTGTGTGTATAAACACATAATTGGAATGCTTTAATTATAATATAAGTTAGAATAAGAACTTTTTGGAACTTAAAAATGTTTGTTTTTACTCAGAGTAGTGCCAATATGTTTTTTTTTAATTTTCAACTGCCTTTTTCGTAATGCATTTAATTGTTTCGTCTTTGAGGCATGAAATGACAGGGTATCATGATATTTTAAGTTTGTTTCTAACATTTCGTTTGGGTAAAACTAAACTATGGAAACTCTGTAAGACTTTGGCGTCGTGTTTGGGATATTATTTTGTTGTAATGATTTACCTTCTCTTAACTCTCTTGGATCTGACAGCTGAAATCTGCATATCCTGACAGATGTAAATCGGTATAATTTTGTTATTTACATCAATGTAACTTCAGATATATAGAATTATATAAAAATGTTGATTTATTTTTATACTGAACCCTGTAACAATAATCCTTTACACATTTTATAACTATCTGATGACAAACGGTATTACATACTTTCCAATATCATCCTAACTTAAAACTTGATATCTGTTTTTGATTGACTGTTATGACAGAAAATATTATGTATCTTTAAGTTTTGCTGGTATTTATTAATTTATTAAAAATCAATGTTAGTAAAATGTCGATTACAGCCCAAAAAAATAAAGCATATTCAAATTGACACTGTAACACAAAAAATATCATCAACTATTGGATTAAAACAATTGAGAAATACTTAAGAAACTTAACATCTAAAGATGAAATAAGTAATTCGTTAATGTTACATGTGACAGTGTCAAAACTGACCCTTTATAACGAAGCTACCTTTAAATCCAGCAACTTTCACAAAAGTGACATTACTTTGACAGATAACGTTTAATTGTCACTTCAACAAGTTGCTCAATTTAGGTAATATTTTTTTTTTAATGAAATCTGTTATTTTCTTTTAAAGAAAATGTGGTTGTGAAGTATTTTGTATTCGGGGGTAGCACGAGAAACATAAAAGTTCCTTTTTTGAAAGTGACTTTGAAACGTTATCTACATTCCGATTCTAAAAAAATTCCAACTTTTGACACAACGAAATCGTTTTAAATACCTTTTGCCCGACAACGAAGCCAAAACTGGGGGTATTGAGTTTCGTTTTAATTTTATTAAAAAGAGACGGTTAATTTGAATTTTAAAGTGACCTGTCATAAATATATTTAAAAAAATGACAGCTGATGAGTGACTGCTGTCAAATGTCAAATTTAAATGTCATAAAATGTCAAATTTGACTAAAATATGACGTGTTAATTGTATTTTCGTTAACCCATGAACCGTTAGAGCCATGTCATCGATTTTATTGCTAAATATTGATAGTGAAGCACATTTATATATGTAATATATATGAAAGTACATAATTATTAAATATATGGTATTGTAAAGTTTATAAAATTAACAATAAATGAAAGTGTAATTGATATTCAAATAAATCATTATTGATAAATGTATGTTTTTGTTGTTTTATTTACTTGTTACCTTTATATCTTAGCTTATTTTAAACATTCTCTAACCTCCCATTCTACAAAAGCTATGGTATGTACAATAATCGATTATTCAGCTTAGTCGATCACGACTATAAAGTTTATTATTTTGAAATTAATTATTAACTAAAATAAAACTTCAAAATCAACCTCCGATCGTTTATTTTAAACTTAAAAACATATTTTTACAAAATTCTAACATCAATTACAAATACAAAGCTTACAGCAATTTTATATATTTATTTATTTTTATACACGCTTATAAAGAGCCCTGCTACAACGTACTATGAACTTTATTGCGAAGCAATAAGGAATATAATTATACAAAGTAAATTCGCTATAAGATACAACTTATTTTTAAAATTGGAGCGGAATTTAAACTTGACATTTAATGACAGTGACATTGACAGTTCATGACAAGCACTGATTGTGCACCATTTTGAAACAATAAACAACACCAAGAAAAGTACAGAAAAAACAGTAAGATTTTTAAATGTGTATTAACATGGTTTAACTTAATTATATTATTTTGTACTGTTTTTACAGGAAGATATTAATTTTGGTGGATGTTCCAATTAATATAAAGAAAAATCAAGACACTCTGTACCTCATTATAAGGCCAGGTAAATAACGAATCTTGTCACAAAACTGTTAATGTCCAAAAACTTATTTCATAAAAAGATTGAATATAAAAATGTAACAAACTACCATAAATAATTGTTTTACAATAACAGTTTTAATTATCATATGATATTTTGTATTATTAATGACTAATTTATACTTATACGACGGTAAAATTAAAATAATTCTCATACAATTTGAGTATTCAAAATAAAACTAAAATCATACTATATTATTAAAGCATAAGGACTGTTCGAATTAGAAATGGCGTAAATGACCCATTCATCATTATTTTACCTTAATATATAATACCAATAGACTACAAACCTAAAAAAGTATATACTTTTTTCGATCGATGACAAAAAAGTACCACGAGAATAAATAATGGGGTAAAATTTTACAGATATCTTTGTTAAATTATACACTTATAAGAAATCGCACCGTTAAATGAATTGTCACTTACGCCAGTAAATAAGTTGACTCCAATAAGTTTACATTTTAGAGTTTAATAGACAAATTGACAATATGGTTATTAATCATAATGTCAATATTGACAGCTTCATGAAATCTGTCATGATAAAACCCGTTCACTCAATATATTTTTGAAAGCTGTCAACATGGTGAATATCGCCAATTAGATCCTATTAAGTATATCCACAAGAAGACTTAGAGCGTTTGTCCACCGCCGCCGGCACCGGACCGTCACCGGGAACGAGATTATTTCGGGCCGATTTTATTATGACGTGACGGCGATCGTTTGTCCACCGCGACCGATTTCGCCGGCTCAGTTTGTTCCAGCTGGCATGCGTGGTAGTCGCGTTTTCGAAGAAATAAAGTGATGGCTAGGTTAAACCGGCGACAACTTCTTCTACTAATTTTGTACCTTCGAAGGCGCAGGAAATTCCCACAGGTCCCTCGCGGGGCGCTGCTAGTCTACTATACAATGCTATATAATGATAATTGATGACAGACAAAATAATAACTGACCTCGTGTACGGTGCGACGGCGATGGCAGTGTGTGGACAAGTTCATATGTTTTGTATTGCCGGCACATCGGCCCATCAAAATCTCGGGCACGGTTTAGCGGTCACGCCGATTTACTCGCAAATTCGACGTCCGGGATGACGGCGCCCGGTGACGGATGTGCGGTGGACACGCGGCTAAAGCAAAACGCTCTAAATGTATCTACCGCTACTTCGGCGCCGACATCTCGTTACCGGTGACGGTCCGGTGCCGGCGGCGGTGGACAAACGGTCTAAAGGTAGTACCTAGTTTTTCAGCGTATTATTTTAGACATTTTTTTTATTGTACTCTCATTGAAGTCAACTATTAGAACTCATATTACATAAATGACCGAATGTGATGTATTATTGCACTAAAAGAAACTATATCGATGTAGTGAAATGAGCAATTTCAATGCATTTTTATATAAAACTCTACACTATAAACTATTTATTGGACACCTATTATTAATATATAATACATAAAAACTTAACATTCATATGATAAACATGTTAAGTATATACATAAACATATAATAATTGGACACCGAAGTTAAATCTAAACAATTATAATATGTGTACTTTAGAACATAAGTTTGTAAATATATTTGTGCGAAACAAAAAAAACTATAATACGAAACAGTTCATTGACAACACTGACACTACAATGACAACTGTCATTCTAACAGGTCAATCACAATGACGCGGAAATGTCAACAAAAGAGACAGATGTCATGTGACACAAAATTGACTTTTTCCCTCCAATTTTGACATCTTGTGTGATATCAGTCAAATGCATCAACATTGCACTCCGATATTAATAGCACTCATTTGAAACTCCGAAAAAAACCCATCGTATTCTACATCTAAAGCTAAAGTCGTCTAAACATCAATAAATGACTGTCAAAAATTATGACGTTGACATCTGTCACAATGACAGTTCCTATTTTGTTGACATAACCGACATCTAATACACGAATAAAATACCTCATTTTAGAAACAATACTGTAAATAAACCAACGTTAACGAGACATATAACACAAACACAAAATATCACATAATGCGATAGCATTTCGACTTTGTTCGAAAGAAAGTCGTTTCGACTTTACGGTTCAAATAAAAGGCGTTATGCTTCTTCCATTCGTATCGAAGCATAACGACTCTAGCCGTTTAGAAGTCGTTGTATATACGACTTTAGCCGTTCGTAAGCGAGCCGTCGCATTTCGCATTTACCGTTCGTATAAAAACCTCCGTCAACTACGACTTTTTATATGAAAGTCGTTTCAGATCGACTTTGACCGCCGAAGATTGTTGCAAACCGACTTCCACTGCTGAGAAGTTGTTGCCTATCGACTTTTAAAGAAATATTATTTCAGATCTTTCATTACCGTCTGAATGTCATTGGAGCTCGACTGAGCTTGCTAAAAAGTCTTTACACATCAACTTTGACCGCTCAGAAAGTGTTGCAGATCGACTTTGAAACGACTTTAACCATTTAAAAACCTTTGTAGATCGTCTTTGACCGGTAAGAAGTCGCTGTATTTAGGCTTTGATTGTCCAAAAAATATTTTAGCCTTACTTTTACCGCTCAAAAGTCTCAAATGGACTTTAACAGCCGTTGTAGATCGTCTTTGACGGGCTATGAAGTAGTCGTACGACTTTAAAAGTCGTTATCGCTGGAAGCGTCGTAGGTTTCCGTTATCTGGCTGTCAGGCGGTTGGTAGCGAAAACTTGACGATGTCAACACTGGTCCGTGAAACGATTGGGAACGAAGCACGTTGCTGGAATGGTAGAAAAGAGTGAGTGAGACAAAAGAGTTGTTTGAAGTTCGGAGTGTCTTTGAAATTGGGTGGGTGTGAGTGGGCATTGAAGGGACTTAATTTAACTTCGAACAGCTGTCTTTAACATGGGTGGTGTAGTTAGATTGGAAGAGATACAAGTGAATGATTATGATATACTAGCAGCGCCCCGCGGTTTTACCCGCGTTGTGCCCGTTCCCGTGAGAATTTCGGGATAAAATGTAGCCTATAGCCTTCCTCGATAAATAGACTATCTAACAGTGAAAGAATTATTCAAATCGGTTCAGTAGTTTCTGAGATTAGCGCGTTTAAACAAACAAACAAACAAACAAAACAAACTCTTCAGCTTTATAATATTAGTATAGATAAACTGTGTATCAATAGGATTTCAATAGAAACATTTTTTTTTACTTTTTTTAATCTGTATTTTTTATGACATTTTCTAATCTGCCAACCCAAATATAAGCAAGCTTTTAATTAAAACACTGTTATAAAGTGTTTTGTCTCTTGCTCTTTGAAAAATAGACTATGTTGGAAAGAGACAAACCATTTGATAGCTAAAGTGCTGTTTATAAGAGTTTATGATTAAGATTCTATATCTATACTAATATTATAAAGCTGAAGAGTTTGTTTTGTTTGTTTGTTTGTTTAAACGCGCTAATCTCAGAAACTACTGAACCGATTTGAATAATTCTTTTTGTAATAGATAGCCACATTCAACGGGAAGGTTATAGGCTATTTTTCATCCCGAAATTCCTACGGGAACGGGTACAACGCGGGTAAAACCGCGGGGCGCTGCTAGTCTATGTATATACTTATTTGTAGCCACGCCTCTATTAGTTTACATAGGGTGAGTTTTTGACTTGAAATTAAGTCCCTTCAAATATTTAAGTCTGTAACAGTGTGTCCCAATGAATGATAGAAAAGCTTTCGCTCAATAAAGCCGCGTCTTCACTTAGTGCTTTGAACAGGGAACTATACTTATTGACACATTACTTGCTCGCTCTTTTGTTTAGTTTAAAGCGAGCAAATATTCGGAAATGTTCAGAGCGAGAAGTGAGAACGAAGCGTAAATGGTGAGAATTTTAGTGTTAAGTCTAAAGGATAAATAGTGGTTAATAGATATGTCTTTAATAGAATTTTATTTAGCAATTTTTTATCTAGATACTGATATTATAAAGAGGTAACATTTGTAAGTTTGTTTGTTTGTTCCTGATCTCGGAAATTACCTGTCCGATTTGAATAATTCTTTGTAATAGATAGCTACATTCAACGGGAAGGTTACAGGCTATTTTTCATCCCGATATTCCCACAGGCACAATGCGGGTAAAACCACGGGGCGCTGCTAGTATAATATAAAACAACTAGTGGACCTCCGGGGTATACCGGTTCCTGTTAGAATTTCAGGAAGAAAATTAACTTCGGTAATAACTTACTTTTTGGTTAATGTAAGAAAAGCGAGAGCTTTTTACTAGTTTTGAACAATTCGTTTATTTTTCAACGGAATTAAATATATTATTTGCAGTTCACTAGTAACTATGCTATAATAATATACTTTCTATATCAACTGTTTAGATAAGCAAGCCATGATGTAAGTAAATTCTATGAACGACATAGGAAATAATTAGTTTGCAAGTTTATATAAGAAAAAAAAATTCAAAATAAATAAAAAACACATTTTTACCTTAAAAAAGCAATAGGAAGATGGTTAGTTCATATTTCAAAGAAAGTGCGTTAATTGCATTATATACATTATTTTTGTGTCCATAAACCGTGATAAAAATATCAATAAAACATTTAACTTCAGTTTTCATCACAAAAAAACAAGCTTTTCATATAAAAAACTAAAAAGAGCCGTGTATAATAAAGAAGCGCCCCAAAAGCATTTACAATCGCTTCAATTTGACATTGACAGGTCGTTTGACAGCTGTCAACCCGGACGTCACAAGTGTCAATCTGACGTTTGACTAACCTTACACGGTAAGATGGCGGCGATGCCACATGCACTTTGGACATCACGCTCTAGAACCCATAATGAATATGTTTTAAAAACTTATTGGCTACTTAGATATACTTTATTAATTATATTAATAAAAAATCATTGTTAAATTAAATAAATAATAGTGTTACGGCAAACAAAAAGAATAAGAAAGCTTATAAGATTTTGTAACCTCGACATATAGCTTAGTAAGTAAATAAGTATAACCCTGTACTATCCCACTGTAGGGCAAAGACCATCTCACTAAAACCATCTAGAAGACACAACAAACATACATACATATTTTGCCACCCTTCTCTTGGTGACGTGACGTTACAGATTACAACTGAAATTACTCTCTTTTGCATCGCGTGTAAAAAAATATCTCATTGCTTGTAAATGTTAATTAAATCTCAATTACATTAAGAAAGATTTTTAGCAAACTAACGCATTTCATATGAGAAAATTAGATAGTTATCCTATTAGAAAATGGTCACTTGTCATTTCGATAAAAAAAATGACAAAAGTTATGACAAGAAGGACTTAGTCACATGGTCAAATGACAATATGACATCTCAACTTTTTCTTCATTGCATATACTATCCACCCTGCATGCTTGTAAGAAACTCGCAAAAAAAATTTAATCTTCCATTTACTCATCTCTATAAGTATCTCTTTCTATTTCTATATGAAGAAAAGAGATAAATTATAGATTAGATATTGTCTTTTGCGTACTTTGAAATCTTAAGAGCAATCTAATGGCCCATATTACCATCATATTAGTAGGACTGTCCTCAGTTTGGTTAGGGCATTGCAGGCTGAATCACCTGATTGCCCGAAAAGTAAGATGATTCCGTGCTTCGGAGGGCACGTTAAGCCGTCGGTCCCGGTTACTTTCTACGGATAGTAGTCGTTACTTGAGCCATGTCAGAGGCCTTTGGCGGCTCTATAACTCTGACACCAGGATTGGTCAAGTTGACCATCCACTCGATAAGAAGAAGAAGTAGTCACTATTCTCCGGGTAATATAAATAAATACGTGAGCTTGTAAACTCGTCTCATATATCTGATACTAATCTTAAGGTCCATGTATCTTACCTGGCGGTCTTTGGCGGTGTTTTGACGGTCTTCCCTTGAGCGGCGGCCTTCCGGGGGTCATACGACGCTCGTCGTTTCCACTTCTCTAACTCTTGTTTCTTTTGTTCTGGAAATGGATAATAAAAACAAGTTTAAGTTAATTAATTACGTATAATTGAAGTTCACAGCATACAGTGTCGTGTCAACTGTTCTGTCATAGTAACCTTCACCTAAATACGTCATTGTTGACATTTCAGAATATGTTTTCCTTTTTACTAATATGACAGCTGTCACCAAATTACAGACAATTGTTATTTCAATAAAGGATTTACTTGTTATTTCAATAAATGATTTTATAATAATTTCTAATATAAGTTATGTGGCTATAGTATTTTCCTTATTTGATTACTAAGATTGCAGTTGTCACTATTATTGACAAATGAGACTACTGTAGTATCGGCTCGGTGGCCTAATGGCATGTGTATTATCTTGCCAAGAGGGTGGTCCCGGGTTCAATTCCTAACTGCATTGATATCTTTGACGAGCCGAAATGCCTTTGTATAATGATCTCTATGATATTATAGTGACTTCTAAGACAGTATAATGATCTTCTTCTTCTTCTTCATCAAGTGGATGGTCAACCTGACCAACCCTGGTGTCAGAGTTATTGAGCCGCCAAAGGCCTCTGACATGGCTCATGTAACGACTACTATCCGTAGAAAGTAACCGGGACCGACGGCTTAACGTGCCCTCCGAAGCACGGAATCATCTTACTTTTCGGACAATCAGGTGATTCAGCCTGCAATGCCCTAACCAAACTGATAGCAGTCTCACTGAGATATTTTTATGAGCTATTGGGAATCGAACCCGAAACCTCCGGATCGTGAGTCGAGTATAATGATGACAGTAATCTTACCCATCTCATAATGCTGCGCACTACCCCTGCTGACCGGTTTCTCCGGCAACACCCCCACATAAGTCTTGCTCGGGTCTCGTCTGAGGAAGTTCTTGGAAGATTCGTTCTTATACTTGGATATGTCCAGGTATCGCGGTTGGATTTCTTTCCGCTTCTGACTTATAGATGTGGTGGATGACGACATTGAGTAATCGCCGCTATGTCTGTTGAGATAAGGTTTGATTTTGAATGGAGATTTTTGGTTGGTTGGTTGGTAAGAGTGATTTTATTTTGGGTTAGTGATTTGCGCAAAGGACGTTTTTTATAGGCGAATTGGAATTATGAAAGTGTCACTATCTACATTAATCACAACATAGATTAAAAGAAGCGATTTTAAGTAATTGAATGATTAGTTGATTATGATTAATTAATAGGAAGCGAAAACAAGTTTCCTACTTTTCAAACATGGCTCGGGTTTGAGATCACCAACCCGCATTAGGCAAGCGTGGTGATTACGACATCCTCCTCACTGTACTGATATCTTCAGCGAGATGAAAGGCCTTTGCCCAGCAGTGGGACATTACAGGCTAACACTTACTTAATATGAAGCAAGTATATTTAGGCGCAGTTAAGCATCAGTTAAGTGATTAATTAGGGGATGAAATAACCATGGACAACTTGGTGATTAGTCTATAAAAGGACTTCAAAAGGTCCCTTGACAACTGGCTATCAAAAATCAACGATAAATATTAGGTAGTTAAATCGACCTTCAATTCTAGAGAAGACATAGACATGACAACTTTGGTACGTTGAAAAGAGCCTCTTTGGAGCCAAAACTGAATAAAAATATTTGACATTGACATCATTGACATTGACGATGACGTTGACGTTGACGTTGACTTTAACAACTCACCTCTGCTTCCCCTGCACCGGTTTCTTCCCTTGTCTCATCACAACCGGTGCACTCTCCGTCCCACTCTCCCCCTCTGTGTCACTAGTACCCGTAGTCAAAGAGTGTTTCTCCTGACTAAATATAGACGAATTCCTAGGACTACTGCCGTTGGTCGTAGAGTTAGTGTCACTGTCAAGAATGAACGTCCTTCTCTTGTCTCTGGCCTCTACTTTTGTTAAAAAGTCTATATTCTCTTTGGTAGGCGTGATGTCGTCTATGATGAACGTTTTCCGCTTGTCTGTGGTCCGCTTCTTGTCTTGGTTTATTGGCTGTAAATTTATATGAGTGAGCTGGATAGATAAATCGATTTAAATAAAAAGAGAGGTTATTTTTTTATTATTAAAATAGCAGCGCCCGCGGCTTTACTCGCATTGTGCCCGTTCCCATGGGAATTCGAGATGAAAAATAGGCCTATAACCTTCCCGTTAAATGTGGCTATCTATTACAAAAAGAATTATTCAAATCGGACTGGTAATTCCCGAGATCAGCTCGAACATACAAATAAACTTACAAATTTTACCTCTTTGCAATTTTAGTATAGATTTTTTATTATTAAAAAACATATTAACTAGTAATGAAAGTTTTTTGAAAAAATGTCATTGTCACAGCTTTTTCACTGACATTCCCACCTCCTCCTCACACTGACCTGATAGTTGAACTGCACAGGCCTCCTCAGGTCGAGGATGTCGGAGTGCGTGGAGGTGAGCATGGGGTCCGGCTCGTCGGGCACCAGCTCGTCCTCCGACGAGGTGTACTCCAGCGCCAGGGTCGCCATGTTGGACGTGTGGAACGATTGAGAGCGGTGCACTGGGGACGAGTGGCTGTCGGGGACAATGGGGTGGATTTAATAAGGGTATCTATGAATCGCAATAAGATTCCGTAATACAAGCTTAGAGCTTAATTTGGGTCTAATGAACCGTGTGTGAATTTGTCCGGGTATATTATAATATTATTACTAGCTGTGCCCCGCGGTTTCACCCGCAGCGCCCCCGTTCCCTTGGGAATTTTGAGATTTTTATTCCTTTATTTTTCTTATATTAAAACCTTGTCCTGACAATAAGGAACACATTAAAAAAAGAATCATCCAATTTGGTGCAGTCGTTCTGAAGTTATGCGCTTAGCAACAGATTCAGCGATTCATTTTTATATTATAGATTAATGATATTATTTTGATATTATTTTATTGCTTATTTAAAATGAATCGAAGGACGAACCTGGGAGAACTGAGGTCGTCCTTGTTCCCTTCCTGGCGCTTGGCCTGCTGCTGCTTCTTCCTGCCTTCCTGCGCAGCCTTCATGGGGTCGTACGAGGACCTCTTCTTCCAGTTGGAGAACTCGACCTCTTTGGTCGCGAGCGCTGATGATGAACGGTACTGGCTGGGTTTCTTTTGACCTGGAACTGTGAGGAAAAGATGTTGGGTTAGGTAGTTAGTTTGTTTTGTATGGTAAGAACTGAGTTCAGTAAAGTTTTGTCAAAAGCTTGCAAGTATGTTATATAAGGGTTCGTGTCTATAGAATCTTTTCGTAACGCATTGTGATTGGTCAAGTGAGCTCCGCACCGCTTCAATAGAAACGCACCCTAACACATTTTATTTTCATTTAAATAAATCAATTACATTATTTATGGTCTGGACAAAACATTTTATATCAAAATAATATTGTTAAATTATCTTTATAATTTAGCTTTCCTTTGAAAAAAATAATTTTAATAAACTCAAATAAGAATTAATAGGAGAAACTACTTAATAATAAAATGACGAAAAACACTACAAACCTTTGTCTAGCCCCTTCGACTGTACTTCTCTAGTAGAACTCCTAGATTTAGTCAGCCGGTTGAGCACAGCTTGCCTGGTCGGCTCCGAGATCCTCCTGCTCTGATGTCCTGACGGCTTCCTCTCCTGCGAGACCGGAGGCTCAGACATCCTGCTCACCACCTTCTCCTTCATTCTAGAAGACCCTCGCACTAACCCTGGACCAAACTTCCGTTGCAACTCCGGGGTGTTAGGACATCTGGGAGAGTTAGCTGGAGCAATCGATTTGATTGGGGACTCCATTCTACTCGATGCGATATGTCCTTTCTGTCGTTTGTCTCGTGTGACTTGGTACTGGGAATTGTCGTACCCATGGTCAGATTCGTCCGAATCTTTGTATTCTTCAGAATGGCCGCTGGATCGTCTCGTGAATCTGCCATCTAATAAGTAGTTGTTGTTCTTGTTGACAGTGTTAAATGAGCTGGACCGTTTGATCGATGTGCCAAACGCCACGTTGAACTTGCCGTCGCTTAAGACTCTCTGGTGTTTCTTGTCGCCAAGGCAACGATCGATTCTCGGGTAATGCGATTCTAGGGCATTGTTCTTGAGTACAGTTTTAAGACAGACAGCCTGATTAGCGTTGTGGACGTCGGTCTCAACGTGTTTGCTGTCGAAAGACTTGTGCCGCGAATGCGTTTTCCTGTGCGGTGACAGGATCGCGTCCACATCATACCCTGGTCTATTCGACAGTGTTTTATCATCAGAACTGTTACTTAACCCTCTATCGGAAGACGGACTGTTCATATTAGAATCCCTGCGACGGTCTTCTAAAGACCTTGACGCAGAATTCAAAAGAATCTTAGTGCTTTCTGGAATTTTGGTGGAACCAGTGATGACGTAGTGTCCAGGACTTCTCAGAGGACTGCTGTCACCGGAATTGTCTTTTCTTCGGAGGCGGTAGTTTAAGGAGTTGGATCTGCTGAGCTGGGAGACCGGTAGACGGGAGACGGCGGTCTTCTCGCTGATGAGACTGGAGGTGAGTTGGGGGGGAATGTTGGGGAAGTTTCTGGAAGATTGCAGCTTCGCTTGGAGGTTGGTGATCGCGTTCTGCGTTTTGAGGAGGTACGACTCCGTGTCTTGAGTTGGGATTAGATCCTGGAACAAGAGAAAGGGCCTGATTAGATATTAGAGCGTTGATATACTCGTAAAGGCTTTTTAAACTAACTAAGTATGTGATGTAAACTTTTAAGGACATGAGAATTAATCTGTGGTAATAAACATAGCTCCAAATTAGTCGTTACGTTTTTACAACCGTTTTATACTCAAAAAAAGTCATGCGTGAATAATGAAATTGAATTAACCAATAGATATATTTTGCCGAAGTTGCGCCCGTATTCCGAGAGCTCAAATACTTCATTAGTAGAGATTTAATTGACGACCAAAGTATTAAAATTAGGTCCATTAATTAAGTGTCGATTAAACGATTCGAGACAATCCCAATCACAAGACTTTTACGGATAGTAGTCGTTACATGAGCCATGTCAGAGGCCTTTGGCGGCTCAATAACTCTGACACCAGGATTGGTCAGGTTGACCATCCACTCGATGAAGAAGAAGAAGAAGAAGACTTTTAGTGAAGTTTGCAGCAGTACGATCATCTCAATCACTGATATTTTTCTGAAGTTTAATCATCATAAATTTAAGAGCAAGGTTGTCGGTGAGTCCGATGCAGACTTCTCCATCTATTCCTATTCAGTGCAAGCTCCTTTTCTTCATCTTTGATATGTCAGTTAATACTACAAACAAACGCGAGTTATTTTAAACTAGTAAGATGGGTCAGGGTTAGAACGTGAATTGGAGTAGTAGACGCCCGTGGCGTAGTTCGACTGAGCGTCAACTCATTGCGATTGTTAAGCTACGTGCAGCTCGGCCCCTACCTGGATGGCCGTCAGTAATATTCCTATACGAATAAAAGTTCCTTGTATTTTAATTTTATGTGTATATTTCAATTTTTAATTTTTGGCAATAAAATTTTATTCTTCTTCTTATCTGAGCGCTACCGTGCCTCGGCACGTAAAATGTCATACGCTGTTGTTTCATCGTCGGACCATATCGGAGGCGTTTAGGCGGTCTAGTAACTCTAACAATAGGGTTGGCCATGGCCACTAACCTACACAAACTTACTGTTTACTTGGAACGTGAAGTAGATGTAATCTGTCCTTGAAGCGAAAGAATCGAATGAGCATCATCAGTTTGAGAAGAATCTCTTAACGTACTTTCATTGTTTAAGACGTACAATGGCACAATATATGAAGGGTTTCGCAGAAAAAGCATATTTTACGTGCCATGTCTCTTTCTTTCAATCATTTATTTAATCTTAATCTATACTAATATTATAAGAGGTAAAATTTGTAAGTTTGTTTGTTTGTTTGTATGTTTGAGGTAATCTCAGGATTTATCAGTCCGATTTGAATAATTATTTTTGTAATAGATAGCCACATTGAACGGGATGGTTATAGGCTATTTTTCATCCCGAAATTCCTACGGAAACGGGTACAACGCGGGAAATACCGCGGGGCGCTGCTAGTAGGTAATATAAATGAATGCTACTAGCAGCGCCCCGCGGTTTTACCCACATTGTGCCTGTTCCCGTTCGAATTCTACGATGAAAAATAGCCTATAACCTTCCCGTTGAATGTGGCTATCCATTACAAAAAGAATTCTTCAAATCGAACTGGTTATTCCCGAGATTAGCCCGAACAAACAAACAAACAGAATTACATACAAATTTTACCTCTTTATAATATTAGTATGGATGTGAGAGAAATATTCAAAGGAATTTTAACATCAATATTCATTCATACACATTTCAAAACATATTTTCCTTAAAAACTCAAAACAATATAATTCTGACAAATATTTCAACGAGTCACATTGTTTGAACACAAGGAAATCCTACTGTTGTTATAAATTAAGTAATTCAGCTAACGACGCCACAGTTACCACAATAGTTACTAGTAACACAATGGTCTGAGTCACGCTTAAATTAAACCGTAAACTACAGATTTATGTTATTGATAATAACTAAATGAGTTGATGTGTTAACTACTGTTTTGCTCCTAACTATTGCGCTTAAGTAGATAAAAACCGGCCAAGTGTGAGTCGGAATCGCAGAGGATTCCGTACTTTAAAAAACGGCAAAAAATCACGGTTGTTGTATGGGAATATTTGTTTTATTTTATTTTTAGTATTTGTTGTTAAAGCGGCAATAGAAATCCATCATCTGTGAGAATGTCAACTGTCTAGCTATCACTGTTCTTGAGATACAGCGCTAGTGACAGACAGACGGATGGATGGACGGACAGCGAAGTCTCAGTAATAGGCTCCCGTTTTTACCCTTTGAGTACGGAACCCTAAAAAGAAGTTTTAGGCTATTTTTATCCCAAAATTCTCAGAAGAATATAGTAAGTAGTAGTAAATCTTAAATTCTGTTTCATTCTGGTTCGCTTTCATTATAAAAAAGCAAAAAACCATTGCTTCTATATCAATGATCTTTGGCAAATAGGAGGACAGGGGTTGGAGATGAACAAGCAGCTTATAAAGGAAATGTTACCCCAAAAGTTCCTCTGTTACACTGGACCTATCAAACAGTAAAACCGGATGCAACAGTTAATAATAAAATAATACTTCATGGACCAACAGTTAAAACTAAAAGCCTGCACGTAACGTACATTAAAAAATTCGTCACACATTCACATTTACGTCACACACTCACACAAACTCGCGGGATTCTTAAAGCTGACCTAGTTTCGATGCTATTTCAGAATTCGGATAACTATTGACTCAGGTCGGGTTTACGTGAATCGTTTTGAATTTTTATTGTTTACGAGTTGTGGATTTTGGGGTTAAGGGCGTGTTTTCAGTAGATCTGTGCTATACTAGGATGTGTGCTATGTTTGTTGTGATTCAAGCTATGCTACGTTAGATATTATATTGGTCAATTATATATTGTGGTTTTGGTGTCAATTATGTATTCATATTAAATATTTTTGTGTATATAGTATCACATAGTATCAGTTAGTTAGATTCCATAACACCTACAAGCATACCCAAACTAAGCTCTAAGCTTGTAATGTGGAATCTAACTAACTGATACTATTACATATACATACACAAATATTTTATCTTATATATAAAATTCTCGTGCCACAATGTTCGTTCGCGTACTCCTCCGAAACGGCTTGACCGATTCTCATGAAATTTTGTGAGCATATTGAGTAGGTCTGAGAATCGGCCAACGTCTATTTTTCATCCCGAAATTCCCGCGGGAACGGGTACAACGCGGGTGAAACCGCGGGGCGCAGCTAGTAAGAATATATATTTGACACCCAGACGTCGTCGCCAACAACTATGCCTTCACTTATTGTTGACTCCGGACGGGAATCGAACATGCAACTCCCGACACAGTATTAATATAAAGTCTCGTTGCTAGGCAAAGGCCTCTCATCTCTTTGAAGACAAAATAGTAAAAAGTATCAGCCTACCACATCCCACTGCTAGCCAAATACTCTCATCTCACTGAAGATATCGGTACAGGTAGGAGGAAATGTTTAGTTACCCAATCAATAACATCCAGCCCATTGTCCAACAGACAAAAGTGTCAACTTTCGCTTCACCTTGCATAGTTGAACCAAACTAGTTTAATAACACGGTTAAATATCAAATACATAGTTTGAATAATTATCAAATCACAGTTATACTTGCTGCGGTGTTGAGTTACGAATTTATACAAAGTATACGAAAGAAAATGTTGTTTCGAAGTAAAGAAGTTTTACTAGTATCTTAAAGCCCGGTTTCCACTGCGAGCGGAACGGACCCATTAATGAGTCCGTTTGGCAGCCATTACGTGTTTTTGTTAAGACTGAGGTGTTATGCGTCTATACAAGTAACGCAATGGTAATTAAACGGAGTCATTAATGAGCCCGCTCCGCTTGCAGTGAAAACCGGGCTTAAGCGAACACTACGTTTACGGATACACTTAACTTTTATTTAACACTAGCCGCATTGTCCGTTCCCGCGGGAATTTCGGGATATAATGTATCCTATGTGCTACTCAATGTATGTTACTGTCAGCCTATGTCACTGTTCAGTTTCATTCAAATCCGTCCAGTAGTTTTTCGTGAACGAGTTACAAACATACATCCTCACAAACTTTCACATCTATACTAATATTATAAAGCTGAAGAGTTTGTTTTGTTTGTTTGTTTGTTTGTTTGTTTAAACGCGCTAATCTCAAAAACTACTGAACCGATTTGAATAATTCTTTTTGTAATAGATAGCCACATTCAACGGGAAGGTTATAGGCTATTTTTCATCCCGAAATTCCTACGGGAACGGGTACAACGCGGGTAAAACCGCGGGGCGCTGCTAGTTTATAATATTAGGATTTTGATCTGACTTTTCGGCCCCTTTACAGGAACCGTGATCACAGAAGTATGTTATTCTGAAAAGTCAGATATGTATGTGTCTACCAATTACCTTGCCTAATACAAACTTGAAGTAAGCATTAAAATCATAAGGATTCGTTCATTATTACCTTATCCCATCGGAAAATAACAGTTACATCAAGATAAACATAATGATCTAAGAGCCCACTCACTCTGAGTCACGCAGAGTGATTCAACCTATCACCATTTATAGCAAGAGCCTGCAAAATCGCGGCGATTTGACCTCTGTACTGTTAACGACTTGTATAGATTGTCTCCATAAGAGTGATTTTCATGTATGGATAAAATTCTTACTAGTTTGTTGAGTAATTTGTGATATGTGTATTGTACTAGCAGTACCCTGCGTGTGTACCTGTTCTTGTAATGCTGGGGCCACACTTACGCTCAATGTCAATGCCCATTGAATGCAATAATTTTCAATGCAATATAGTGGGTGGCTACACTTAAACTGTCAATGTCAATGTTCATTTATTGGAAAAATTTGACATTGACAACGGCATTGAATTTACTTCAATTCAGGCAAGATGGACGTCGACAGAGCTCTATATTTCATGAGAGTTAATTTATATTATTTGACTTTATTAAATCATTATCGAATAAAGAGACCATGTTTGCAGAATCTCAAGAAAAGTAATAATTTTGTTGTTACTCCACTCTGTCGCCATAGTATGTATAGACAAAAACGTGCAATTTTGAGGCAAATCCGTCGTAATAAGCAAATACGTCCGAACCCGTTGCGCTCTCGACGCACACTGACAAATCTGACAATACGTAGTGTGGCCGCTTCATGCATTTAACTCTCGCATTAATCTCTTTGATGTACCGCCACTCGAGCTATCGCATACGCCAAATGGCATTGTCAATGCTATTGTCAAATTATGACGCATAGTCGTGGCTACACCTACGGTTAATGTCATATTCTATGGCATATGGCATAGGTGTGGCCCCAGCTTAAGAAATTTGGCATGAAAAGTAATCACAAACCTTCATCTTGTATACTGTAAGTATGTATTTTTTTGTTCGTGACTTTTCGACAAAACAACGCTTTTTTTATAATAGAGCGGTATTACCCACATCCTGCTCATTCCTGTGGAAATTTCGGGATAAAAATTGGCCTATAACCTTCCTCTTGAATGTGGCTATCGATTACGAAAAGAATTATTCAAATCGGAATTTCTGAGATTAGTACGTTCACACAAAAAAAAATTAATAAAAAAAATATACCGGCCGAATAGAGAACCTCCGCCTTCGGTGTTTGAAGTCGGTTAAAAATTAAAAATCAATAAAGCAACCTCTTCAGCTTTCGTGTATTCGCACATCTTACTCAAAATTAAGTATTTTTATACGAAATTAGCAGCGCCCCGAGGTATTACTCGCGTTGTGTCTGTTCCCGTGGGTTTTTGGGATCTTCTTCTTCTTCATCGAGTGGATGGTCAACCTGACCAATCCTGGTGTCAGAGTTATTGAGCTGCCAAAGGCCTCTGACATGGCTCTGACATGGATTTTGGGATGAAAAATAACCTATCGTTGCGTCTGTTCCCGTGGGAATTTTGGGATGAAAAATGGCCCTTCGGTATTTTTTTAGATAAGCCCTTACAAGCCATCAAAGTAAGAAACTTTACCTCGTTACAATATTAGTATGAAAAATGCACTGTTATTCAGACAATGTCATATGTTTACAAATTCTTCTTCGTATTACAATGATAACATAAGGTACAAACGTGTAAACATATACGGCATCGACTGTACCTGAGTCAGGTATTTATCAAGTCTAGATTTTTATGGTCAAGTTTAATGAATTGGTATAAATAGCTTGTTGTATATGATACTTCTTATTAATTCAAGTTGATGTATTTAAATCGTTTACCAAATATGTAAGGATGAGTTATCAGTTATATCAGACAATGTCAAGCTCATCATATTCTATACTATAAAAAGAGGTAAAGTTCCTTTTGTTTGTTTGTTTGTATGGGCTAATCGCAAAAACTACAAGTCCGATTTGAATAATTCTTTTTGTAATGGATAGCGACATTCAACGGGATGGTTAAAGGCTATTTTTAATTCCGAAATTCGCACGGGAATGGGCACCACGCGGGTAAAACTGCGGGGCGCTGTTAGTATACAACTTCAATAGCGACAAAATGTCTCACAGACTTTTTTCATAGGTTTTGTAAGAGCTAAAGTCAGTGTTAATACCTGACAGAAGCGGAGCGGTGCGGAGCGCAATAGACCAATCACAGCGGAGGACCAATCACAACGCATTACGGAGAGATTTTGACAATTTCAATGCGTAGTGTTCCAATTGAACTCCCCCTCGCTCTACTCCGCTTCTGTGGACCCGCACCCTTAATTTGTTTAATTTAGGTACAAATTAAGTAACTATCAAACAAACAAAAACCCAAACAAAATGTATGTCATCCTTTAGAACTACAATACCACAGACACATCAAACTTAAAAAAGAAACAAAATATCTATGAATTAACAAAATATTAATGAAAGTCTCAGATGCTGCCTTTCTGCTAACTATACTAGACCGGACAAATTTAAAGGCCACTGACACGAAAGAAGAAGAAGTATCAAACTTAACACACCTCTACCATGTCGTGACCTTCAGGCGGTCTATAAGCTCCTGTCAGGAGTTTTGGCCACCAACCTCTTGACAGGAGCTTATAGACACCAACATCTCCAACTTACATTTCCCCTCAGTGTTTAACACTCCATAACCACCCATCAAAGCCCATAGACAATCGTTCCTAAGCAACAGGAAGAGGGACCAACAACAAAACGCAGCCACGGGAAATGACGTCACCGCAGGTGGCACTAATATAACGTTACAGACAGACAGACACCTGCCTCAAGACGTAGGCAGATGGCGGGTGGGAAAATATGGAGAATTTTACGAATTCCGTTCAAAGATGTGATGAATGTCAAGGTATATATGTAATGGGAATTCATACTAAAGAAAATAGATGATATTAACGTGAATGTATATTTACATTTTCGACTTTCGATATACATATCTAATCTTCTTACAATTTTTTATTCTCAATCAACTTAATTGATTTTGATAAAACATATTAAAGAACTAGATTTTATATATATTATTTTACTAGCAGCGCCCTGCGTTTTCACCCGCGTTGTACCCGTTCCCGCAGAAATTTCGCGATAAAAAGTACCCTATGTCCTTTCTCAGGCTCTGGACTAACTGTGCACCAAATTTCATTCAAATCGGTTCAGTAGTTTTGGCGTGAAAGCGAACAGACAGACAGAGTTACTTTCGCATTTATAATATTAGTTAGGATAACAGCCGATTTTTTAGGTGGTAACAAAAAGGTAAAAAAATATTTTTACATCTAAAAGCCTTTTCTATAAAAGTAGGAAATACGTTTACGCCGTATATGGGACTTACTCGCGGGAGACGCAAATACCCACTAACACCATCAGCGTAATACGCCAGGCAGAGTATGCCTTCGCATATCTCCGAACTTCCCGACAACATCTAAGGAACCTAGGCTTGTACATTAGACCAGCACCGATATCTTCTAGCCATCAGCTCAGCCAACCGTCACATCGGTGTCAGGTGGCACTTCCTGCGACGATACTACAAGGACACCACACCTCGACGGTAGAACATAGTCGACGCATAGAAATAATATTAGTAGCTATCCGCCTACGTTTTACTTGATTAACATGCATGCTTTATGTTAGTACAATAATTGTATTGTTTGTATGTATTAACAATGTATGAATTACACTCATAAATCTTCAGATAAATTAGGCCAGTTAAAAATATCGAAAAGCTCTTCTGGTAAGAAATAAGTCAAATTTTCGTACTTAAGAGATATGGTATATACTTCTTATATGATATGATATATTGATCTAAATCTCGTCACTGTACTGATAACTTCAGTGGGACATTACAAGTTATTCAATTATACGTAATTAATTCTCAAATCCTACTTTTAAATATGAAAGTATATAAAAGATTTATATGAACTGTAATATAGGTTATACGTTAGAGTAAAACATAGGATACATTATATCCCAAAATTCCCGCAGTAACGAGTACAACACGGGCTATATATATAACCGATAATCGTACCAAAGTGTCTACACCACCAAAGCCATGACTACTCCGTAAAGCTAAATCCTGTTCACCGGTATGCAAAAGTAGTAACAATATAATTTATGCTAATATGAATTGGCGAATATTATATAGACATGCCACATGAAGGCGTGTTTGTACCTATTGTGGTCACGTTTGAAGGTGTGGCGAAATTAGGCTAATTAAATTTAAGCTAATACCAGCCAAGGTCGGCCGCTTTCTCTTATAGGACTTGGGCTAATCTATAATCCGTATTAGACGTACTGTACGAAATGGGTGTATGTGACACATTTAATTTTGACCTCTGATCCTCAATGTACTGATATCTTCAGTGAGATGAGAGGCCTTTGCCCAGCCGTGTAACATTACAGGCTAATACTTAATGCAAAAAGGTTATGCATTTAATATCTGTGTGTCTGTTTGTGGTATCGTAACTCGCAAACGCAATGAATGAACCGATTATTGCTATTTATTTTTTGACGCAGAGTCGTCAAATGATTTGTCAGGAAAGGTTAATGTGTGATGTTTGACATGTAGTTAGTCAATTATCGATTCAATTGACTTCTTCCTGACATCAAATTTTAAAAAGACGGCTACCAACTTCACTTTGCTAGTTATTAGGGTTGTTGGAATTGGCAACATTATAGCTTTAAGTAACGGTTGAGGTTTGGTATTCTAATTTTGAATTCGAGACAGTCCAGACACAAAATTAAGTGAGTTAGAGTAGGTTAGTGGAAAATCCTGTTGTCAGAGTTGTTAGACCGCCTAAAGACCTTCGACTTGGTCCAACATCTGAACACTAGCCTTAAAAACTTGTATTACGTTTGTCTGTCCATAAAGATTAATCTTGTAAACTTCACACCGTAACTAATTAGTAACACACTTTCATTTTCACAAAGCAATCCGACATCTTTAAATTGAAGTTGCTTGTGATGGTACAGAGTTAATTATAATTTAAAATTGCAAAAACATATTCTTCTTCATCGAGTGGATGGCCAACCTGACCAATCCTGGTGTTATTTAAGTAGCAACGAACACTACTTCTACAAGAAGCTAAGCTATGAATGCGTGCAGCATATTATATGTTTTTTACTTTCTACGGATAGTAGTCGTTACATGAGCCGTGTTAGAGGCCTTTGGCGGCTCAATAACTCTGACACCGGGATTGGTCAGGTTGACCATCCACGCGATGAAGAAGAAGACCTTCAAAACGGACATAAAACGAATCAAAGACAAAGTCTGTCTACCAAAGACAACACTTATAAACCATTTCATAATATTTAAGACCGGACATAAACTAACATAAAACGAATCAAAGACACACTCTACCTCTACCAAAGACAACACTTACTAACCATATCATAAACAAAACGTTATTACGCATTTTCCTCGCTATTAAATGATATTGGCCGTTGTAATAAACCTTGAGGAGCAGACGTGGAATTAACATTTATAATTACATCAAACGTAGGAGCGATGTGAGGCAACATCCATCGAGTTATTAATACAATAGATTCGTGATTATTACGTTTTTAGAGTTCCTTGCAATACAGGACGAAATTAACAGAATCCTTAAGGTACGGAACCCTTAAAAGCAACTTAACGTATCACCGCCTTATTTATAAAGGATCTCTAACTAAAAGACTGTTATAAAGTGCTTTGTCTCTGTTGCTCTTTGGAAGATAGCGTAAGGGACGAAACATTTGATAGGTAAAATGAGCGTTTATGAGGCTCTTAGCCTGTAATGTCCCAGGGGAGGACACGAGTCTGCAGGACAAAGGCCGTGGCAATGTTAAGTCATTGCGATTGTTAAGCAATGTGCTGCTCAACCACTTCTTCTTCTTCATCGAGTGGACGGTCAACCCGACCAATCCTGGTGTCAGAGTTATTGAGCCGCCAAAGGTCTCTGACATGGATAACAATAGGTTACCGATAGTAGTATTTCTAGCTGAGCGCTACCGTGCTTCGAAGCATAAATTAAATGGTCGGACTCCGTTGTTCCAATCGTAAGGGTGCCTGTCCATTGATGTGGAGCGAGCTGAGAAACGGACAAATATTAACCAATAGGATTGCATAAAATATCTGACCGGAGATTTTATGCAATCCTATTGGTTTATATTTGCCCGTTTCTCCGCTCCGCATTAGTGGACAGGCACTCTTAGACCAAGTCGGAGGCTTTTACGCAGAATTAACACTCGTAACACTTTCTGCCAGCGCTTCCGAGATGCACGTTCAATTGTCGGTCCCGGTTGTTTCAAACGTTAGACCGGTCTAAAAACTGCGTCACCGACAAAATACTTGATCCCGCTTACTTTACTTAAAGCAAATCACCTACTGCCTCTCTTAACTCATCTCTCTCACTGAAGATATCAGTACAGTGAGGAGAATGAGACGTAATCACAAACATATGTAAAGGCTCTCGCCTTTCCAGCCAGTCATCCCGTGACCACGAGCGGTGTGATCCGCTCGAAACGTCGGGTACGTATTTTAGTAAAATACGTTAAATTATCTTACGCGATACAGACCCGTTTCATTTAGTATAATAAGTGCAAATCGTGTGAGTTTAAAAAGTATATGTAAAGCATACAAAAAACATGTTTGCCATCAACTTCCACGACAAATATGTACTAGTTATATACAAATGAACATAACTGATTCACCACAAGAAGTTGAAAACCGTAAAATAGTACACAAATTGAGACGTAATTTTACGTTTTCTCGTGAATTCTTTGCTTTACAAAGTGGCGCATTACTGAGACCTAATAAAAAACGATAGCAGAGTGCACTGAACAACAGAGTGGCATTAGAAATTACACCCTGTAGACACGCTTCTTCTTCGTAACGATATGGTTTAAGTTAGATAGGAGGTACTGTAAAAGTTAGCGGTATTCCATTTTCGAGGGAATTTTATAGATGGCCAGGTCTTCTTATGCGTAGAGACATGTCAGAGTATGAAAATATTAAACATATTTAGAACCTTCTTCTATATCTCTCTCTCTCTGTTCATCTATAATACCTACTAATAAATATAAAGAACTGAATTACTCGACAGCATTTTAATACACACATTTACAATCAACTGCACCACAGCTTCATTAACTTCAAAAACGCTTCATTACTGTAGACAGCACTCTGTCATTAACTTTTATTTGGTCAAAGGTGGCATTAAGGTTATTCAGTGAATTTAGTTCATCGTACCGTATGAAACCGTGTTTTAAACTTATGACTCATTTCGTATTCAAATTTAAGCTTTATTTCACTAATATTTGTTAAGGTGCGGTCTTAAAGAGGTTTGTTTATTTCATTGGAGGTTCAAAAGCTAATGACTCATATTTTTTTAAACCCAAAGCTTTGACACTAGGATACATATCTTTTTTTTAAGTAACCTCTCTGTCCCACTGCTGGGCAAAAGTCTCCCCCAATGATTTCCATGTAACTCTTTCCATAGCCAACTCCTTCCAATCCATATTAAAATCGTACAGCTCTCCGCCATCGAGTCTGAGGCCGTAATATGAGAAGTATTGTAAGTTCGGTGTGGCTGTTTGTCTGCTTGTGGCAGATCCTAGAGGAAGTAGCCAAATTTTTTTAATAATTTTTTGTTTATCAAATGTTTTCACGAGATACAAAATACGGTTGTAGGTCAAAACATTTTTATGATTTCATCTTATTTTTCATCATATAGACCACAAAATCCGGACCGCAGAATTTATTTTGTTGATAAACAAATCGCTGCGTAACATATAACACATACATTTTATTCTATAAAATTCAAATACAGAGGTCCCGAGAGGATCAGACAAAATATACATTCCCAAAAGAATGAGTAACCTTTGTTCGGCATTAAACCTGAACCGTCGACAGGGTTAATAAATATTAAATACTCCAAATCTCTATTTATTTTAGGACTCGAAAGAGGTCAAACTCTGCCTCACCTGTTAGTCCACAAAGGTCAAAATCACAATTTTGAAACCAGTTTCGACCAAATTAAGGCTTTAGTCATAACACCTAAATTTCGCATCTTAAGGCACAATAAAACAATTTATTTCGCAATAAAAAACACTTCAATTTATTTATTTTGATCATCAAAGGCAGCCATATTGTAAAAAGTAATATAACCCGCCAAAAATATTCGGTCATAGTGCTATTCGAAAATGACCTTTAAATTGCTTGTGGTAAAGTTTATATTTAAATGTAACAAGACAAGGTGTGGTTATTGTTTACGATTTGAAAATGGAATTCTCCGTTTGACATTTTAGTTTTATTTTGTTTCAAACCAGTTTAAATTTAAATTCTTTGTAGGTCAAATTACAGGTGGATTTATAGCGCAGATGTTAAATCTTACAAAAATAAATGAAATTCAAATTAAATATTAATAAATAAAATACTTTTTTCTATTCAATAGATAGCTAAGAACACTCCCTAATTAAACACCTTTCAAACAAAAACAGATTAAAATCGTTCGATAAGAACTATAACGATACCATAAACAGATAACGCACACATAGCAGTTAATGTGTGTGTATGTATGAGCCATGTCAGAGGCCTTCGCCGGCTCAATAACTCTGACACCAGGATTGGTCAGTTTGACCTTCCACTCGGTGAAGAAGAAGAAGATAGCAGTTAAACTTCTAACACCCCTCTTAAAGCCTCAAGGGTGAAAATACTACTGAAAATGTTAGTATAGTAAGGAGAAAGGAACATAAATTCATATTCATATAGCAACTGTACAACTTCCAATACCAATTTGTTAAAAAGATTATTTTTTAATCAATCTGAAAGCATCACATTTTGTGAATACACTTCGCTTGTACGCAAAGACCCAACTTTTTTCTTCAGGAGAAAAAATCAAGAGTCAAATTTAGAACTTGGGAACTTTTTCTTTATAATTTAGACCTAAATCTAGACTTTATGACCTAAACCTTTCCTAAACTGCACAAGGAAACAGTCCAATATAAATTCAAAAAGTACAGTCGGAGAAAAAAATGCAATTATTTTTGGACAAAATCCAAATGGTTGCGTTTATTGATTCTAGTTTTTTGGCACCCAGTGCCTTCAATAAAGTAGTACATAGATACGATTTTGGCTACTACTCTGGTTCTATTTATAGTCCAATACACAGATTTGACTACAGTATTTAGTCGTTTTACTATTATTATTGCATACTAAATATGAATTCATTGTATCATCTTTATTAAAGTTTTTTCACGTCAAAATTAACCACATTATTAACGTGATTTAACCACAAAATACTCAAATTAAAGCTCATTGTCAAACTTATATATGAATTGAGGGCTGTTTGAATTTGAGGATTTTAATTTAAGTCACCTTTAAAACTAATATGGTGTAGTGTACCTACTACAATTAGAAAAATAAATGATCACTCATTGACTCGATGAAGGACCCTAAAATTAACAAATGACCAACACAGGATAAAAGAGAAGCCAGCAATTCATCGCTATGTAAATACCTGTTTTTAATTTATCCATTATTCGTAATTGACCTCTCAATAAAGGTATTTACTGCCCCAACAGTACTCATGCATGTTTCATACAACACATCTCATTCAAGTTCGAGTCAGCCATCAATATTTAACTGGCTACGGGAACTTCTGTGTTCGGAATATATTCAGACAAACGTGAGACTTTACAATGGAATTTAACGACTCGTTAAATCCTACTAATATTATAAATGCTATAGTTAGTGAGGATGGATGTATGTATGTATGTTTATTACTCTTTCACGAAAAAACTACTGAACGTATTTGAATGAAACTTTACAGTAATATAGGTTATACATCAGAATAACACATGGTCTACATATTATGCCCCACATATTTCTTGACAGGAAACCAGCTCTTAAGTTTAAGAAGAAGAATAGTAAGAAGTAGGTAGATCCATCGATGCCTCGCTTTTGTAATTCATTATAAATATTCACCCTCGTCAAATATAAACATCAAAATTCGATTAGCCAAAACAAAACATCACGACTTGATAGAATCAAACATTCACGACAAAAACATCAACAACCATCCATCATTCAAACACAATCACTCCTGTTGCAACGGAAGACAAGTAGTTAATTCGCATACTGTACATCACGACAAAATGCTAATCCCCGGTCGTGCCGGCCAATAAACGAGCAATAGATTGCGCTTGCGCAACCCATTGGAGTTTCATGCACGAATGTTGATACTGTTATGAGTTACTTGTACCGCCCCGCGGTCTTATCCATGTTGTACCTTTTTCCGCGAGAATTTCGGGATAAAATGTATCCCATATGTTTTTCCCAAGTTTCTTTCAAATCCGTCCAGTAGTTTTTGCGTGAAAGAGCACAAACATCCTCGTAAACTTTCGCATTTATAATATTAGTATGATAGGCCTTTTGTGTGAAATTCTCAATAATCAGTAATTGGGAAAACAATAGTTTTGGTTCGATCGAAATTGTTTTGTGGATACTAATTTAATAAATAGTTTATTTTTTTATTTGATATCGGTAGTCTTTACAATCAAATGCTACTACCAAACTACTGCTAGTTGCCACTGGAATGGACAATTAAATCAAATTATAATTATTAAGTAGTAACTTCAATCTTCCATTGATGATACCAGACCAAAGCCATCATTGAAATTAAAAGAAGCCCTCTAAAAGGACAAAACAACTGGCCACAAATTGGATCAAGTTCGAAAATCGAACGTGAATCACCTGTCAAACTTTCGCGCCCAAACAAAAAATGGCGCGCGACTCAACTTAATATGGCGACGTTTGGTCACGGCGCGCTGTGAATCACGATCGAATGCCATCGTCGTTTTATGTTGTCAACACGTCTATTTAAATTAAATAAAAGCGTGACCGACTCTTCGATGGTTCTATAAAATAAATTGGCAGATGAGAAATTTACGATTGTTTTTTTTGCCTGATAATGATAACAGTTCTATGGGAGCATTGTTTATGGTGGACCACAGACTATAGATATTTTGAGCAAAAATAAAACTAACAGAGAATAGATGAGTCTAAGTTCATCTAGCCGGTAACTTGGTGCTAGGTACAACCCCGAGTAACATAAAGTTGTATAACTAAGGCTTTTATCACCAAACAGTAATATAGTAGGCCTATAATGGTAACCATTGTGACTGCTTGTACTGTAACGGTTTTCAATAGAGTGGTTTGGTTCTATAAGATAATAGAGCGTTTAAGTCCATAAATTAGCTCTTTAAATGCTTACAGGACCTTACAAAAGAATATTTAAAGTGCTGCACTATAATGGGTACAAAATATACGATTATAGTACTATTTAATACTTTAGACAACCTTATTGACACTTTTATATATCTATTTGGCACTAATAAAACGTCAAAATTGCCTTTATAGTACTAGTACTGCAGCAGTATCGAAAACACTATTACAAGACAAATTTGCACTATAAAAGTACCTTGCACAACCATTTCGAAACGTTTTAGTGTTTTAAAGGCTCCCTAAACATGGCTATGGCGCTAGTTCTGTTAAAGCCATGAAAATTCTTCTATAGTACTAAATAGTACCAAAATGACTTTTGGTGCATTTTCTACAAAACTTATATTTTAAATAGCTTTATAAGTGAGTTTAGGTTACTTTTACAAGACTATTACATAATATAAAAGCTCTAAAATTTATAATTAATGGACTAATTAGATCTATACTAGCTTTTAAGTATCATTTATATGATAAGTACTTTATAAATGGCGGTAGAGTGTCAAATGTTTACAGAAATCTCTTAAAAAACTACAGTAGTAAGGGTTTAATAATGGATTTAATATCTCTGCGTCGGTATAAAGGGAGCGGTAGTTATAAAAATAAGATAAAGGAGCGATACACACAAGCATTATCATCAATACAACAGGCTCATTTACAAAATGTAAATACTGGCCAAGTGGTTGCAGAAAATATGACACATGGTTCTGCACATAATATAATTATATTAATATTAGGTAGTCTTATTAATCACAAAATGATTTGGTAGGTGTGACTCGGTATGATAGCCACACACAATACAATTGCGTGCAAGTTTAAAATGTGTTTCTTGCCACGGCCATTCAAGTATATTATTACTTAAAAGTATAAAATGAAATCTCCTCAGGAAACAACCCACGTCCAAAAGATATATATTTATTAATTGCAGGTAGGGCATCACTGAAACAAACAAATAATTTTGATTTTTGGACAACGGAACCCTAATCCGTGTTAGGTGAAAAAATGGCTGCTGTTTTTTGTCATGGTAGCACATTAGCAGCATAGTTGGAGCCAATATGTACTATAGCAGCCATTGTCGGGAGAAGTTCTTATTTTATTAATTAATAATTTAATAAAACATGAAAGTTATGAGGGCGCATTGTCAAATTTGAAATCAGTATAATGACTTTAACGACACAATTATTTTCGCAAGTGCAAGTTACTGCAGATTTACGGTCCATCCATGAATTTATTGTAGTCGAGCATGTCATTTTAATTACATGTTACGGTTATCAACGATTCTATATAGTGATATAAAACATAAACTTACCGATATTTGTTTTCTTGAAGACACTCACAATATACCGCACGAAAAAAGATCATTGGAAACTTTTACGGGGCAAAATAACACTATAAACATGTTTTGGTCACTTTTATAGAGCAAATTTATGTCAAAAACGTTGCAGATAGCGCTATTTTAGTACTAAAACGCATTTCTAATCACTTTTACATTTCTATTACAGAGCTGATTTATCACCGTGACAGCTTTTATTTAATGTTTATAGAATAAATCAGTCATAATACTAGGGCCTAAACCGGGGTGTATAAACATGTATAGTACTATTATAGTGCTAATCATGACATTAATTAGCACGCTCTAAAGCGTTCTCAGGTCTTTTATAGTACCGGATTTTGTTACTTGGGACGTCAATCTAGCCAGCTGCGTTTCAATTATTTTTTGTAATGGAAGGTATTCCAGCGCTTATAAATGTCGTCAAGCATCGGAGGTCACTCTTGCCGTCCTCATGTTAGTTTGCATTTTCATAGATGCGGAGCGGAGTTCAATTGACCAATCAAAACGCACTGAAATTGACAAACAAGGTATTGTCATTGTCAAAATCTTGTCGCAACGCGTTGTGATTGGTCAGCTCGCTTCGCTTCTATAAAAACGCATCTTTACTCTCGAGTTTGAATTGGTTATTCATTTCAGTGATTTATCCCGACTTTCCTTTGGGATCATTTGAAAAACAAAGTAAAGCCGCAAGTTTTATCTTACTTCTTCCTAATCTTACTAATATTATAAATGCGACAGTTTGTGAGGATGGATGTTTATGTATATTTGTTATTCTTTCACGCAAAAACTACTGAACGGATTTGGATGAAACTTTACATTAATATAGGTAATACATCAGAATAACACATTGGATACATTTTATCCTGAAATTCCTGCGGGAACGAGTACAACGCGGGTACCACGAGGCGCGACTAGTACCTATGATATATATACGTAAAACACAAGTTGAATATTGTCGTGTTCACTGGTAGAGTATCAAGTGAAAGTTATTTAATACGAGCGCGCGTTCACGGCACTTAGGTACGCTATCGTGAAACCTAGACTTTTGAAATATGTTCTAAACACGAAATGTAATCACTATTTTGATTAAAACTCACATGCAAAACTGTTGAAAGAATCTAAATTTGTTATTTTAATCCCGAAATACAAACGGAGTATGTCTGTTTGCGATAAATCCATGCGGCGACCTTTAAAAATCATTTTCAAAATCGGAGCTTAATACAAGTTACCTCGTAACTTAAGTTAAATTACCTCCACATAATAAATTAATAAATAATATACACCCCGCGGTATTACTTGTGTTGTACCCGTGGAAGTTTTGGGATAAAAAGCCTATGTATATTTGACTGTATACATATATCTAACTAGCTGTGCCCCGCGGTTTCACCCACAGCGCACCCGTTCCCGTAGGAAATCTGGGATAAATAGTATCCTATATCCGTCTCCTGGTTCTAAGCTACCTTCCCACCAATTTTCAGCCAAATCGATTCAGGCGTTCTCGAGTTATAATCAGTGTAACTAACACGACTTTCTTTTATATATATAGATAGATAGATAGATAACAAAGTACCGAAAAGCTACCAGTCCGTATGTAAGAAATTTTCTCAAAAACTCACTGAATGAATTTTCATGATTATCACTACTGACTACTTTTCATGGCTATTTTCTTACAGGTACGCCCGTGGGGTACAGCTAGTTAATTGTATTAATTAAATGCTATTATAATCGTCTTCTTAAACATAAGAACTAGGCTCTTGTCGATGGATTTGTTTCCATTTTTCCCTATCTTCTGCCATCCTCTTAAGCTGTAATGATTGTCTTAGTCAGTACTAGCAGCGCCCCGCGGTTTTACCCGCGTTGTGCCCGTTCCCGTGGGAATTTAGGGAATTTTTTACATAAAAACCTTCCTCTTGAATCACTCTACCTATTACAAAAAACCGCATCAAAATCCGTTGCGTAATTTTAAAGATTTAAGCATACAGACAAACAGACAAAAATAGCGACTTTGTTTTATACTATGTAGTGATAATACTTTTTGCGTGTAAGAGCAACAAACATCCACACATACTTACTCACAAACATTGGTATTTCCAATATTAGTAACATGAGTACCTTCAAACCTATGCATAACATTCCTCGAGAGATATGAAACAATGGCACCGCATGCACAGCTGCACCCAGGAATGCTAACCGGGCGTTATGCTCACAGTTACAGGAAACTAACTATTCCGGGGAAAACGGTTTAATATAGAACTGTTACGAATAAGGGAAACTGAAGTTAGTGCAGATTCTGATATAAGAAAAAGACAAATGTTTTGTCTCATCTCTCTTATCAGGGAATATAAGGAAGGGAGAGAGAGGGCGATAGAGAGAGAGACCAAGTTAAAGAAGATACACTGGTCTGTCGGACTTTGTAGGGAGATTCGGTTCCGTATTGTATCTCATAAACTACCTAGATAATCCAATGTTTCATTTCTCCATAACATCTACTTTTTACAATCAATGTTTATTTTCCCATGGGAAATGTTTAATTAATAAAGACGAGTTTTTCTCACACGGGATAAGTTTCACATAACACGATTAGATCATACAAAAACATGACGTAACTATGTAACTTTAAGACATTGCAATGACATAAGCGTGGTAAATCACCTAATGTTATTAATAGACTCGCTTGGCCCTGCCGCTGCATCCGTTCCCATGGGAAATTCAGTATAAAAAGTAACCTTTAATGTTCCTTTTCATCGTACCTACCATATACAAAAAGATTTCCAAAATTTGCTTAATAGTTCAAGAGATAAGCGCGTTGAAACAAACAGCAAAACAAACTCTTCACCTTTATTCATTTCTATAGCTAACTAGCAGCGCCCCCCGGTTTTACCCGCGTTGTGTCCGTTCCCGTGGGAATTTCGGGATTTTTTTTACATAAAAACCTTCCTCTTGAATCACTCTACCTATTACAAAAAACCGCATCAAAATCCGTTGCGTAGTTTTAAAGATCTAAGCATACATAAGGACAAGCTTTATTTTATACTATGTGGTGATAGTGAAGTTTGTTACCATGCGGGTACTAAACCAACAAGTGGAAACTAAACCATCAGCTTAATTATAATTACTTTAGAAAGCGCCATAGATATGAAACACAAACTATTAAACTAACTATTACATTGTCTGTGTCACATAACGGAAGTCATCCCTAACGCCATATTGGATGCGCGGGAGTCGCGAGGGCAACGTTCTGTGACTCAACGCATTGTTACTCTATACTTTATGCCCAGACGGTGGTTAAAAAATAAAGACGTTCGAATTTTAAAAGTTGTTACGACGATCGGAATTCGGAATTTTAATAAGTTGTTTTAAAATGATGCGCTGTTTAGAGCCTTTCGAAATTCAAAATGTTCGGAATTTGAAAAAGGAAACCAAGTCATATTTTTTGAATTTAAAAAAAAAGCGTTGTCGCCTTTAGGAATTTATAAAAGTTGTATAGTTTGACTGGTCAATGACTAGTCGTGAATGTTAAGCAACGATTACCTCAGCCACTACCGATATGGGTAGTCAATGTCTACCGTGCTTAGGAAGGCTTGATTTCGGTCGCAATTTTTTCAAAGTTTAAAACAATTTAAAGGCAAGTGGAAGACCTGACTGGTCTAAAAACAATACACCAGGATCGGTCATGAACTTGCAAGAGAATTTTAGTTTCTGAGTCATCGATACGTCAAGACAACGGCAATCGTAAAAAAAGTAAAGTATGTACCTGTAATGGCCCACTGCAGGCCAAAGGCCTCTCTCACTGAAGATATTGATCAAGTGCTAACAAAAAAAGTAAATAACAGCTTTTAAAAAGTGAATGTTTACTCGTGGCATTATAATGGGTGTGTCGTTGCCGAAAATGGCCATAAAAAAAACAAATGTGTCTATGACTAATACAACAAAAAACTTTGGTTAAGATGTCGTCATTTCATTATGAGTAGACAAACCGTTTTTAACACATCTGTATATTTTTTGACAACTAGGAACACCGACCGATGCGTGACCGAAAGTGGCATTTCTATCTGAGCGCTACCGTGCTTCAGAGAGCACGTTGCCCGTCTCGGTTGTTTCAATCGTTAGACCATGTCGGAGGCCTTTAGGCGGTCTAACTTATTCGAAATGAATGAATGAACTATATCACTACTTAATATAAAACAAATTCGCTTTCCGCTGTCTGTCCCTATGTATGCTTAGATCTTTAAAACTACGCAACGGATTTTGATACAGTTTTTTAAATAGATGGAGTGATTCAAGAGGAAGGTTTATAAGTATAAACATTCCCGAAATTCCCACGGGAACAGGTACAGAGCGGGTAAAACCGCGGAGCGCTGAGAGTTAAGTAAATAAATACAACAAATTAAGTAAACCACACATTAGTATAACATTTCCATATGTTGTACTACCAACTATAAAATAACTCTAAAACGCTTGCCTACAATCTTCATCCGTCTTTATCAAATTAATCTTTCTGTAATGGGCACTATTAAACTGGTGAAACCAACCTTTCCACCGTTCCACTCCAAATATTTCCCGCATATATTTTATTTTACTTCACATTTTATATAGGGAAAGATAAACGGGCAAGTGTGAGTCGAAATTGTTGGAGAAGGTTCCGTATAATTTTATTGTCGCCTATTATAAATTAAAGTGTTTATCATCGTAGGGTTACCGAGTGTTTTTTAAAGATTAAAGTATTATTTCTTTAGTAATTTAATTCTTTTTTAAAATACAAACCAAAGCAAAAAATGTTCTTCAAAAACCTCAGATCAACATGTTAAAAAAGTTATACTTACTAAATCAAAATCATTCACATGATAAGAAGTCTAATACCACATACCTACAAACTACACACACAAAAGCGTAACAATTTAACAAAAAAAACTTTAGCTTTTAGAATTATAATACGAAGTAAAATAATTAGTAAAGCATTAGCCTGTAATGTCTCACTGCTGGGCAAAAGGCCTCTCATATCCCTGAAGATATCAGTACAGTGAAAAGGATTAGGCATAATCACCGCTTGCCTAATGCGGGTGATTCGGGTACCATACGAAAGTTATTCAAAATCTATGGGACATTATTTTTGTGCCGCAATGAAAACACAATAAACGTTTTACCACGGAACCCAAATATAGTTTATTTTAATATAACGCATTATGTAATTAAAATAACGTAACAATTAATTACTAAGTTCCAAGTTATATTATCATGTGATTAATTCTTTATTTCGGCGCTAAGTACTCATTATATTCTTATGACTAGCAGCGCCTGCGGTTGTACCCGCGTTGTATCCGTTCCCGTGGGAATTACGGGATGAAAAATAGCCTATAACCTTCCCGTTGAATGAGGCTATCTATTACAAAAAGAATTATTCAAATCGGTTCAGTAGTTTCTGAGATTAGCGCGTTTAAACAAACAAACAAACAAACAAACAAACAAACAAAACAAACAAACTCTTCAGCTTTATAATATTAGTATAGATGACTAGCAGCGCCTGCGGTTGTACCCGCGTTGTAACCGTTCCCGTGGGAATTTCGGGATAAAAATTATCATATACAAATGTATTTTTTCAATCCTGAAAAGTAGTTCCTGAAATACGTTCAAACAAAAGACTAACTATTCGGGCTTCATTAATGAACACGTATTAAGAACAGTTTAGCTATCAAATGGTTTGTCCCTTTCTGACATACGCAATTTTCCGAAGAGCGAAAGAGACAAAACACAGTGTAACAGTGTTTTAGTTACAGAGCGTTTATTAATGAGAAGGTTCAGGTTTATGGACTAGGAAGTAATAACTTGATGACATTTTTAATGTTTTATTAAGAGACTAGCAGCGCCCCGCGGTTTTACCCGCGTTGTGCCCGTTCCCGTGGGAATTTCGGGAATTTTTTTACATAAAAACCTTCCTCTTGAATCAGTCTACCTATTACAAAAAACCGCATCAAAATCCGTTGCGTAATTTTAAAGATTTAAGCATACAGACAAACAGACAAACAGACGCGACTTTGTTTTATACTATGTAGTGATATATTAAAATACTAGCACCGCCCCGCGGTTTTACCCGCGTTGTGTCCATTCCTGTGGGAATTTCGGGATGAAAAATAGCCTATGTTACTCGTGGATAATGTAGCTTTCGAATGGTGAAAGAATTTCTAAAAACGGTCCAGTAGTTTTTGAGCCTATTCATTACAAACAAACAAAGTTTTCCTCTTTATATTAGTGAAGATAGTGTAGATTAATGGCGTTTTAAAACAGACAGACAGATACATCTTTGGACTGTTAAAAAGTTAACAGCTTGTTATATTAACGTTAAGCTTTATTTATACTCAACCCAATTTGGAGTTTGATAGCCCAATAAAATAATAACATTATTATTTCCCTTTTCTTTTCACTACATAGTATAAAACAATTCGCTTTCCGCTGTCTGTCTGTCTATCTGTGCCTATGTATACTTAGATCTTTAAAACTACGCAATGGATTTTGACGTTGTTTTTAAAAAAATAGAGTGATTCAAGAGGAATGTTTATATGTATAAAAATTCTCGAAATTCCCACGGGAACGGGCACAACGCGGGTAAAACCGCGTAGCGTTGCTAGTCTATACTAATATTATAAAGCTGAAGAGTTTGTTTTGTTTGTTTGTTTAAACGCGCTAATCTCAGAAACTACTGAACCGATTTGAATAATTCTTTCACTGTTAGATAGTCTATTTATCGAGGAAGGCTATAGGCTACATTTTATCCCGAAATTCCCACGGGAACGGGCACAACGCGGGTAAAACCGCGGGGCGTTGCTAGTATTACAATAAAAAGTAAGTTCGCGTAGGTTAGCGGCCAACCCTGGTGTCGGAGTTTTTAGACCGCCTAAAGACCACCGACATAGTCTATCGACTAACACAACCGGAACCGACAATTTCACGTACCCTCCGAAACACAGAATCACTCAGATAGAAATGCCACTATCGGCCACCCCTCCAAGTAGGGGTCGAGCTACACGTTGCTTAACAATCGCAGTGAGCTAATATCGCTTAGTCAAACGACGCCTCAAGTGCTTAACTGGCTCGTAAAACGGTTATAAAGTATCTTAATGCCCATTAAATAGAATCACAAGTGATATAATCTATACTAATATTATAAAGAGGTAAAATTCGTAAGTTTGTTTGTTTGCATGTTTGAGGTAATCTCCGGAATTGCTAGTTCGATTTTGATAATTCTTTTTGTAATAGATAGCCACATTCAACGGGAAGGTTATAGACTATTTTTCATCCCGAAATTCCCATTGGAATGGGCACAACGCGGGTATAACCACGGGGCGATGCTAGTATACTACTAAAGATATTTATCACCATTAGCAGTCGCCATATTTGATTTACACGATGGATAAAATTTTGCCGATCTTGTTTTCAAATCCCATAAAAATCTGTAAAAGGATTGTTGTTTGTCTATTCGTTATGTAAATATAATTGATGTGTTTGTTTGTATTGTAAAAGATTCTTTACCGACTTCAAAAAACAGTAGTACTTATATTGTTTTTTTTGTGATGTGTTTTACATCTAATATGTATAAAACACATCACAAGTCGTGTTAGTTACACTATTTATAACTCGAGAGCGGCTGAACCGATTTGGCTAAAAATTGGTGGGGAGGTAGTTTAGAACCAGGAGACGGATATAGGATACTATTGAACCCGTATTTCCTACGGGAACGGGTGCGCTGTGGGTGAAACCGCGGGGTACAGCTAGTGTTATATATTTCAATAATTTTATCCAATATCGTTATGTCGCATTGTTAGCCGATTTCAAAAAGGGCTGTATTGTTTTCGGTTTAAATATGTAGCTTGATATTAACTATAGCAGTAAAATAGTAGTTTTCTGTTTTGAAGTTAATCCTGTTTACTTTGAAATATACGGAATCCAAAAAACAATCTTAAAGAAAAAAAACACGTAACAATTATTACTATCAAACATTTACCTTGATACAAACAAACGGACACATTTCTCATTTATTTTACATATAAATAATAAAAATACATTTATATTCAAGGTTTATTACAAATACAAAGTTATGGCCATAAAAAATATAAAACTATTAAAAATATTAATGTATAACGAAAACGTTAAATATTAAACTGTCAGTAAAGAAATATATTAGCCTGTAATATCCCACAGCTAGGCAAAGGCCTCTCATCTCACTGAAGATATCAGTACAGTGAGGAGGCTATGGCGAAATCACCACGTCAACTCTGACAAATAAAATTAAAATTATTATTAATTGAAACGTACCTACGTTAATGTCATTATTATTTATTTAAACGGTGCGGGGAGAGACGCTGTCGCGAGCGCTTCACCCACCTCCTGATGAAGGTCACCGTATGTGACCGAAACGTGTCGAGGAACTCTCGACAGTAGTCTCCGTCGTTCGTAAGTTCCCGTTTAAATAAATAATAAAATTAAAATTATGTTTGAATACAGGGAAAAACATATCGTAGCCATTTTTAAAAGTTCACTAATGCACCTGATCACAATTACCACAAGTATAGATAGTCCTATCTATTCTACTAATATTATAAACTAGCAGCGCCCCTCGGTTTTACCCGCTCGTGCCCGATCCCGTGGTAATTTCGGGATTTTTTTATACATATAAACCATATTCTTAAATGACTCTATCTATTTTAAAAATGCATTTAAACCCGTTGCGTAGTTTTTAAGATCACATGTATGTTTATTTATTTGATGCGCCTTTACGCAAAAACTACTGAACGGATTTGGATGAAACTTAACAGTAATATAGGTTATACATCAGAATAAGATCTGTAACACATTTCATCCCGAATTTCCCTCGGGAACGCGGTACAGCGCGGGTAAGACCGCAAGGCGCTGCTAGTAAGACACTGCAGATCAAACACCTCTCACTGAAGATATCGGTACCTACATTACAAAGTAATTAATTGGCTCAATAGTTTTTCCAACACAAACTCGATTTTCTCACGTTCATTTCGTAATTATCTAGCAAAGTTTTTCAGAAAACAGTCCAATAAAAATCGAACGCACGCAATCTACACATAGTATACGTTACAACATTATGTACAAAAAATATGCATACAAAATGTATAAAGATTAGTTAATTACTAGAAAGGAATTATAAATAAATAAATTTACAGATACGGATTAAGAAATAGACTGTTTAGCCCTGGGCAAGAAGGCTGAAATGACCTTTGACTTATAGGACGTGCATTGTGCAATAAAAGTTTGCAAAACGGTTTTACGCTAAATTGTATTCTTTTATTGTAATAGTTTCGACGTAACAATGTCTACTTTTGCCTTGCCTCGAAGGACTTATTACAGGCAACCTGGACATTTAGTTCAAAGTCATATTTCCGCTAAAATTGTGCTGAATGCCTAAAACTGAATAAGATGTAGAAAATAAAGTATTAATTAAGATATTCATCTTTATAATACGTACTTGACTAATATTATGAATGCGAAAGTTTCAGAATGGATGTATGTATGTATCTATACTAATATTATAAAGCTAAAGAGTTTGTTTTGTTTGTTTGTTTGTTTGTTTAAACGCGCTAATCTCAGAAACTACTGAACCGATTTGAATAATTCTTTCACTGTTAGATAGTCTATTTATCGAGGAAGGCTATAGGCTACATTTTATCCCGAAATTCCCACGGGAACGGGCACAACGCGGGTAAAACCGCGGGGCGCTGCTAGTCTTTGATACTATCTCACGCAAAAACTACTGATCGGATTTGGATGAAACTATACTGTAAGTAAGTTCGAGAAGGTTAGTGGCCACCCTGGGGTAGGAGTTTACAGTAATAATAGGTTATACATCAGAATAACACATCAGACTTTTTCCAACCATTCTGTCCACTGTACTGATATCTTCAGTGAGACGAGAGGCCTTTGCCCAACAGTGGGACATTACAGGCTAATAGTTTACTTTACTTTACTCTATCCACTGACAATTCCTAGACGATTCATCTTGCCTCCCTCCCCTAGACCACTAGGTTTTCAATTTTACACCCCTTAGGCCATCAGGCTTTCAGCTTTGAACTCCTAGGCCACTAGGTTTTCAAATTTGCACCCCTTAGGCCACCAGGCTTTCAGCTTTGCCCACCTAGACTACTAGGTTTTCAACTTTGCACCACTTAGGCCACCAGGCTTTCAGCTTTGCCCCCCTAGGCCCCAGGTTGACGACACCCTCTCACTCATACTTTTCACTCTTCATGAAGAAATTCTCTAATCAATAATACTCATATTAGTATAAAAGTATAATAAATATTGATTTTAATATCAGTATCATCTTCTTGAGGCTCGGCTATTAGGTCAATAGTACACGGTATACCTTCTCCGAATTTTCATTTGTTCTTGGTTTAAGACCTACAACATCGGTTTCAGTTAGAAAGAGGGACTGACTAACAACTCATCTAACTAATCTATCTACTGTTAATCACAACGGAGGGATTTTGACAATTTAAATGCGCTGTGATTGGTCAATATTCTACTCTATTTCTATGGACCTTGAGGGTGCATAAGCGGAGCCCCAGTGACCAATAAAATGCATTACATAAATATTTCTACAATGCGAAGCGTTGTTTGACAATTTCATTGGGTTACAATGAGGGTTTTCACAAAAATGACACTTTTGACAGATTTCTGGACCTCACGTCTCAGTGCTGCCATCTAGTGGGTGACATTTCAGATAACCCTCATTAGTCAGTTAGACTCCACTCCGCTTCTATAGGAACGCACTCTTACAGGCGCCATAACGTATCTCAGTCTAGCTATCGGTATATATTAAATACGTCAAAAGTAATAAAGCCTTATTCATGTACGCTCTATGTAGGTAACCAAAGTACTGTTATAAAGTGTTTTGTCTCCTTTGCTCTTTGGGAAATAGCGTGTGTCGGAATGGGACAAACCATTTGTGAGCAAAAAAGTTTAGTAGATTAGTGGCCAACCCTGGTATTGGAGGTTATTAGACCGCCTCAAGCTTCGATCAACAATACACAACTAGATATCGGGTCACGTACAAAATCAAAGCTAAATACTGTCCGCGTGGATGACGTGTGACAGCTTATTTTGTTTACTACCGAACTGAAAAAAAAATTGTAAAACAGTTCGAATTTCAACCTAATTACAACCATGACACCTAGCAATAAAGCAGCAAATCTTATGAATAAAATAAGTGAGAATAACGCCTCACTTTTCAAATGAGGCGTTATTCATCGAGACGTATTTTTTGCGCCGTCCCGACATATCTAGTTGTATATTATTGATCGAAGGCCTCGAGGCCTCTGACACGGTCATATGATGACTAAAACGCTGTCAATAAGCGTTTATGAATAAGGTCCATAAAATATAAGATACCTACATATTTAATAAAACTTACTAATTATTGTATTTAACTCACCGGAGTCCTTCTATGCATGAGGGTGTTCACTGGACTGGGTATTTTGGTGGGCCCTCCCAGAGGGCTGCGGGCTGCAACAATAACGGTTCATTACTACAGGGGTAGTGATAGACTATAACTAAGAGTAAAGTATAAGCCAATAGGCAAAGGTTTCACATCTCACTGAAGATATCAGTACAGTGAGGAGGATGTCGTAATCACCACGCTTGCCTAATGCGGGTTGGTGATCTTGAAATTCGAGCCATGTTTGAAAGTAGGAAACGTGTTTTCGCTCGTCCCGGGAATTGAACCCGTGACCTCAGCTCTGGCAGGCGAGTGCACATACCACTATACCTCCGAGGCGTAGCGTGTAGCATTTTTTTTTACAGGGGTAATACTAAAAAATAATTACGGTAGCATATGACAACATGTTTTATTATAATGACAACATTGCTTGATGAAAGTGCTGAAAATGTTTTAAGTGTAACATTTCAGACCCGGATTTTTTTGGGAAAAGTGGTAAATTTATCCTTTCACGAAATATTTTTTTAAAATAGATTCGTTTATAAATAAAAGTTAAAAATATGCGATAATTGACAAGCCCGTTGGCACAGTGGCAGAGAGAGCGCTTACTGTGTCGGGGGTTGCGGGTTCCATTCCACGGAGTCAACAATATGTGCAGACATAGATGTTGGCGACGACGTCTGGGTGTCAATTATATATTCTTATAAAAAGTATTTGTGTATGTATCAGTTAGTTAGATTCCATATTACAAGTTTAGAGCTTAGTTTGGGTCTAATTAACCGTGAGTGAATTTGCCCGGGTGTTTTTATTTATTTATAATTGCTTAAATCAGTTCTTGGCCTTTGGCGGCTCAATAACTCTGACACCAGGATTGGTCAGATTGACCATCCACTCGATCAGTTCTTAGCATCATGTCCGGTTATTTTTATCGACAGACCATGTCGGTTAAAACCTTCAAGAAAAGTTCTTATAGATCACAATCTAACATTATTTAGTACTAGTGTAACATACGGCCTTTCAAACTAGTTTATTGCATAATCACAACATCCTTGATTCGAATATTTGAACTTAATGGCGTGAGAAATAAAGGTCAAATTATTTTGAGAGATGTTATTTTTTTTTAATATTTTTGTGGTTATGAATTAAAAGCAGTTTTTTCTCTTTGTGAGTCCATAATAACTCAAATTATTCTTACATATTTTAAAAAAAGTCCTTCGCCGCGTCTGTCTGTGTGTCTGAGTTTAACTTAAAAACTACTTAACAGATTTGCATGCGGATTTCACCGATAGATAGAGTGATTCACGAGGAAGTTTTTAAGATACTTTTTATCCCAAAATTCCCACCGGGCACGGGCACAATACGGATGAAATGGGACTGTTGCTATTAAATGAGGTTTTAAGTACAAAACTACTAATTAATTATACTGATTTCGATAAACTTTCGCTGGCAGATAGCTGATTTGAAATTAGTAACTACTAGATTGGGCAGCCATTGATTTCAAAGCTTTATACCTAACTGCCTAAAACTTTAAACATGTAAGGACCGTTAAAATAAACGTAAGCGACACTTCATCGTACCGAAAAACGGTAGCACTGTAACAAGAAATGGGTGTGACAGACATATCAATAAGCTACCAAGAGTTCTGCTTTTATCCTTTAGGCATATGCAACCCTAAAAATGACACTAACGCCCACCCATCCATATACCATCCTCGGCAAACGTTGCTTAACACCCACAATTAACTAACTGCGTCAGCTATTGTTCAAAGGTTTACACATAAGCACATATGTTTGTGTATGATTATGTAAATATGTTTTACCGTGACAATATGTATTGTTACCTCAGGGTCTTCGTAATGTATCGTCTTCAACTAATGGTAATGTTTTGGACTGAATATTATGGACCTTATTCATAAGATTATTAACAGCACTTTAACTAACAAATGGTTTGACCCTTTCCGACATACGCTATTTTCCCAAGAGCAAAAGAGACAGAACACTTTAAAGCATAAAGAATAAGGCGATATAAGTATATTACTTATTTGTACACAACAAGCCGGACTACGCAGTCTGTTTGTTACCCGCGTTGTATTCGTTCCCGCGGGAATTTTGGGATAAAATGTATTCCGTGTGTTATTCTGATGTATAACCTATATTACTGTATAGTTTCATCCAAATCCGTCCAGTAGTTTTTGCGTGAAAGAGCCACAAACATAAATACATCCTCACAAACTTCCGCATAACACAAATTGTATCTCAATAATATTACGTGTAAAAGTATAGACGAAATATAATAGGAAATGGACTAAGAGCCCGTGAACCCCAGACCTTCGTTATTTTATAAAAGCTGAAAGTTTGTCAGCGCATGCTCCCAACACAGGTAAGAACGATGGACAATTATGAAGTTTGGGTTACAGTGGCTTGGGCAGGTAAACGGTACTAAAGGTGTGTAAAATACCGATCAAGTTCATCAAATAATAAAGTGTGATTTGTGTGACATGACATATGTCATTTGAAAGCTCTTGAAGAGTTGTACAAGTCACCCTTTGACGGTGATATCGAAATCGACGGCCAACTTGGTGTTTTCGACCATTGAAGATTGGAGTTGACCTATGCTATGGACGCTGATCCTAATGCTCAACAGTGACATGACATATGTCATTTGAAAGCTCTTGACAAGTTGTACAAGTCACCCTTTGACGGTGATATCGAAATCGACGGCCAACTTGGTGTTTTCGACCATTGAAGATTGGAGTTTACCTATGGCTATGGACGCTGATCTTAATGCTCAACAGTGACATGACCTATGTCATTTGAAAGCTCTTGACAAGTTGTACAAGTCACCCTTTGACGGTGACATCGAAATCGACGGCCAACTTGGTGTTTTCGACCATTGAAGATTGGAGTTGACCTATGCTATGGACGCTGATCCTAATGCTAAACAGTGACATGACCTATGTCATTTGAAAGCTCTTGACAAGTTGTACAAGTCACCCTTTGACGGTGATATCGAAATCGATGGCCAACTTGGTGTTTTCGACCATTGACCTTTAGTACCGTGTACCTGCCAAAGCCACTGTAACCCAAACTTCATAATAGTCCATCGTTCTTACCTGTGTTGGGAGCATGCGCTGACAAACTTTCAGCTTTTATAAAATGACGAAGGTCTGGGGTTCACGGGCTCTAGGTCTAAAATACACAATTATATGTTATCAAATAATTATAATTGCTTACTCTATTATTAAATGAACCGTGAAACGATGCATAATTAAATACGCCCCTATGTCAGAGAGATAACAGTCGAGATAACCCGACCCAATTCAGGAGGTCAATAGTTTTATTGATAGCATTTAGGGTGGGTATGTGTATTGACATCCGAAATGGATAGTTTATTATTTACTAGCAGCGCCCCCCGGTTATACCCACGTTGTGCCCGTTCTCATATATCGTTAAATATACCCTTCAGCTTTCCAATTTACTAGCGATTCGCCCTGTTTTGCTTTGTTTTTACAAGCTTGCATATATAATTTATTTATTTTATTTCTAACAGCTGATATGATATTATTCTGAGTTGTGAAGCCTCCATGAAAATCCTTTCAGAAGCTTTGAGATTAGCGCATTCTTACAGACAGACACACAGTCAGATGCAGGGACTTTTACACTAACAACATCGTTAAGAAGTAATAGATTGGTTAGTACAATAAAATTCAAAGCATTTACAATGATTTGATTAACTATCTATGATATAGAGATTAACGGGACGCGATAAAGGATCGTTAAATCTCTTATAAATAGCATTAACTATTTACCTACTTAAATAATTACGACTTAACTAATTACGGTAATAATTAATTATCAATTTAGTAACCGACTTTTCAAACATGGGGGTTCGTGATCCCTCTGCAGTAGGGGCGCGTGGTGTTTACAACATAGCCCTCACTTTACTGATATCTCAGTGAGATGAAAGGCTTTTGCCCAGCTGTGGGATCATACAGATCATAACTACTATTACTATCGGGTTAAGCTTAAACTGGTACATAACAAACTCGTTATTTTAAATGATATTTTGAGAACAATTCTCTTTTATAATCGTCCATTGTCACGCAACATACGCGAGAGGCAAACAGCTCAATCGGACATTGGGAAGTATGTCAAAATTTATAGGTACTAGAATTTGATTGATATCATATCGAAGTAACCCCGATTTGTCATCTATACTTCTACAAGCAGTGCCCCGCGGTTTTACCCGCGTTGTGCCCGGTCCCGTGGGAATTTCGGAATGCAAAGTAGCCTATAACCTTCACGTAGAATTTGGTTATTTATATGTAACAAAAACAATTATTACAATCGGACTGGTAATTGTATTTCCCGAGATTAGCTCGAACATACAAACCAACAAACTTACGAATTTTACCTCTTTATAATATTAAGTATAGAGTAGTACAATTTGATATTAAGTATATTTAATGTGAAACTGTTAACCGTGTCGTTATTTAATGTCGTGCTAAAAATCTAATTGAATAAATTATACTTCAAAAATGTCTAAGAAAAATAAGCAACTGAACTTCTCATAAAGAATTGCACATATCATAAACCTCATATTGACAAACTGATAACATTGTTTATCAATATAAACCTTATCTCGACGTCACAAGTGTGGATATCGATCGATACGATCTGTTGAATAGGCTTCGATAACGTTAAGATCACAATCATACATATTTTGTTATAATTATTTACTTCTCCCGATTCACGTGTATTGAAGTAGCTGCTTCCCTCGGGTTTGCTCGCTTTGTGCGTTCCTCTGGGCATGTCGCCGTATTACCTGCGTTGTACCCGTTCCCGTGGGAATTTTGGGATTATTATATGTATGTAGCCTTGAACCATGTGCGAAGTGGAGGAGAAAAATAAGAAAGGCTGACCCCGCCACTATGTGGGACACATAGCCAGGAAGAGAGAGAGAGCCTTGAACCATGTGCATTACAGATAGATTTTTTCTAGGCCTTTGAATAGACTTTGAGGAGGGGAGAATGTGGGAGTAATTCACTCGTAACGTCGGGAAATAAAAAGCAAGAAGTTTACTTGCTTTATAAAGTTTTTACCACGAAAAATCCCGTTTGGGTACGTTTACTGGGATCCTGATATATGACTAGCAGAGCCCGCGGTCTTACCCGTGATATGCCCGATCCCGTGGGAATTTTGGGATGAAGAATAGTCTATAACATTCCCGTTGAATGTGGCTATCCATTACAATAAGAATTATTCGAATCCGACTGGTGGTTCCTGAGATTAACCCGAACATACATACTAACAACAAAACAAGGTTAAAAATTTTACCTCTATAAAATGTTAGTAAGTATATATTTATGATAGGAAAAAATAAGAGAATCAATCTATACTCACTTCTCAAGGGCAGGTTTCTGGGGCTGAGCGGAGGCCTATCCTCCACATCATCTTTAGCCAAGACATTGTTATACTTCTTTACACTATCAGCCCAGTCCTGTATCCACGTCTTGTCTCCTTTACACCGATTAATACTCAAATAAGACAGCTTCCCGATCTCTTCAGGACTCACCGATGACGTCCCCTCAGGGGTGACACCTCGTACTGCCTTCTGAGCATTTCTTAAGGCTGTACTCTCAAAATTACCTTCGTTAAACGCTGATTTTGTACTCGGTAACGAAACGGGTACAGAAGACTCACGGGAGAGTCTGTTCATGTATTCATAGTCTATGGGAACAGAGGACTCTCTGGCTACTCTATGAACATAATCGGTTTGGTCGATCTCCGATTTTGTAAGGCTACATCTTCTTCGTACTGGTATAAGGACTTTTGGGGGACATTTTGAGCTTAATACTCCAGATGTTGTCACTGATGTGAAACTACCCACATCGGGCTCATCGCCACTTTTAGGGGGAGACTTAGGAAAGGTTTTTTCAGTTATAGTCCGAACTCTATTTTTGATTTTTTCTAAATAACTTCTCGTTGATTTGATCTGTTTAGATGTTTGGGCTGCTAGATCACTTTCTGTGGGTGATTCGTAGCAACATGAGATTTCTAGAACATTCTTGTCTTTTGAGACTTTAGGCATTTCAAAGGTTTTGTTAGTTGATGGACTGCGGAGCCCTGTTTCTCTCCTTGGCTCTTTAGTAATGACTCTGGAGTAATCAAATGGTTCAGCATCCCTTTCTTTGCTCTTAAAAGAACTAGTCAAAGGATTTGGTGCAAAATTCCTGTCAATACTCATCCTAGCCTTCTGCTCTTCAGTATAGTTGTCTCCCTCTATTGTGTAAGTGCCTGTTGAAGAGTTGGACTCCCGGTCCACATCATCATCGATATACAAAGTCTCATTAGCGATACATTTCTTGAACAGGTCAGGAGTCTCAGAGGAAGCCCGGCTCTTTCTTATTGGACTTTTCTGTTCAGGAGTGGAAAGACCATTGTCAGGAGTCAGTATATCCAGTTCTGGGCTTGATATATCAGTCAATAGCACCTCAGGACTCTGATCAATGACCTCACAGGTCTTCAAAGGGTATCTAGGTACATCTTTGACGAAAGAGGTTGAATTCAATTGAAGGTTTAATGCTAACCGAGGGTTAACGGTGAAACTATCACTTCTAGACATTATGCTATCAACTATAGGGCTTTTGGACGTGTGTCTGAACTGGCAGCTATCTTTTTGAGGCGATTTGATATGTCTTATGTTAGTAGGACTGGATATTTGTGCTTGAGCTTTTATACAGTTGGAAAGGCCACTGTCTTCTTGGTCTGATGAGAAGTAGCCTTCGGAGTTGTATCCTTGAGCTTTTCTGGGCAGTTTACCGCTCAGCGGAGGCCGTTGGGATGCTGGGCTTGTTCGTGTGTAGCTGGCAGACATAGACTGAACTCTTTGGTGTCTCGCCTGCGATTTCTTGGCTAATTCCTCTAGTCTACGGTTGTCTACAGGCTTGGTCGCACCAAAGTCGATAGTGAAAGCCATCGGGTGAGGTTTCGGAGTTCCAGGGTCGGATTTGTCATCTTGACCTACCCCAATATCGTCTGTTTTCAAACTCGGACTTTCTGACGATGATTTCGATAAACTAGGATCCAGGGTCGTACTCTGGCCCTCCGATAGTGGGCTAGACACGTCTGCTTCGACACTAACACTCATATTTTCAAGGATTCACGCGAAATGCTCCTAATGACATCATATCACCATATTACACTCAAAACATACCAATGTCACAGACCCTTTGTTTCACATCACTGTTGCAAAGAAAGCATGTCGCGTTAATTAATAAGCGTGCGAAAACAAAAAGAAATACTTTCGAAAAGTGGAACACTAAACTAAAAAAATAATGAGGTCCGCCTACTACATTCGTTCGCGATTACGGACAAACTCGAACAAATTCTTGAGAACAATAAAACGTCAGACGTGACAGGTGTAGGTGACGTCCAATACGAAACTGATTAACACAGACTGATTAATTTTTCGATTAAATTAAAGCTTTATTGAATGGGTAACACTGTTTAATTTGTCTATTGTTATTTAGTTCAAGGCCGTGTATGGTTATTTTTAAAATTACCATTGAAATAATCTATTGAAATAAATTGTATGTTCTTATTAATGATGTCGTTAAATCCAAATAACTTGAAATAAATTGTGCAGTTGAAAAAAGAGTCTCTACGACATTGTTGATTAATAGATTTTTTCATATAGTAACAAAAATTTCTTTATCTTCCTTTCAACGCAGAATAATAATTACAAATATTAATTGCACTATATTTTCTGCATTCTTATAAAAAAACATAAACTGTATACTGTAAATAGAGTTAATTTTGTATTTATTAGAATAAAATACAATGTAGGTATAACATATTTTTTTAAATCCAAATTAATTTATTAACTTTTAAGAACACAGTCATTATTTGAGTTAACCCCTTATTGCATGAATTATGAAGGAGGCAAATAAAAATTTTTTTTTACTGAAAATGTCTTTTATATTACCTCTTATAATAAGTTGAGATGAGAAAAAAAAAAAAGTAATAATAATTAAAAAAAATAGCCAACGAAGCCACATATGGCTTCGTATGCATTGTAGCAAAACGAAATGAAATCATATATGGCTTCATATGCATTAACAATTAAACTTTATGAAAGTCCAGAAAACAGTTGCGTTTGTCATTAAAACATAGAAAAACCTTAGATTTTCCACATTTCGTGAAGGAACGGTATTTTAAGCAGTTTTGACATATTTATCGAGACTTCATCCATTGGGATTCATTGCTGCAAAGAAAAGAAAGCGAAACTGAACATACATTGAATGCATAACAAGCCATATATGACAGACAGTGAATGTGACTTGAACGCATACGAAGCTAAATATGGCGATTGAAAAAGGGGGCCCAAAAATCAACCAAAATGCAAAAAAACACTGAAATCTGAGTTATTTTATGTTTATGTATGTACAAAGAAAGCATTTTAAAAATCCCGCATTTTTACTCACCGTATTATTGTTTTTATTCCAATAACAAAATCAGCACTAAATAAATTCACTTTACCGGTCGGAGTTGCTAAACATAACCTCTAATAATTTGACAGATAGACCTTACCATAGAAAACAAAAAATACGTTCCGTTCCACGAAGAACTCGATAATATTGTTTCATAGTTGGTTTAGAAAAAATATTAATTTTAATATGTAAAAAAAAATAAACAAAACTAGAAACCATAAATGGCGTTGTATGCGGTAAGGGGTTAAATGTGACGGTACTAAAAAATCACATGTTGCACAGGTTGTCGTCAGAAATGTCAAAATTAGCTGTCAAACTGTCAGTCAAACATGAAACATGGCTGAGGCGGCGTTTTCCGAAGACGGAAAATATTATTCCGTTATTTCAGGGGACGGTAGACTGAAGATATGGGAAACAGAAACTAACGTCCTCAAACAGGAGTACACACCAGACCTTCATTTGACCGCGCCACCCTCATGTTTACAATGGATCACAGTCGCACAAACCACGGTGAGTGTCACAACACGTGGTTTTGTTAAATTCTCTCAATATTATCACAGTTTTAAACTTAAATTAGGTTAAAAACGCAATTTACGAACCATTTCATCTATTACAGTGTATCACAATTCATTGCACAACATTTTACGACGTAAATAATCTAACCTAACCTCTTATTATTTTCAGACACAACAATCAATAAACAAGTCAAATTCTGAAGAAAATGAGACGCAATGTATAGTTTTAGGGACAACTAGTGGAAAGATACTTATATATTCAGTGGCACAGGCGAAGATATTATCAGTTTTTAATAAAGGAGGAAGCAAAATAACTTGCTTAGACTGGCATAGAAAGTATGGCTTATACACTTGTAATAAGGACTCCAGTGTTTTCGAGTGGAATATTAAGACAGGAAATGTTAAAAATAAGTACAAGTTAATTGTTGAAAGTAAGAATAAACATGGAAATCAAATAAATGCCATCAAAATTGTACCTCATAAGTTGGTAAGTACTAATCATAACTGTGTTATCTTTATTAATTACCAGCCCGCGCTCCGCGGTTTGACCGGCATTGGGCTCATTCCTGTGGGAATAAAAAATCATATTATCTTCCAATTTAATATAGCTATCCATTACAAACAGAATTATTCAATTTGGACTGGCAGTTCCGATAATTAACCCATTCAAACAAAAAAAATAAAGAGAGATTTATTAAATTAGTACCTATAGATCGATTTTCTTGTAAAATATCTTGTGATTTATTTTCGTGCGTGTAAAATTACTTCCAAGTAAAATAGTATAACACAAAATCGCTTTCCGCTGTTTGTCTGCCTGTCCCTATTTATGCATAGATCTTTAAAACTATGTAACGGATTTTGACCCAACTTTTTTAAATAGATAGAGTGATTTAAGAGGAAGTTTTATAAGTATAAAATTTTCCCAAATTCCCACAGGAATGGGCTTAACGTGGGTAAAACCGCGGGGAGCTGCTAGTATTGTATATATAACATTAGATTCTGAACTATATACATACCTGTTTCAATGATGCCCTTTTTTGTTTATTGTATTTGAAGACAAAAAGTTAACCACGTTTATGTATGTAGGTGGCCATTATCTTAAAAGATTATAATATTAACATTGTTTCATCATCATTGTATTATCATATCGATAATAATCTCGTAATAATCTTGCATTCAAAATATTTGCAGTGGCAAGGTTCATTTTTAAAGCCCCGAATTTATCTTATATATAAAATTCTCGTGTCACAGTGTTCGTTCGCGTACTCCTCCGAAACGGCTCGACCGATTCTCATGAAATTTTGTGAGCATATTGAGTAGGTCTGAGAATCGGCCAACGTCTATTTTACATCCCAAAATTCCCGCGGGAACGGGTACGACACGGGTGAAACCGCGGGGCGCAGCTAGTCTTACAATATTATCACCAAAAAGAATATAATTAATTTGTGTTAAAGCTGCATTTTCACAAAATGTTTGCTCAAACCAGATGTTCAGGAGAAGTCTAAAGCCAGTTCTTTCTTTTAAAACAAATTGTTCTCGACCAAGCGACATACAGTTCACAATAGGGTATTTCACTATATTAAAGTTTACAATTTGTGAGACGAATTTAGTAAAATAACTAAAATTATGATCAAAACTGAAATTAGAATCAACATTGATTAAAAAATAAAGATATTATAAGTTCTGAAAGATTCTCTCCTGTCCCTTTCTTGCAAAACAATTTTTACGGAGCTACAAGCTTTGTGACGTCACAGAGCTAGTAGTGCTGTCTCTGTCTAATCAGCAACTTTGACCGCCTGTAACTCTGGAAATAATAGCGATATAAAAAAACTGATTTTAGTCTCTAACACTTGATAAAAAGTGAAATACTCTATTCAGCAACAAATATTTGCTTAGAACACCAAATGAAGACACAGTTTTATTCGACATTCTAAAAGGTTGTATCTGAAAACCTAAATGTGTTTACGTATTATTAGGCAACATACAGCTCAGCCACTTCTTAGATAGGGCACTAATAGTGGCCATCGCAGTTGTTTTAATTGTTAAAGTTTGTCAGATATCTTTAAGGCATCATTTTACGGCAGCGCGGCCCGCACGGAATTTAAATATATGGTGTTGTATGAGTGCGTTTACGGAAAAGAAAAAAAACAGCCCCCATGCAGGCTGAATCACCTGATTGGCCGAAAAGTAAGATGATTCCGTGCTTCGGAGGGCATGTTAAACCGTCGGTCTACCTTCTACGGATAGTAGTAGTTACATGAGCCTTTGGCGGCTTAATAACTCTGACACCAGGATGAAGAAGGAAAAGCTATTTTACACACGTTTGTTTGAAATGGAGCATCGTCCACAGCAACGCCCGCTGCACGGTATTATCGCTTGTATTTCATCGTTACACACCGATGTACACATTTTATACGCGGCAAACGTGTCTCTATAAACGGAATAAACGTCTGTCGCACCGCGCGACGGCCAGCATCTCCGTAAGTGAGATCCAAGAACGATGACTGCGACGCATGAGCGTAGCGCGTTAGTCGCAAGTAGAAGTCTCAATTTACTTTAATACAGTGTAAAATAGGCTCCGCCGCCGCCCGGTTGTGTATCGTACATGAAGCGGTCTAAAAACTCTGTCACCAGGGTTGGCCACTGACCTACTCTTAACTTGCGATCCCAAGACAAAGGGCACTCACATTTAAGATATCAATACTATAATCAACACAATATCCTACAAATACAAAACTCTTTATTATATCAGATCACTAGCAGCGCCCCGCGGTTTTACCCGCGTTGTACCCGTTCCCGTAGGAATTTCGGGATGAAAAATAGCCTATAACCTTCCCGTTGAATGTGGCTATCTATTACAAAAAGAATTATTCAAATCGGTTCAGTAGATTCTGAGATTAGCGCGTTTAAACAAACAAACAAACAAAACAAACTCTTCAGCTTTATAATATTAGTATAGATTCAAAGTCCTGACTGACTGGTAATCAACGCACAGCCTCAACCGCTACACCTAAAAACATGAAATTTGGCAGGAAGGTTCTTCAAGTGACGTAAGTGCACACTAAGAAAGGATTTTCGAAAATTCCTACGGGAACGGGTTCAACGCGGGCAAAGCCGCGGGGCACTTCTAGTCAATACTATAATCAACACAATATCCTACAAATACAAATCTCTTTAATACATCAGATCATTACAATCATTTATAATCGTCAGCTTAAAATTAAGTTAGTTCTCAACGCACCTACTGAGAAGAACTGACAAGAAACTTAGTGGCTCAATCAACAAAACATCTTTGTTCCAGGAAATAAAAGCGTGCTATTTAATATCGGCGTCATGGCAAGTGAGGATGTGGCGGTTGTGCAGCGGGGAGCTGTCGGTGGTGAAGACCCTGGGCCACAGCGCGTCGCAGACGGCCGTGCTGGCGCTGGCGCGCGTCGGAGACACGTGCTGGCTCGTGCAAGGCTCGCAGTGAGTTATTTCCGCTTTTTAAAAAAAACTAGCAGCGCCCCGCGGTTTTACCCGCATTGTACCCGTTCCCGTGGGAATATCGGGATGAAAAATAGCCTCCCGTTGAATGTAGCTATACAAATCGGACAGGTAATTCCCGAGATTAGCTCGAACATACAAACAAACAAACTTAAACATTTTACCTCTTTGTAATATTAGTTATTGAAAAATTCAACTTGTTGGAATCTGTTTTTAAATTAGCAGCAGTTTAAATACTTAAAATGATAATAATTCCCTACACCCCCTCTCGCCCGCGCCGATGTTGCCTCCTTGCCGTCTCTACGTCGGCTGTTTCGGGGGGCCCATCCAGTGGGCGGCGAGCCACGGCCTGCCGCCGATAACTTGTTTACCACTTGTTATGGCAGGTGCCGTTTCCTTTGCAATAACCCAATTCTCTCCATCCAATCTTCATTCACATAGTCCAGTAATTATCTTTAATTTTTTATCCTCGGTCCCTACCTGAATTGGTGGCCGATAGTGATATTTCTATCTGAGCCCTATCGAGCTTCAGAGGGTACGTTAAGCATTCGATCCCGGTAGTTTTAATCGTCAGACCATGTCGGACGCTTTTAGGCGGTCTCAAAACTCCGACTCCACGGTTGGCGACTAACCTACACTTACTTAAACCATTTATCAAAACACAAATTCCAGGAACGAACGCCTCCTATCATTCTGGGACGTGTCAATCACAGAAGACCACCAACCCGTAGTCAATGGCAACTCAGAAGAGCCCGTACCAGCCAAAAAGAAACGGAAGAAATCACTCACCAACGTGCCTACGATCAACACACCGTCCTACAACTTTGTGTTGGAAGATGCTCCGAGATCAGTTGATGTCGAACTGAGAGAGGAGAACGGGGCGATGAAGTTGAGTCTAGCCGCCACTACCCGGAGCGGTGTGGTGCACTTCTATGGACATACTTTGAATGGGTAAGTTTATCTAAAGAAACTGTACAGACAGTGGTACCTGGTTCCGTATATTTCGATTTGAAAATTTGTAAATTACTAACAGCGCCCCGCGGTTTTACCCGCGTTGTGCCCGGTCTCGTAGGAATTTCGGCATGAAAATAGCCTATAAGCTTCGCATTGAATGAGGCTATCCATTAAAAAGAATGATAGAAATCAGATTGACAATTCCTGAGATTAGTGGGTTATAAAAAAGCTTCATTCTTCCGGGAACCCTAGAACCTCAGTCTTGGCAGGCGAGTGCATATACCACTAGACCACCGAGGGGCTTAAAAATAAAATAAAAGAACAACAGCATGTACTCCAGGTCGTCGTCGAAGCCCTTCAAGCCGTCGGTGACGCTGCAGGCCGCCACGGCGGGCGCGGCGCCGCTGCCGCTCGTGTGCTGCCGGCTGCGCGCCGAGCGGCTGCTGCTCGGGTACGCGCGGGGGCCGCTGCTGGTCTTCGAGACTGTCGTAAGTACTCGTGTTACCCGCGTGGTGCCCGTTCCCGCGGGAATTTCGGGATAAAATGTATCCCATTTGTCATTCTGATGTATATCCTATATTACTGTAAAGTTTCATCTAAATCCGTCCAGTAGTTTTTTCGTGAAAGACTAACAAACATCGATACATCCATCTATCCTAGGTCAGTAGGATATGATAAGGCAAAAATCAACTTCAAACAAGATTTAAGTGAGAATTACCACCGTTTTTTGAAATCGGTTAATTACGGGATTATTATAAGCATACCCTTTCACATACCAAAAGAATATTTGATCAGTTCATTAATGATGGAGTCAGGTAAGAACTAAAAAACTGTTGAATTGAAAAATTCACTCATTGGCTTTCCTAATGTATCATTTGTCATCTCCAATTATCTCAGTTAGTCCAAACTAATCTAAAACCATAATACCATCAATTAAAACACACTATTCCAGACGCCAGACCTGAAATCCAAGACTCAGATCCTGATCCGCGACGAGCCCAAGTCATCTAAGAAACAGAAGTACGACATCGAGGCGGCGGTGGAGGTGCGGCCGGCCGCCGTGCACGTGGGGGATGCTATGGGCGGGGTGGTGAGCAGGAAGCGGGCTGGCCCGGGCGCCGGGGTTAGTATAGCTACACTCTACTTTTTTTAAGAGAGTTATATATATATTTTTTTATTGATAATCCCGTTGTCACAGTGGCAGTGAGAGCGCTTACTGTGTCGGGGGTTGCGGGTTCGATTCAACGGAGTAACAATATGTGAAGACATAGTTGTTAGCGACGACGTCTGGGTGTCAATTATATATTCTTATAAAGTATTTGTGTATGTATATGTAGTAGTATCAGTGAGTTAGATTCCATAATACAAGCTTAGAGCTTAGTTTGGGTCTAATTAATATATGTATAAGTATAATGCTTATACTATAACGAGTTTACTAATGAAACTCATTGCCCGGTGTGTGTTCAGGTGGAGGTCCCGATGGAGGCGCGGCTCGCCAACCTGTCGCTGGCGGTGACGCGCGGCGCCGTCAACGAGAACCTGTCCAAGCTGCTGCTGCAGGGGCTGCACTCCAAGGACACGCAGTGAGTCATACTGTCTTATGGATTTTGTCATCCTACTAAAACACTGTTATTCTACCTTTCTACTTACTATAACACCATTATTCTATATAATTTAATACCTGTATTGTACATACCTTTTTCGCATATTAAATGAATATGAATATTCGTCCTCAGAATACTCCGAACAGTACTGAACAACCCGAACATGTCTGTGGCGCTCCGAACAGTGTCCAACCTGCCCGCTGAATACGTGCCGCCGCTACTGGAACAGCTAGCCAACATGGCGGCGAGACGAACGGGCCTGTGAGTGTACCTACTTCATGTTTATATATGTCGCAGGGACATGAGGATATCAGAGATATCACGAAATCACAGAAGATGTTCAATATTTTTATTTACGATGTCTTCTTACATAACGTCAGTGATATGTGGTTTCACTAAAATCTAGTGAAATCAATCAACAACCGACGATTCAAAGGAGTCAACAATATGTGAAGACATAGTTGTTGGCGACGACGTCGGGGTGTCAATTATAATATTCTTATAAAGTATTTGTGTATGTATATGCAGTATCAGTGAGTTAGATTCTATAACACAAGCTTAGAGCTTACTTGGGGTCTAATTAACCGTGAGTGAATTTGTTCGGGTATATTATATTATTATTATATGTTTTCCCCCACAGGTGCGCCGCCGTGTGTACATGGCTACACGCTATCCTGCGTTGTCACTCCGCCCTTCTATTAGCATTCATCAACTCGAATAGGACTGACCACCTAACGCAACTACTCGCTATATTTACACACAGGTGAGTAAAACTAATTAAATATAATGTAAAAAATAAGGTCTTTTGTTTTGAGTTTAAACAAGTGTTTTCATTCATGAGGAAATAAGCATTTTATCATTCAACGAACTTTTTTGGTCGAACGAAAACATGTTTCCTGCTTTCCAAACATGACTCAGGTTTGAGATCACCAACCCGCATTAGACAAGCGTGGTGATTACGACATCCTCCTCACTGTACACTGAGATGCGAGGCCCTTGCCCAGCTGTAGGACATTACAGGCTAATACTTTATTTAGGGTATTTGACTATGTTTTCAAATGTTCATCCGTCCTCAGACGCTCGCACCTGTGCCAGCTGCTGAACCTGAAGGGCCGGCTGGACCTGACGCTGCGCCAGCGCGCCTCCGCCGCCGACCAGCACCGCCAGAAACCAGTGCTCGAGTACAACGGTGAGCGGCTTCACTGTTCAATTACCTATCATTATGGGTCTGATCAGATATGTCAAATTCGGCGTTTTTCAACGCCCCTTTTAGTCAAGTTCTTTGATCGAAAATGAAAGTTACATTTACCGTTAAATTATCTTTTCGTCAACTCTCGGCTGTAACCCTTATATAGGTTTATTCATATTTAGTAGTCCGCCCTCGCTTCGCTTCGGGTGAAACAACCACCCTCTGTTAGTGTAGGGCCACATCTGCGGAACGTACGGCGCCGAACCTTCCGCTAAATACGCTCGTAGTGTATTTCAAGTTATCTATCTTCTTCTTCTTTTCACCCACTCCATAATCTGTCCCCACCACCGTCGCGCCTAAGGAGCCGTAACAGCTTCCTCAGACAGCCTAGTCTGAGTGAAAGGCTTGCTCCTAAAACCAGGCTGGAGCTATGGAAAAATAAGTTCCCCCCTCCGTCACCGTTCACTCCGCTATCTGAGAAACTGCCGCCGGGTGGCAATCTTCCCTGGGCAGTTTGGAAGTCACTTAATAGGCTCCGAACTGGTGTTGGAAGATGCCAAGAAAACCGTGTTAAGTGGGGTTTCTCGGATAACGATAGCTGCAAGTGTGGAGCTGTCCAAACAATGCCTCATTTGCTACAGTGCCCGAGCAGCCCCGTGTCCTGCACTGTGGAGGATGTTTGGAGGGCAAATGACAGTGCAATAGACCTGGCCAAATTTTGGTCTAAACTTATTTAATTTAATTTAAATAATCATCTCGACTCGAAAAGAAGAAGAAGAAGAAGTTATCTATGACACATCAGTACGCGGCGTAATTTCGACTGATGTGTCATAGAGCGGAAGGTTCGGCGCCGTACGTTCCGCAGATGTGGCGCTACACTTAGGGGTTGAATTTGGTTAAATTCCTTCTTGCATCTCAACTGACTAATCACAATGCATTACGAAAAGATTTTGACAATGTCAATGCGCTGTTTGACGATCCCAATGCGCTGTCATTGAATCTGGCTCCTCAACACCGCTCCCCTTCAATAGAAACTCATCCTAAACCTCCTCTTATTGACAGATGCATCAGACGACGAGGAGGAAGTGATTCCGGATGACAAGTCGTCCAGCGACGAGTCGTGGAGCGACGACAAGTACGACGACCGCAGCGACGACGAGCGCATGGAGGGCAGCGGGGACGACGGAGAATAAATTATGTTATATTATATACTGGGTGTTTTAATTTGGATGTGTACGTTGCCGTAGCGCAGATGTGTGCGTGTCGCCCTCTGTAATTGATTCCTTTTACTTGACAAAAAGTATTTTTTGTAAATAATCAAAATAATAAGTTTGTTCTTACCTTACTTTCAAATTAATCATTTATTTATTTATGTACTAGCAGCGCCCCGCGGTTTTACCCGCGTTGTGCCCGTTCCCGTGGGAATTTCGGGATAAAATGTAGCCTATAGCCTTCCTCGATAAATAGACTATCTAACAGTGAAAGAATTATTCAAATCGGTTCAGTAGTTTCTGAGATTAGCGCGTTTAAACAAACAAACAAACAAAACAAACTCTTCAGCTTTATAATATTAGTATAGATGGTGAAACATTGTCAAGTCCAATGGGACAACCTATTGCGAAGTAGTTCCTATTGAGAAGGGGCCGTTCACAAAATACTTTCGCGTTAAAAGGGGGGGGGAGGGGGTTTGCCGAGTGTGACAAGGAGGGACGGGGGGGTCTACGGCAACGTGATGTTCGCCGTTCATAAAAGATTTTAAATTATTTTTTCAATAAATACATTTTTCTCAATTTTGATCATGATTCAGGGGGGGGGGTCTTTGTTTTTGTGACGAAATATTTACATGGGGGTCAAATAGTGTGACACAGCGTGACAATAGGAGGGGGAGGGGGTAAGTAGTAGTTGTTTGGGACAAATATGCACTCCTAACTAGTAAGAATGATTAGCGACAGGATGGGAATTCATAAAGATAAATAACATACGAAAGTACCGTCATTCACTCATATATTTAATCTTAAAAATAACACTTACCTAACATACATCTCACATTTTATGTATGTAATACTTATATCTAACCATCCATCTTGGAATTACACAAACAGAGGTACTTTACGTTGAATACGAGGAAACCTAGCTGTTTAGCGAGGTTCGTAAATGCAGTCAAGTATAAAAATATATATTCTATTTAGTTATATAAACCAAAGTTGATTGTGCTTTAATTTTTTGAATTCCTGGAGTTGACAGATTTAAATATTGTTTTTTTTTAACCATTTATTTTAGATTGCTTTTGTTATTTTTAACATTGCTTGAGCTATAGAACAAAAAATATTACAATAAACTTACTTATAAAATTATTAACTTGATTTATTGCTTTTAATTTTCATTAATTATTTAATTTATCCAGCACGGACAAATAACATTGTTGGACAATTCAACTGAACTAACAATGCTTAGACATTTTTTTTTGTATTGTCACACTGTCGTAACTGTTCCAGCCAAAGACGATTAATTATATATTGGCCCATAAAACCAAGAGATTACAACTTACAAAATAAACCTAAGTTAATCGACTTTATAAGTAAGTAATTAAATTCTTTAACTAAGCATTAAAATTAACTTATTGGCACCACTGTAGAAATACCACTAGTATCATTTTTCACATTTATCTGTCACTTATTTTACATATCTTTTAAACTATTTAGTGGGCGGTCTGAATATTCCTACGACTACAGCGTGGTCTCGCTCGTATGGCTCTAGCGTTAACTGTTCCTGTGGTTTCAACTTGTCCGCTTGTAATTTTTTAACTTCTGCTGCGAACACTGCTTCAGGTTGTGCGGTCGAGTCGATACAGGATGCCTGGGAAATGATGAGGATTTTATGAATATGATAAAATATTAGGATGAATGATTTAGTCAAACAACTAATATCCAAATAGGTCATTAAACGATAATTTGAGGATGGTATTCGAATAACAATATAGAAGTTACAAAGATAAACGCATTATTTGCCCAGAACCATAATATGCAGATGAATGTTCGATATTTTTAACACAAAAACTACTAAAAGAATTTCGAAAAAATGGAGAAGAGTGATGAATAGCAAATTTGCTACTTTTTATTTTGAAATTCCCACAAGAACGGGCAAACACCTAATATTACGACAATATGGTATTATCAACCGCAAACTCACCTTAATAGAAATAACGAAATGTCCTCCATTCTTCAAGAAATGCTGCGCGTTGAGACTTACTATCCTAGCTTGGTCGGGCTGCGCTACGTCCGCAAATATGCAGTCAACCATACCGACTAACATTCTGAAAGGAAGGTATACTTTGTGTTATATTATGTTGTAGGATTTGGGCAGGTTGCGTGTTTGTTTGTAGCGATCAGAGAGAGAGTTAAAGGTTTATCAACATGGAGAATTATGTTGGTTTTGTTTCATCATTGAATGTGCAAGTTATTGATAAAATAATGTTTAGCTGACTTCAAAAACTGAAGGTTCTCATATCGTGTTTCAAGTTTATTCTAACTTTATGTAAATATATCTTGCTTCTTATAACTGAATCATCATTTTATTATACTAAAATCAGTCCAGCTTTTAATGGTCGACCTAACAACAAAACTACGGTCAAAACAACCACTAGAATTGAGAACCTTCTAATTATTGCAAGTCAGTAATAAAGCCGACTAGTTCTTCCAAATCTTACCTATATTTCAATGGATGTCTAGCATCTTCTATAATGGGTATGATATTAGTTCTTTTCTTGGCAACGTTGATAAGATCTCTGCCGGATCTGTGTGAGAATTCCACTGCATACACCAAACCTTCCTGTAAGTTAATTTTTTTTGTTAGTTTGTAGTTTAATTGTAGTTTGTGTGTTGGTTTGAATGTGAGAGTCAGAAAAGTGGGTGGTGATAAGTTTAGTCTTCACGAATAGGTCGGAACTTGTTCTTTGGGTTTCATCACTTGAGTATACATAATCAAATAATATGTTTCGAAAGTAAATACCTAGTTGACAAAAAAAAATTAACAGGTCAAAAAGTTTGACTATTTCGTTTAGAGTATAAAAAAGCACCAATAATAATTATACTAAATGGCTAAATTGTTATTGACTTGATATCTTACATTGTTTTGGGTATTGTGGCAAAACCAAATGGTATAAAATTTACCTTAAAATTACTCCAAAAAAAATGTTAGCTACTCCCAAAATTTGGTAAAACTACAGAGCAAAAGTACTTAACTATCTCTATTATTTTTCTCTCCAATTATTATATACTCACAGGACCAACAACATCTGAGACGTGACTGACTGTGGTACCGCTCGCTGCTCCGAGATACAGCACCCTCGAGCCCGGGGGCATGTGAATAGCATCCACTCCGCCCATTATAGCCGCTGCCAACTTTGATCTAGACAAAAATATTAGGTTTCAGAGCAGGAAAATAAAGGAATTAGGTAATTTAGTGTAGTTTTTGAATCAGAAGTGGGTATGTGGACATAGTCTTCATGAATAGGTCTAGATTAGAGGGACCACGATCATCACTTTAAATACTTATGTTTGATTTGTTGATATGTATATATTTAAGTTTGAGCTCGGCAACTTGATAATGTATGATTGCAATACAAGCTCCTAGTACAATCTGGAGACCAATAGTTACAATATGTGCTGCTAGTTAAGCCTATCAATAAGTATTTGGAGGTACCAAGTACATCACTGGCAGAACAAAGCCTCACTCACTGAAGAAATTAGCACAGTGAGGAGATTAGGCATAATCATGATAAGGTTTTACAGGACTATGTCCTAAGTAATATTATAAATGCGAAAGTACTGTAACTCTGTCTGTCTGTCTGTTACGGTTACACGCCAAAACTACTGAACTCATTTAAATGAAACTTCGTACACAGTTAGTCCAGAGCCAGAGAAAGGACATAGACCAATTTTTATCGCGAAATTCCCGCGGGAACGGGTACAACGCGGATGAAACCGCGGGGCGCAGCTAGTGCTTATATAGGTATTTTATTATCTTAGCCTATTTGCTAATTTAAAATAATATTTGATTCTCACCTGAACGGATTCCATACTCTGTATTCAATCTTTTCTCCTTCATTCTGTGAAAGATTATCCTTTATAAATATTTGTATTCAATATGAATTATTTTATTAAATTCTAATATTAAATCAGAAGTGGGTATGTGGACATAGTCTTCATGAATAGGTCTAGATTAGAGGGACCACGATCATCACTTTAAAACCTTACATAATGTAACTATCTCGATAGATACAACTAAATAAGTTAGATCAACATTGTAATTCCTACTAGAACTTTAAAAGTTCAACCAAAACTCACAAATGAATGTGAGAATTTTGGAATGCAGGTTCAATTTTTCAATGCAAAAGTAGACAATTTTGAGACTACTTCTTACTCCTTATTTGTTTCGACACTTTTAAAACTTCAACTTTGCCCATTGCCAACCTAGGTGTCAAAGTTTTAATACCACCTAAAGGCCATCTGCTAGTAATTAAAAATATTAAAAGTAAAGTAGTATTATAAAACTCACTTCAACAGATATTCTCTTCTCGCCATACACTTCGGATCCGGGCACCAGATTCTTTGTAACCAATGCATCTTCTTTACCTCTAGCTATGAACACGCCGGGATGTCTGAAAAGTAACACTTTAGTTACTAAATTGTATAATAATTATTATTATATAGTATGTTTGTTTGTATTTGATCAGTAACATAAAGTTAGCTTCAAGCGTTCGCATTCAGAAGAACGAAAGTTATTGTTATTAGCATCATTTCGTTGTCTTATTAAATAGTTCTCTTCATTCAAGATCACATAACATAATGGAACATTGTTAGACTGTCTTAAGGCCTCTGTCATAGTCTGACGATTTCATAACTATGCACCACTCTTAATATGCAAATACCCCTTTGCTTTAAATAATTTTCCCTCTATCATAATTATACCCCCTTTACCATGATATTTAAGGGTTACATTACATACCTGTGTGGTTCGATAATGACTTGCTTGCCTCCCTTGAAGCCGCCGCCAGCGCCGCCCCTGCCTCTACCGCCCCCCGGACCTCCCCGTCCACGGCCTGAGTAAAAATCTTGTATTAACTTCCCGGGTAGTGGTATGTGGGTATGATAGTGTGTTGTGGGGTCATCAGAAGTGGGTATGTGGACATAGTCTTCATGAATAGGTCTAGATTAGAGGGACCACGATCATCATTTTAGAATTTGAAAGGCTTGAGACTGATTTATAATGGTTAAGGAGAAAATAATTATTCTGTGTAAGATAAAATTTACAAGGACCAATGGCTGGCTGGAGAGAATATTATTTATGTTTACATTAATTGATGGTATTGCAACATCCATACTACATCTGATATGATTAGTGACTGATTTAAAAGGCACTGATATAGGCAATTTCAGTTACCCGAGTCGTTTAAATTGTTATGACTGTATTGGCAACCTAAGAACTTTTAACACCAGTGTCATCAACGTTGGCCATAAACAATGTAGATTTTCATATAAAAGCAGTCTCAAACCGAACAGAACAAATTTAGAATATTACTTTTCTATCAAAATAAGACATGTGTTGAAGTTTACTAAGTAGTCAACATACCTCCTCCTCCACGGCCGCCGAAACCCCTGCCGCCGCCTCCGCCACGCTTCTCGAACTTGCCGGCACCGCCTCCGCCGCGGCCGCCACCGAAGCCCCCTCGGCCTCCGCCCCCGAACCCACCTCGACCGCCGCCACCTCCTCGGCCTCCGCGGAACCCACCGCCGCGGCTACCACCGTTGAACTCTAAAATAAAATTAATGTTGATAAAACTGAGTACATACTTAACCCTTTAGCTCGGAATGCGTATGAATTCATACGCACTATTACTTGCCCCCGTAAACTCGGAATGCGTACGAATCTATACGCACATGCAACCATTTCAAAAAGTTTATAATAGTGCTGCTATCTCACTTTGTACTTATTAGGTTTGTATGAGAAAAAGCGAGACAAAAAAGTCTTCTTTAATTTGAGGTATTACACTTGGGGGTTTTTGTCTATGGGATAGAGTACTACATACTTGAAAACAATCTGTGAACGTCGCAAAGTGAGCTGTGTGTTTTGTGTGGAAAATTTGGTTTTATTATTGGAAAGTGGGAGAATATTTGAGAAATTGTAAGTATTATACGTGAATTGGTCTTATATATACGTAATTTTATCATAAGTTGAATAATACAAGCAAAAATACTTTAGTTATGTTGATTTTCAAAGTAACAAGTATAGAACTTTTCTTTGTTCCGAGTATTTTGAAGTGTGTTTTGACCAATAGAAATACTTTTGTTTGTTATTTATGTAAACTAATAATGGCAGAACATTATCAGTGTTTATGTATTTACCTGTATTTTATATCAAAAACGTGTACAATTTCGTAAACGAATGTTTCTATTTACATCGGCGCAAAATCAATGTCAAAACGGGCGCCATTTTTCTTATCATTTTTGCAGTAGAGCTTGCGCATTGACTTGTTGATATCGATAAATTCGTTTGAAATACGACTAAAATAAATATTATATAAGAAAATAAATTTATTTTACCATAATATGGATTGTTTTTATTTCGTCTAAAAACATTCTTGGTATGAGTTTGAATAAAAAATAAAAACATGGATGCTTTTCACAAGTTGTTTTATTTATCCTTTCCCATTGAATATTTCGACCATCTCACCTATGTTCCAAATAAATAAGTATATTTCCTTCAAATATTACTAGTTTTGCTTTCAATTTCTCTCAAGATTATTGATTACTTGATATTACAAATGTTCATTTGCTACGTAACAGACAGTAAGTGATCGATTTTTTCTAAGGCATATACGGCAGTTATTTTGTATGAAAGACATACTTATAACTATATAGGTTATATAAACTATACATCAGACATTACAAAAAGCAAAAACTTATTGTTTCAAAGTTGCCGAGTATTCCATAAAAATATTTATTTACATCAATGCCTATGAATTTTCTTAGTGTGTATTTTTTACCAGAAATTATAATAGTAAGAGAGGATTATATCACTTTAGATTTGTAAATAAACATTACTAGCATTATCATAGAGTAGTTCTCTTTTTATTTCAAGTAAAAACTCCTTTTAGTTTTTGAATTATCATAGTTTTTGTAAATATTGACAATTATTTTCCCGTGACGCCATGACACCGCGCGAGCTTACGGGTGTAGAGCATAACACGAGTCGATCGAGCATAAGGGTTAAAAATGATACGATACCATGTTGCGATTGATAACCTCCAATTACAACAAATAGCCACGTGGTTGCGCTGATGGTGATTTGATGGCTCGAATTTAGTTCAAGAATTATTAAAAATCGTGTAGATATCAAAAAAACTTGGTAATGATGAGAAATGCCAAGGATTTAGAGTAAAAATAGATTACAAACATAACCTCACATGGTCGGCGCGCATTTCGGTAACAAACTATAATTTTCGTATATTTCTAAACTTGAAACAGTAAGGAATAAAGAAATAATATATAAATAAAGGTATTCTTAAGGCAGAAGGGTAGTTTTAAGATGTACAATTAGAGAAATGATAATATTACCACGCGGTGTCCACGCTTGATACAAATATTGGTAAAAGTACGCATAATTCACTTACCTGGCTTTCCCATATTGAAGGCACTATTTATTTATTCACTAATTAACAATATAACACTATTATTTCCTCTATCTATAAACAAATAAAAACTTTATTTTATTTACGAGCCGCGCGGAGCCCTCACACCGCGCAGCCGCTTTAGGAAGTGACGCCATTTTGTTTGATTCTACAAATTTGACAATGTGACAATTGTGTGAAATGTTGCCAGCCCCGTAATGAATTACCACTTGCCAGCCCCTTTATTTTCCCTAGGTAGGTAGGTATCTTATTTTCGATTGACCTGAATCGATTTATTTAACACTTTTTCTTCTTCATTAAAAGCATTCGATTTTTCTATGCAGATATTTTTACTGATTTAAATTCCTACAGTATAATTATGTAATTTTATGGTAAATTGAGATAACAAAAACCAAAGGTGCAGTTGAAATATAACTTTTTATTATTTTTATCACATTTTTGGATATTTTTACACAACGGAATGTTAACACAATTAATTCTTACATTGTACATTAAAACTAACATAAAATGTACTTTGACTCTATTCAAACACTTCACAAGTTCACATTTCTGTTTATTTCTGTAGAAATAGTTTAATACGTGGGACAACAAACAATCTATAATATAACTCTTAAAAGGAACATACATTAAAATCTTATCTAAAAACTTAATTTTATTATACACATCACTAATGTATCACATTTTCTTTTACACCCTAAAACTAAGTTTACACCTACATAATGGTAACACTAAATCAAACCGGAAGTATACCTCAATTTGACACTCCTGGTTTGACAGTGGCGCCAATATTTGACATTCAATCACACACATTTTGGTACCCCTTTGAAGTCAGCGGTAAACAACAGTTTAATATAAAATACATAATTCCCAGTTTTTATAAAGGCATTTTTGTTAAATATTTAATTTCTACGTAATGAATATTTAAGCAGGTTGTGGTTCAGGATCTACAGGTTCACTTTTGATAGTTACTTGGACTTGTTGCGGCGTTGAAGTTATCGGTTTTGAGCGTTCCAAGTTGTACATCTGTGAAAAAGAAAGACATTTATTTAATTTCTATAGATTTTTATTTTTATATGCTTATATTATGACCTAATAGATATAAACACTCCAGCTCTTATGAAAATATTTTAATTATTTTCCCAATGGTCACAAAGTACAAATGGGGGCAACTGGGATTTTTTGTTAATTCATATAAATTGTAATAAGTGCTTATTTACTTACATAAAATTTGCCCTACATTAATGTACAACTGGGCTAACAATGACTCAACATGACCGAGTAAATAACAGTTATATTATGTCGAAATAAAAAATATCAGTAGCAGGCAATTTGCTCGAATCGAAATAAATACTTAAAATAATAATTAAAACTTAGAAATTTTCTACTTTTGCATCTATCTATTAATTTATTTAAGGATATGATGTTGCTTTAACATGGTCGGGAATATGTCGCTATAGTATTCTATTACACTAGCAGCGCCCCGCGGTATTACCCGCGTTGTTCCCGTTCCCGTGGGAATTTCGGAATGAAAAGTAGCCTATAACCTTCCCGTTGAATGTGGCTATCCATTACAAAAAGAATTTTTCAAATCGGTTCAGTAGTTTCTGAGATTAGCGCGTTTAAACAAACAAACAAACAAACAAACAAACAAAACAAACAAACTCTTCAGCTTTATAATATTAGTATAGATTAAACATCCAAAGAGCCTCTAAGAGTGCGATGAAGCGGAGCTATGCAGAGCTCAACTGACCAATCACAATGCATTATCGAAAGATTTGGACAATACGCTGCGCTGTGATAAGTAAATCGGGCCCACTCCGTTCGGAACGAAAATGGAACGAAGGTGTTGGATCAGTGTCATAACCTCTTCGCAAACATCTCAAAATACCGGGCTTGTCCCGTGATTCTAAAAATAATCACTATTAAATAATTAACTAACATTGTCCACAATATGCATTTAAGACCTTTAACCTACAACAATCTGCAACTATACCTATAATTAGCACATTGTTTTATTTATTTATTATCTCACAACATACATCGTAAATTCGTAATGAATTGTGTGTGTTTTTAAAACATTTCCAACCGCCGCGTTGCGTTGTTATACTTAAATGGACTTACTTACCAAATTTAGTAAGGTTATGATCATATAATGGGTAGGTGCAGTTGTTTTTAAACATTTTCATGAAAGGGCCGCGGTTGGATCATTCTATAGACCATGTTAAAGGCCTATAGTTAGCTAGTTTATGTTTTCAATCAACATTTAATTGCGATTTTTTGCATTAGAACATCGTTAACTATCTAAACCATAGACTGCCTGACTGTAGTTTACAGTAAAAAATAATCTAGTGATTAGACGCATCTTCGGTCCAACAAATAACAAAGCCTGTTAGAGGTTTTGTCTGGAGAGAGCGTTCATTCATAACTTTTTATTGACTAGACGTATTTTGACTATGTGATGTTACCTCATCGCGTTAGTTAAGCAACTTGTAGCTCGACCACTACATCGATGGGTGGCTGATATGGGTATTTCTATCTGAGCGCTACCGTGCTTCAGAGGGCACGTTAAATTGTCGGTCCCGGTTATTGCAATCGTAAAACCATGTCGAAGGCCATTGGGCGGTCTATAAACTCCCACACCAGGGTTGGCCACTAACCTACTCGAACTTACTTACTTACTAAAGGCTAGAAAACCGTCTAAAAACTGTCTGAACTAGTCTCTGCGTAGGATTACCTTCATAAACATCCCAGGAGACAGCTGGTCGACGCTAGTGGCCTTGTTGTAGGAGTCATCCATTTCGGAGCACACTTCAATGGGAGGCACCTTCAGTTTGGGGGTGCGCTTCTTTGGCTGTTCCTCTTCAGAGTCTGATGGAGGAGGGCGGACCTGGAACAAATATTATACTTGGAATAATTTTACAAAATAAAATGTTGCAAGACGAGGCAACTATTTTTAAATTAACCTTTTTTTCAACCTATAAGTATTTATATTTCAGTATAGGTTGCTTAGAAATACATTTATAATGTTCAAATATGGGGCAAAGGGCTTCCTTAAAATCTTCCAAGCATCCCTGTCCAGGGCCTAATTTGGCCAATCACAAGACCATCCCAAGGATATCGAGATTATTAATTAATCGCTTCCGGAGTCTGTCTCTACTCCTCGCTCTCTTAAGCCTTATAAAATTATCAACCCGTGGTTGTCCTGGGTAAATACCTCCCCTTTCTCACCCCTTTGTTATGAAAAACTTACTTTTCTAGGACGTCCCGGGCCTCGTTTCTTTGTAGGCATCGGCAATGGAGACGGTGAACGTATCTAAAAAATAAAATGATGTTTAATAAATATTATATTTAAAATTGAAGTTTAAATAAATGCTTAGGTTTTTTAATACATTTTAAATTTAATTTTAACCTATTTTTGCAATGAAAAAAATATGGCCGTGAAAAATTAACAGACCGTTATTATATCCACTTAAAACTAGTCTGACTTAAAACAGACAAGTTTTATACCAAAATAATTAGTAAGTCATAGCAGCGTCCCACGATTTTTTCCGTATTGTACATGTTCTTAGGATAAAAAATAGTCCAAAACCATTCTTATGAATCACTCGGCCTATCGGTGTAGCCCGCATGAGAAGTTTTTTATTATATCGCGAAGAGAAAGACATGGCACTTTAAAATTTGGAAAAAAACTGTGTTTAGTCTCTGATACGTTCTGATTTTATTAAATAAAACCCAAGGATTTCCTTGCAATCCTATGTTGCTCATTAAAGATACATAAAACATGTAAAGTGATAGAAGTAATGAAAAAATACGCACCCTCCTTTTCCTTACCGGCCTACTCCCATCAGCAGACCTCGTAGTCATAGACAACGTAGAAACATTGTCCGTCCTCTTCTCCACTACCTCCTCTTTCAAAATACCACTCATTCGATCTTTAAAAAAGCTATCTTCCGCCATTTTTAACGCTTCGAAGCACTTGTGGCCTTGCAAAGCGTATCTAATTATCTTTAATACTTCTATACGACATAACAGTCGAGTATCATCGTCCATTTTTTTGAAAAGTGGTATTAGGGAGTTCATAAATGATCGATCATCGTCGAAATGATCGTCTGGGAGGATCGAGTTGGCATCGATTTTGATTTCTAAGGAGTTTGGTTTGTCGACGCACGCTTGGCTGGCTTTTTCTTGTGTCTCTGGTACGTCTGGTTTAGTTTTCAAGTCTAAAGGCTTGTCTATTTCTGTTTTGATCCGCAAATCGTCTGGTGCCGTGTGTTGCGGCGAATTTGATAGTTCGGAGAGCGATTCGTATTTGTGGTCGAGAGAATATCTTGGTTTTCTGGAAAAAATTATAAAATCCTATGATATACGTCAAATTTTACATTAATTAACATAGACCTATAAGTAACGTAATCTAGGTCTCTAGGACTTGCCAATACTAATTAGTATAAATCCTGAGAAGTTGCTACGATTTAAAACCTTTTCAAAACGACTAAAATATTTAAAAATAAATAGGCACAAAACTTCTTTAAATTATTCAAAACTTAAATCAAAGAATACAATACAATCGTCGTTGCTACTTTAAAAACTCCCATGTGTAAAAATGACAATTACGAGAAAATCAATAAAAAGTGTTTACTGAAAAAAAATCACAGATAGCACTCAAAGTTAAAAACGTAACTTATTATGATATATAATTATTCATTTTATTATGTTGATTTGAAGAATAAATAAACAGCGACTGTGGTATAAAAAATGATTTTAGCTTTTATTGGGCTCATAGGAGATTTTGATTGAGCATTTTATAGCACATGAGAGATTTTGATTTAAAATAACTTCACTACATAGTATAAAACAAAGTCGCTATTTTTGTCTGTTTGTTTGTTTTTCTGTTTGTCTGTATGCTTAAATCTTTAAAATTACGCAACGGATTTAAAATAAACATTAATAAAATACATGCATTTTATTTCATTTATTTTATACTAGCAGCGCCCCGCGGTTTTACCCGCGTTGTGCCCGTTCCCGTGGGAATTTCGGGAATTTTTTTACATAAAAACCTTCCTCTTGAATCACTCTACCTATTACAAAAAATCGCATCAAAATCTGTTGCGTAATTTTAAAGATTTAAGCATACAGACAAACAGACAAACAGAAGACAAACAGACGTGACTTTGTTTTATACTATGTAGTGATATAATAATGTATAATTTTGTATTATCTATGTATGTATACTCTATTTTAATAAACGCACTTGGCTTCGGCCCGTGCTATAAGCACCCCTTGAAAAAGGGAGAAACAGTTTCTGTTACATACAATAATAATAATAAAGCCCGCAGGGCAGCTTGTGGCGAGCTGTTGGTGAGTAGCGACACCACGGGCGATTCCGGAGTGCCTCAGAGAGTCGGTCAGGGCCCTCGTCTCCGGCGAGCCTTCCCCGGTCAGAGTGGACCCCAAGGGGGCCCGCAGGACTCTCGGCTCTGGCTTGCCTTCACCGGCCGGTCAGAGGGGGGTCGTTAGAGGCACAGTCGATGTCGGCTGTGTGATCCGGGGGTGGAAGTGTTAAAGGGCATAACGCCGCGAGTAACGTTTAGAGAAAGCGCAGCACACCTCTCTACACCCCCGAGTCGCCCGCACCGATGTTGCCCCCTTGCCGTCTTTGTGTCAGCTGTTTTGGGGGGCCCATCTAGTGGGCGGCGAGCCACGGCCTGCCGCCGATAACTTGATCTTACATGTTATGGCAGGTGCCGACCTCTCTGCAATAACCCATTTCTAATCCATCCAAACTTCATTCCCAAAGCCCATTCTTATTTCTTTAATTTCCTGCAATAGTCCTTCTTTTCTACTTCTGCAGGTGCACATTCCCGGACATGTTGTACTTATGTGGTCAGGAGTGTGTCCCTGCAGTTGTAATCCATTACATTAAACATCTCCAAAGGGCCTCTACGAGTTGGATCTGTATCTTGCATGCCTCTCAAAAAGACCGGGCTTGCACGTGACTCCCAGGAGAAACACTATAATAATTTTGTGATTCTATTGGCTATAAAATGACCAATAATTTTAAATTAAATAGGTACCTTCCCCCGCTTGTCCCGTTTGATAGTATAAACTAAGATATCTTATGTGTATTACACTGTCGCACAAAGACTAAAGTATGAGATACCAAAAACTCTTATGTGTAGCATTAGCACATAGGATATTTTATAAAGCATTTTTTATTGAGTTGTCGCATGGGATATTTTGAAACTCGTAAATATTATACGATTTTAATGCTTTAAGCACATGAGAGTTTTTGTATACGGTAGATCTTCAAATTTCGAATCGATTGATATTTAAAAGTCTGTTTCACTAAAAGCGACACATAGGAGGTTTTAAAGTAGCAACGACGACATGAAAGTTAAATGATTGTAAAAATCGAAGTTATCATAACCACGGCGGAAATCCCAGTTATTACCATCGTTTATACGGCTATAAATAACTTAGCGATTTATCAGCTGTTCAGTTCTCACACTGCACTTAGCTTGACATATACATGTTGGATAAATGAGTGTGTGTAAAACTGTTACTAGGCGCTGTCAGTTTATTTCATTAGATCAATTAATTTACAGCTGCGCAACCATTTTTGGCATTGTGGCAAATGGCGTGAGGAGTGTCAAACAAAATGTTCATAATAAGTTTATTCAGTTGACATGATACCACCTCGGTGGCATACGGGAAGGGGAACTGTAGGACACGAAAAAAAAATTCCCAGATGCCACCTCCTGTCACGATTATGTTATAAAAAGTCTAGTTTAATATGCGATATGATGTGACTGCTAATGTAGAACATGTGTAGAACATAAGTCTAAGACAAGGCTTAGAGCGGTTACAGTGGGGGTAATCAAAAATGACAGCTGCCACCCTTCAAAAAGAAACCAAAAATTATGACCCACTTATTCTGCAGCGCCTGCTTCAAGAACGCCAGGTCTCTGTGGTAGTTGTACCTCCTGGAGCCCGGGGTGCACTGCTCCACCGACACGCACTTGCCCTGTCGGTACATCTTGGTGTACGAGTCTCTGATCGACCGCCATCGCTTTTGGACCTCTTTACCTGGAAGAAGGAGGTTTTATTAGGCAACTATTTTGAGTAAGTACATATGTTTTTGAAAAAAATTGTTTTGGAATGGAGTATACCATTATGACAAAAAAAAGGAAAGTAAAGTGTAAGCCTGTAATGTGCTACAGCTGGGTATAGGCCTCTTATTAAACTGAAGATACATATTAGTAAAGTGAGGAGGATTAGACGTAATCCCCATTGGGATTAATATCACAACATGATAGAAGTGAAAACTGTATGATATCTTTGTGGCTGGTCCCAATAACCTTTCTTTACCGGGTATTACCTGTTTATCTTGCCAGCAGATCAAGCCAATGTCAAATATTATATGCATAATCCGTTTTTTTAACGTATTATTACTATTATTTATTTATTTGACAAACCCGGTGGCATAGTTGCAGCGAGAGCGCGAGCGCTTAATGTGTCAAGGGCTGCGGGTTCATTTCCGCCCGGAGTCAACAATATAATGAAGACATAGTTATTGACGACTACGTCTGGATGTCAATTATATATTATAAAGTATTTGTGTACAGCTTACTTTGGGTTTAATTAATCGGGTGTGAATTTGTCCGGGTATAATTTTTAATTGTAGCTTGTAAACTCGCTATTTAAACGAAGTAAAATCTTGAATAACAAAACGTAACGACTTTTATATTTAAAATCGTTTTATTTACATAAGAATACAAAGTTATATTTAAACAACGTTTAGCAATAAAGCGGAGGAGTCAATGTGAAGGACACATGCAAATTAAACGCACAAACAGTCGGCATTCATAATAATATCTAAGAGTATTTTCGGTAGGTTTTAATATTAGTCTTTACTTCTAGGTTTCAATGGCCATTTTGCTATGAAAAATATGATAAATTTCGTGAAGGCCTACCCTTTTTTATGGACGGGGAAGGGCATGCATTTGTGCATCCTCGGTTGTTTCGGGACAACTGGGGTATATGGGACTCCACCCCGGCACAATCACCCTGTTACGGGGATCATCTCGTGCTGGGTAAACCCCACCCATGTTCTGTAGTCAACGGCTTAGGCTGAAGTCACAGGGCTACCTTTTGGTATACCAATATGTCCACTTCTCCAGCCGCGCTGACAGCTCCGGACACCGGGTGTTATTCGGGACAGTCAAAATTTGTATCTTCATTTGGTAATACATATTTTCTTTTCTCCTATAATACGGTATAACTAATGATACTCTTTAGGTACGTTTAAATAGTACAATATTAATTTAATTTGCAATAATATTATCAATATCATTATCTACCAAAAGTAGAAATATAATGAACGGTGCGGGTTATTTCTCCGAGCACAATTGTATGCCCTCACCGGCCTCTCGTACAAAAAGTATCAAGTACTTACTTACTTTAATTATACTTAGTAAAGTTTAGAAAATGGCGGATGACTCATGAAGCCTTTTGAAAGAAAGAATGTCTTAAGCTTACAATTATGGAGGTATTATAAAAAGAAGTTGTAATTTTATACACTTATTGCTGTACTACCCGCGCCCCGCAGTGTGACCCACGTTTTACCCGTTCCGGTGGGAATTTCGGGATAAAATTTATCCTTTACGTTATTCCGATGTATAACCTATATTACTGTAAAGATTCAACCAAATCCGTCCAGTAGTTTTTGCGTGAAAGAGTAACAAACATACAATACACCCATACATCATCCTGTAGGATACGATTAAGATTAACGTAAATCAAATCGACCATTTACTAATTGACGTAATTTTTCATACATGTCAACAAGCATCATTTGACATCTCTAAGTAACCCTATAATGGTGAGTAACCCTATAATGGTGAGTAACCCTATAATGATAATTTATAGATACGCTACGAGAAATCGCTACGGTCAGACTGTACAGTTCGAACTAATTGATGCTATTAGACGCATTATGTTTTAAGGAATAAATAGCGTTTGTTTGAATACGTAATTACTTATTTACTTATTTGACATTTACAAACATTAAACTGCTAGGTAAACATTTTAATTAATTACTTATATTCAAGTTATTAAAACATCCTCTTTTCATATAAAAAAAGAAAGAAAGAGAGAGACAAACGCCTGATTCGTTACACTGTATTTAAAACAATGTAATAAAATGTTCTGTCTCTTTTACTCTTTGAAAAATCACTTAAGTTAAAAAGAGACATACCTTTCGATAGTTAAAATTCTGTTATTATTAAACGTTTATGAATAAAGCCCAATTATGTATGCTGCAAATTTTGCATGGAAAATTGGTTAATATAATAAAGCTGAAAAGTTTGTTTGTTTGATCGCGCTAATCTCAGAAACTACCAATCCGATTCGAATAATTATTTTTGTAATAGATAGCCACGTTCAACGGAAAGGTAGAAGTCTATTTTTCATCCCGAAATTCATACAGGAACGGACACAACGCGGGTAAAACCGCGAGGCGCTGTTAGTTAACTATAACTTTAAAATAATTTTTAACAAGACACCGATTAGTGCCGACCGATGTGATCGATAAACCGCATCGGTTAGGCAGGTGTGCGCAACCACATAGCAACGCGGCGCTCAACCTTTGGCTCCGATAGTCAACGTTGACAAATGAACGATAAGACGTGTTTGTCTATGACGAAACATTGCTTTTGGTATTTCTGTTGTATTGTGTTTTATAACTTTGTTATGTAAATAAGTTTTAAGATTTTGTCATGCACTTAATTATATAAATAAATAAATACACCCGGAGAAAATTACTCACGGTTAATTAGACCATACTAATATCTAAGCTTGTACTATAAAATCTATCTCACTGATACTACAACATATACATACAGAAATACTTTATAGGAATATATAATTGACACCCAGACGTCGTCGTCAACAACTATGTTTTCACATATTATCGACTCCGTTGAATTGAACCCGCCACCCTCGACACAAGCGTAAGCGCTCTCACATGCCACTCTGCCAACGGGCTGTTATTAAATTATTCCATCAACTGTATTCACAGAATTTAAAACAATTTCAAAGACGTTTTTAATGATTTCTTACGAAACGTTGATAATATACGTCATGTTGGCTTCTTTAGTTTAAACGAACACTACTTATTTTGAATTGAAACGTCAGATAAAAATGTTAAAAGCGAAGTATATTCGTAAATGTAGTTTCAATTAAAAATATACATGTCATTCCATCCAAATGTACAAGTATATAATTTTAACAAATTAAAGTCAAACAAATAAAGAACCGAAATGATTACTGTTATTTTCGACTTATAAAACTTAATTGTAGAATGTCAAAATCAAAGAAATAAATTTGACTTAAATGAGAAAATATTAAAAGTAGTGTGGCCATTTATGTGTCTCAATTGTGGTTTTTAAATAAACCCACTGGCTATACTGGTTTCTTAAGTTTAAGCGAACACTAGGTACCTACTCATTTTTAATTGAAACTACATTTACGGATACACTTCGTTTTTTTTTTACATTTTTATCTGACATTTCGACCCTTTACAGGAATCGTGGACACAGAAGACCACGGTTGTTGTCAAATGTCAGATAAAAATGTTAAATAACAGCGAAGTGTATCCGTAAACGTAGTTTCAATTTAAAATAATTGGCAACTAAATTATTGTTAGTCCGAAATTTCTGCGGTACCTACACATAGTAAATAATCATCTTTAGTATAAATTACTTAACAACGCAAGCGAACATACAAAGTATGATAAAAACTATTAGAATTTTCTCGAATGTTGAGGAAAAATTAAAATTAAATGTTATACCTAGAATATTTAATGATTATTACTATAACCTTTAAGTAATTAATTTAAAATGTCTAGTTTTATTTGCTTTTAGTATTAATTATAGAAGTTTTAATAACGATTTTGTTTGACCTAATTCTTCTGTGAGCACGGTTCCTGTAAAGGGGCCAAAACGTCAGATAAAAATCTATGTATATAAAAATCAAACGTGGTTCGTTAGTCTCGCTAAAACTCGAGATCGGCTGGATCAATTTAGTTGATTCTGGTTTTGAAATGTTTGTCGTAAACCAAGGAAGGTTTAAACGGTAAGCAGTTACGGAATAAATGCGGATGAAACCGCGGAACACTGCTAGTGTTACATAAAGCGAAGTGTATCCGTCAACGTAGTTCCAATTCAAGATGACCTAATTGAGTTTAACGAAACTAATACATTAACTAAGCAAGCGCGTATTGTTTTCTTAACAAAGAATTGAGTAATTAGTGCTTCATACCTCTGTACTATGTACTTATTATTATATTTTTTAGGAAAATTAATATTCAAAGCATTATGAATTATGACTGAATTTTCAAATAAAGAAAAAATATTTTTCCCACGGAAAAGTATTCAGTGGTTGGTAAGAATGGAATTAAATAACCTAACATTTTTCCTCATCCCGAGAAATTGTTATTAGGAAAATCGATCACATTAGTTCACCCTTTAACTTTTGTTAGAAAAATAGAGTGTAGTTATATCTATGTATATTATTTTTAATAACTTCGGAAGTAGGATAAAGGTAAGCTCGACTAGGTTAGTGGCCAACCCTGGTGTCGGGAGTTTTTAGACCGCGTAAAGGCCATCTACATGGTCTAGCGATTAAAATACCTCTATGTAATATGGTAACGCTATAGTTATGCCACTATCGACCACCCATCTAAGTAGGATAGGGAAGTAGGTAATTGGGTCATTTGGGAAGTAAAGAGTAGTAAATATTAAAAATGTTGTTCACCCCTGACGCAAGTAAGAAAGGTATCACCTAGTAAGGTAGTAGGTAGTTTAGAAGTAAGTCTACCTTCTAGGTAGTTGGGTCATTTGGGAAGTAGAGTAGTGAATATTAAAAATGTTGTTCACCCCTGACTCAATCGCGGACCATTATCTACAATCAAACGATATTAATCAAGTTTGTACTCGTATTGTGATACCATACAATAACAAACTGTATTTAACAAACAGTAACTATTAATTTTTAACCGACTTTATTAAAAAGGAAAATTAAAGTACCTACATATTTTGTTATCCTTTATATAAAGCTTTACTCAGACTTTACTTACTTTAGTTAAGGTTTTATTATCGGCCATATTGTTCTTTAACTTATTCCATCGCCATAAAAAAAAGCGGCCAAGTGCGAGTCGGACTCGCCCATGAAGGGTTCCGTAGCAGCGAGTAACATAATAAAGAAGTTCTTGAAATAAATGTTTTTTTATTTACATTTGAGTTATTGAATGAATAATCAGTATTTTTTTGCGGTTTACGATTTATGTCGTAAAAAAAAAAACTACTAACTAGACCTCGTTCAAACCAATTTTCGGTGTTAGATTACATTGTTATGTACATCATATATTTTTTTTAGTTTTATCATTCTCTTATTTTAGAAGTTACAGGGGGGGGGACACACATTTTACCACTTTGGAAGAGTCTCTCGCGCAAACTATTCAGTTTAGAAAAAAATGATATTAGAAACCTCAATACCATTTTTGAAGACCTATCCATAGATACCCCACACGTATGGGTTTGATGAAAAAAAAAATATTTTTTTCATTTCTAAGTATGGGAGACCCCCCTAAAATTTTATTTTTTTTCTATTTTAGTGTGAAAATATTAATGCGGTTCACAGAATACATCTACACACTAAGTTTCAACAACATAGCTCTTATAGTTTCGGAGAAAAAAGGCTGTGACATACGGACAGACGGACGGACAGACGGACGGACAGACAGACAGACAGACATGACGAATCTATAAGGGTTCCGTTTTTGCCATTTGGCTACGGAACCCTAAAAATCGTCAATATCTATTAAAAAATCTAATAAAAATACCTATAATAATACCATTGAAGGTAAAACAGTATTAAAATAAATAATTCTCTCTCGCACTCTATCTATCTATCAATATTAGTTCTCAAACAATTCTATTGTTATTCCTAGCTTCACAATAATGGGAAGTGAAACTAACCTAACCAAATGTTCGCTTTGAGATATTTTAACTAAATAATGTAGTTATTACATTGATTTCTACCGTATTATATTATTTACACGCGATAATTAATGTACGTGCAAGCAAATAACATGATAAAAACATTGAGTTATTGAGTTATATGTACTATAACTCAATGGATAAAAATTACAATATTTACGAAGTTTTAAAGAAAATTATGTAGATGTCGCCACTAGTAACGTACAAACATGAAATCGTTAACGTCCTATTATTAATAACATTTTTTACACAAAATATTTTTTCCCTACTAACATTAACAGTATTTATTAAGTCTCATAAAAATAAATCAATGAAAAATAATAAACTTACCAATTTTAGATTTCATTTTCTTTATTTCATAACATTCACAATAAATGTAATTTAAATTTAATTTAATAAAATAAAAACTGAAATAAATTAAACATTCGGTTGACTTCGAGAAAGGAGCAAAACAGAACTATTACACGGCTAATTTATATTTAGAACGGCTTGTTTTCAATTCGAAGAAAAATAATATTCATTACGAAAAACGAGATAACATTTGAATCGATTCGAAAATATTTTGATAATCGAATGAAGCTAGTTTTTTTATCAAGGAATAATGAACAAATGTTGTTTTAATTTTAAATTATGAACGGGCAGAGACAATTTGTTATTTTTCACGAGTATCGTGCCGGGGCTCCGCCGAAGTACTAAGGTTTATTCTGCCAGCCAGCCTAGCGCGCTGCTTGCTCGCTGCGTCAATATCAAAATTTATAATGAATATTTTACTTCATGACTTTAAAAACAGGTTTTATATAATGATAATAATAAAATACTTAAGTAATTGGCGTTTATTAATACTGTACTAGAGAGAGAAGATATTTTTTAAACTCACACTTTTATGAATTCAATATTCTTATCAATAAAAAAAAGGATAACATTTAAAAAAGGATTTTTTTTTTCCTTTCTAGAACAGTCAAAAATATATGATAGCTATTAATATGTTTTAAATAATAATTGAGTAAACATGTCGCTAATTCGTATTCGCTTTCAATAAATAAATAATTCTGTATATTGGAAGCCATTTTCCGTGACTAAAAATGGAACTTGTACCTATCATCTTTGGATTTAAAATTATTGTAAGATTTTAAATTATGTCAACGAGTTATTTTGCATTACAAGTTATGTATGCCAATTTTCACAGTTGTTATGTTCATTTGACATAATTTAGCTTGCCGTCTTATCTACAATCAGTTTCATCTTACGAGTATGTACTAAAATGTATACTATGTAGTCGTAAAAAGAATATATTGTACTACGTAAGTATACGTTATTGGTGTAAGTATATTTCGTTTATCTCTTCATAGAATTTTGAATCAACCACGGCTTTGATGAAAAAAATACCACAAGAGACCTTATTTAATGGGTGTTTACAGACGAAAAAAAATTATAGGTAATTAAAAAAAAGTCTTTAAAAACTCAATATTTCTCTATAACCACCAACCAAAAGTAAAATTTCATTCCCAAAGGCCTCCTTGTAAATTGCCACTTATTATACAGACACACGTTATTAATTAAATTCAAGAGACCTTTGCATGACAAAAAAAAAAATAAGCTGCAAATCTCACTACAGAGCAAAGGCCTCTCATTGAATAACATCAGTACTATTATATTTTTAATTAATATAATAGCAACGTGTGTTTTATTAAAGATATGTTGGTTTTATTCAATAAACTGGTAACCAGAGCTGGGAGGGCAATGTATTACGACAAGGACAAACAAATTAGTCATGGCAAAGGCACAAATATTTTTACGTTACGACTCTACTGGAGGTACCTACTTAATAAGATTGACTTAGTATCTGTGGTTTTGACTTACTTAACCTTTTTTTTTCTTATGCCATTCCTATACTGTCCTAGAGCTGGGCTAAATATTTTTTTTTGTTATTTGTTGTTTTCTTTTTTACTTTTCATTACTTTAATCGGCTTTTCCTTTACTGTTTTCGGTAGGTAGGTGCTGAAATTATATTACGAGAAAATGTAAAAGCCTGTAATATCCAACCGCGGGGAAAAGGCTTAGTGTAATAAAAATAAAATAAAATTCTAAAAAATCAACACATTCCATATATTTAATTTTTTTATTAATCGACTCAATAAAATAAAAATAATAGGTACTAAAAAAAGCAAATATATTTCTATAGTTTCTAGCAACAGCACCAAACCTCATTTAACAGAGCTTTTTTTTAATGACTAGAAAAATAAAGAAATAAAATAGAATCTTGTTTATGGTGGTAGTTAACCTCTTCTTTGTCGCGTGAGATCGGATGTGGTGATGTAATTTGAGCCGCAGTGTCCCTTGAGCGTACTTTATTTATGGGAAAAATACCTGGGTTTTATCATTGAAAAACTACCTACCTATATTTTATTAATAATATATTTTACCTATATTTTAGTTTCTTTAAAAAAACATACAAATTTTAAAATCACACATTTTCTACAGAAATCAAATATCACTACATAATTATAAAACAAAGTCTGTCCGCATCTGTCTGTCTGTGCTCGATAAATTCAGATACTACTGCACGGATTTTGACTAGGTTTTTTAAATACTAGATAGATTTATTCAAGAGGAAGGTTTACATGTATAAAAAAATCCCGAATTTCTCACGGGAACGGGCACAACGTGGGTAGTTCATAATAATCAGGAACTACTTAAAACACTATAAAAGCATTTTAGAAGATTAAACCAGAAAAAGAAAAAATGCTTAAACACAATGGGGAAAACGCCACGTATTTTCAGGTCACCATTTATTTGAAATCAGTGCCCGGTTAAATACGTGGAGGTATTCCTTGCTCTTCCATTCAATTTAATAAACATCTTCAGATCAGAGGCCTTCGAACTACAGCGGGATCTATAACATAGGACTCTTTAGTGAAGATTCATAGATTTAAAAAAAAGTCGAGGAAAAATGAGCGGGAAAGTATAATAAAATAATATAATCAGTTGTGTAGTCTGTGGCTAGTTATCTATGTATCTACGGCATTATAACTTTGAAACAGGTGAACGGATTTAGAGGTAAGTAATTAATATTTTTTAAATGGAAATAATTGGAGTATGTTTCTAAATGTATTTTTGTCGTATTTTCTTGTCCTGTTGTAATTTTGTGGGAAAAATTCTTGCCTTATCTTATTTATCGTGGTTTGAGCAGATAATTTTGATTAAACATTCGTATCGGATTAATAATTTATTAAAGAAATAAGAAATACTCACCATATTACATGGAGTTTGGCGATTGTGGTACGTTACACATTATATGTATACTAAACACAGGTACTAACGTCTATCTATTACATCTAAAATGTCATGCGAAAGTTTGTGAGGATGTTTGATATTTAAGTATTACTCTTTCACGAAAAATCTACAGCGGATTTGGATGAAACTTTACATTAATATACATCAGAATAACACATGCATGGGATACATTTTATCCCCAAATTCTCAATGGAACGGGTACAACGCGGGTGAAACCGCGCGGCTAGTATACATATAATAATAACTAAAACACTGTTAAAAATTGTTTTGTCTTTTTTACTCTTCGCAAAATAGCGAATGTTGGAAAGGGTCAAACCATTTGAGAGCAAAAATGCTGTTAATAAATCGTCTATGAATAAGTCCCATATTATTTAACGTATGTAGACCAAATATAAACATTTATCAAAACATGTAGTTCAGTAAAACTAAGTACCTACTTGACAAAGTGTGAGTCACGTGTCGTATCAGTTGTATAATACAACGCCCGTGAGCTCACTGCAGTGAAACGGTATCCTGTAGGAGTGTGTCTGTCTACTAAGATGGTGTAACTGGATTACTGGACATATCACTACATATTATAAAACAAAGTCCCCGGTCGCGTCTGTCTGTCTGTCTGTTCGTGATAAACGCAATACTGCACGGATTTTGACGCGGGTTTTTTTAATAGAGTGGTTCAAGAGAAAGGTTTATATGTATTAAAAATCCCGAAATTCCCACGAGAACGGGCATAACGCGGGTAAAACCGCGGAGCGCTACTAGTCTATACTAATACTATAATGTCTCGCGCGTTGGTTCCACCCACGACCCAATAGATGTCGCTAGTGTGAATCTAAATCATGCAGGGTGCCACTGCCACCCAAACGCATACAAAAATATTCATTCAAATCAGTCCAGCCGTATAAGAGGAGTTTACTGACATACGCAAGTACAGTAGAATTATATACTTAGGTACATAATACTAGCTGCGCCCCGCGGTTTTCTAGACCGAAGACGCCATTTGTTAATTTAAGTATGTTATAAATAAACGAATCGGGACTATAAGTATGGCATGCAAACTGTAACAAGGAATAAATACAAAAAATCTCCCGGAAGAAAAAAAAATGTTTTCGTATGTGATAGCTACATTATGCTTCGAAGACTTATTCATTATTATTATATCGAAATTCTCTTCCCACTGGCCATTACAGTAATAATAATTTAGTATTAGTAGTCTTAGTAACAGTGCACCGTGGGAAAAACCGCGAGGCGCTGCTAGTAAATTATGAATGCGAAAATTTCCGACACAGTGCTGCCTACTTTGGATGACCTGTCACTTAAAATAACTCTGTATGTATTGATTTTGTTTAGATAGTTGCAAATGCCACCGGGTGGGAAGAGGGAGTGGCATATTGAAAAAAAATAAAATATTAAAGTTAGTTTTTTTCTAAATGTGTTTATTGGGAAAAAATTTAATCATTTTTATCTTAGCCACGAAACGACTTGTCGAAACTATTTTCTTATAGATTTTTTTATCCAACAGTACAATATCACAATTCAATTTTTGAGGTAATATACAAGCCCACATTACCCTGGGGTTTTCCTAGAACAAATCGATAATAGGGAAAACCGTGTGTTTGCATCGATATTCATAAGTAATCGTTTATAATCTATAATCTGAGTGATTTATGAATTATAATGATTCTCATAGAATCTATGTTTTTTTGTTTGATCGTGCTAATTTTAGAAGCAATCAATCTGATTTAAAAATTATTTTTGTAAATCAATAGCCCCATTCAACGGAAAGGTTATAGGCTATTTTTCATCCTGAAAATTCTACGGGTACGAGGACAGAGAGAATAAGCCAGTCAGGGCCCTGCTATATCAAATAATTTTATAAGTAAGCTGTTTTTTTCCTGCTCAACTGAATGTATGGGCGTGACCCCACAAGCGCAATCTACAAGCGATACCCATCCAAAAGATTCTAGAATACAAGCTTAGAGCTTAGCTAGCTTTATAATTTGTTAATTGAGCTCCGCACACCTCCGCTCCACTTCAATGGAAGTGGACTTCTTCCTTTAGTTTGGGTATAATATTTAACAACTAATTAACTGATAATAACTGTGTGTGAATTAGTCCTGGGGTGAATATTGTATTTTATTTAATTTCACCACTGCAACTGGCCATTGTTATTTTATGGGCGCGCGCACAAAATCGGAGTTACAATGGAAATGACAAAGTATGAATCATATGAAAAAGGTTCTACCCCTGGTACCTCTAAATAAACGGGCCCGATTACTGAAAATGGCAACCAACAAATCTCAAGTTAATGTATGTATGTAACTTGTCGATATTCCATTCGAATCATAACTCAGTTTAAAGAACGGGAAATCCTGATTTCGCATTTTTTCGCATGAATTTGGGTGAATCCAATCGACCCGACTGAGCCGTAGAGACTGCTGCGCAATCTGTGGCGTTTAGTCACGCACGCCGTTATTGCGTCAGTTATTAAATGGAAATATTATTTGAATAAAAACAACGTTTAGTTTTGTATTGCTTTAGTAATATTTATCATAGAGTATTCGAAAATTTCTTGATTTAGACATGCTTTTTTTGAAGCCGCAAAATTGATATTTACCTTGCCTATATAAATACATATTCATCTATAAATGACCTTCGGAGGGCACGTTAGCTGTCGGTCCCGGTTGTTTCAATTTAATTCACACTAGCAGCACCTCGCGGTTTTACCCGCGTTGTGCCCTTTCCCGTGGGAATTTTGGGAATTTTTATAAACCTTCCTCTTGAATCACTCTATCTATTAAAAAAACCCGCGTCAAAATCCGTTGCGTAGATTTAAAGATCTAAGCATACATAGGGACAGACAGATAGCGGAAAGCGACTTTGTTTTATACCATGTAGTGATTATTAAAAGCTATGTTTCATATTTTCATGTGACGTTTAGCTCCTTTACAGACACCGTGGTGACAAAAGGCTGAGGTGTTATCTATTCTCTATCTAATAGATAGAAACAACGTCAAATCTTTATCTGTAACTTCAAATGACCGATCGAAATAAATTACCTTATTCATAAAAGCATTTTAGCATTTTAACTATCAAATGGACTGTCTCCTTCGGACATATATTATTATCCAAAGTGAAAAAGAGACAAAAAAAATTAAAATAGTGATTTAATTATAGAGCGTTATGCATAAGGTGATAGGACGTTAGCGATTACTCACACATAACGTGATGAAATATTGAATGTTGACGGTTGCCTTCTTTTTTAAGAGTTCCAAGACAGGAATAGTCATATAGGCCAGTGTAGTAATAACTCCTCACAATGTTGATATCTACAGTAAGATAAGAGGCCTTTGCCCAGCTGTGGGACATTACAAAAAGATGCCTTAGTAAGTAAGTTTGAGTCGGTTAGTGGCCAACCCTGGTGTCGGAGCTTTTAGACCGCCTAAAGGCCTCCGACATGGTCTAACGATTGACAATGATGCCTACTCGCTAACGAGCTGCTTGCAAACTCGCAATCTAAACGCCTTACTAACCAAACCAATCTTGATATGGTGTTGATTTAAAAGTAAAGTGGTGACCCTGAGGCGCGCGTCGTCGTGATAACCGCTTCGAGGGGCGTGGCGACTCCACCGAGTTATTATAATCATATTACTTTGGTGAAAATATAGTGAAATGTGTTTACACTTGGGAACACTCGGCATTTTGTTTTTTGACATTTTGTTGGGTAAATAAAATCGATGTTTTTTTTTAAATGACACAAAACGATGTTCAGTTACGATTGTGTTTATAAAACCATCTTAATGTATTTGTTTCTTAAATTTTAAAAAAAGGTTAGGTATATAAAAGTGTATTTTTGTTAATAAAAAATCTAGTGTTCTTGGATTTTTTTGTACAAATATCGGTATATTTACAAAATAAATTAAAAATAGTGGCCAATGGGAAAAAATATCATTTTGAAACTATCACTAATTTAAAGCGTCAATTAGTGATAGTTTCAAAGTGATATTTTTTTCAATATAAATGTTTTTTTTATATTAAAAATTCTAATCTTTATAGGCTTTGCAAAAAAAATTTAAGCGTTTGTTAACATTGAGCAAGGCACCAAAAATACCTTTATTTTTAGTCTGTTTTAGATAAAAGAAAAAAACTAAATTGTTTTTAAGTAACTAGATTAATTTAGACAATCAAGATAAGATTAGCCATCCAACCGAGCCTATATTTGTCTAAGCACTATAATATAGTGCTAAGGTAGGTAAGCTGGAGTGGTGTATTAATTCTACTAATATTATAAATGCGAAAGTTTGTGAGAATGGATGTAGTATGGATGGATGTATTTTTGTTGCTCTTTCACGCAAAAACTACAGAACGGATTTGTTTGAAACTTTACAGTAATATAGGTTATACATCAGAATAACACATGGGATACATTTTATCCCGAAATTCCCGCGGGAACCGATACAATGCGGGTAACACCACGGGGCGCGGCTAGTAGTTAAATTATATTAACTAATAAGGCATGGCTACACCACTCCAGCTTACCTACGTGACTTAGCACACGTTAGTTATTTATTAATTTAACAGTTTTAATTTTAATAATTTTAAGGTTAATATAAAAAAATACTGTCAAACCTTATAAAAATAAAATATTTTTAGGGTTCGGTACCCACAGGGTAAAAACGGGACCCTATTATTTAAATTAAGCAAAACGTTTGCATAACCGAAATCCTACTTCCTACTAGCACGAGAATTATTAATACGAAATTTTGTAAGCACGTATTATTCTTACTCTCTCACGCAAAAACTGCAGAACGGATTTGGATGAAACTTTACAGTAATATAGGTTACATATCAGACTAACACGTGAGATAAAATGTATCCCAAAATTCCCGCGGGAAGACCACACGGCGCTATTAGTAACTCTACATATATATATACTAACAGCGCCTCGTGGTTTCCCGCGCATTGTGCCCGTCCCCTTTGCAATTTTGGTATTGAAAATAGCCTATAATCTTCCTGTTGAATGTAGCTATCCATTACAAAAAGAATTATTGAAATCGCATTGGTAGTTTATTATATAAACACGTTCAAACAAACAAAAAAACTCTTCAGTTTTAGTTTGATTTTTCGTAAAGCAATACCTTTTACCTCTTTGATAAACTAGATTATTGGAGCGAATATCGTCTAAAAGTAGTCGACCTTTATTTATCCTAACTAATATTACCTATAAATGCGAAAGTAACTATGTCCGTCTGTAACGCTTTCACGCCGAAACTACTAAACCGATTTGAATGAAATTAGGTATACAGTTAGTCCAGAGCCTGAGAAAGGACCTATGCTACTTTTTATCGCGAAATTCCTGCGGGAACGGGTAGGTACAACGCGGGCGAAACCGCGGGGCGCTGCTAGTGCTGAATATACCAATTGTAATCAAATTCCAGTGAAACAGGTAGTATAGTAGGTATCTAGGTATCAAAATGATAGCTGTGGTAATCAGACGCTGAGGTTTACGAATTGTTTCGTGCAAATGTAATTGTAGACATCTCATAGGTGAGAAATGAGGAAAATAATTGTTTAGGTAGTAATTAATTATAAGTTGAAACATGGTGGAAACCTAATAAATAAAGAATAATAATTAACTGTCATAATTAATCTATGTACCTATTTAAATCTTTTCGAAAGAAAAAAGGTTAAAAAAATTGTAAAGGTCCTTACACATTTGCGTAAATATTAAAAATGTTAAAATAAAATAAATAATTACACATTGTTGTTTCCCACAATAAATTCTTCAATTGTATAAGTACTTAATTCAATTTTCATAAACAAAAAATAAAATACAAATAAAAATACACTGATTAAACTCGCACGGGCATACATAGGTAGGTAAATAAGAAATACATAGCACTGCATAATATAACCGCAACAAAATGGCGGCGCGAAATAAATTGTATGACTAAACTAAAATCATAAGATACACCACGTGTCTCGAATCCTCGTTATTTCAACCATAGCGCTATATTTTCGAAAGCAAAACAGTGCGAACAAAGAATAGGTTCGCTGCGTCCGCGACAATAACACTGACAAATTATGATTGTCACGACTTGTCAACCTAATTGGTTGAAGTGCGAATGTAGTCGGTTACATTCTGAATTCGGACGGGTTACCTACCAGCGGATAACTTGTCTGTCGCATTGAGTGCGTTCCATCCAGGCACAACATTCGAATAAACTCCTTCCCAACTGCGTGATTTTTCATTCCTATCACTATAACATGAATCGTTAGTGTCAAACAAACAAGGTCTCTTTTTCACTTCAGAAATAATCATACTACTCTTTATACCGTCACCGTACTTCGTTCGAACCATTGTTATATTGTTTTACGTAATGTAAAAATACTTTTTTTTAATGTTTGTCGAGTGCGGATGAATTTTACCCGCGCTGCCGGTGTGCGGTAGTTAGCGATGTTCGCGCTAAACTGGCGGGACGGCCGATTGCCGCGGGCGGTCACAACATGGCCGAACTATATAGGTGGCGTGAATTGAAGCAACCGCGATATCGGTTCATTATTAAATAAATAAGATGCACTACATTCGACTAGGGCCGGGCGTTGTCTTTCCAACGTATTATCTCGTTTTTCAAGCTTGGTTTTGTGTTACCGTGTCTCGAGTTGAAGGTTTTGGCGCATTGCATAAAATGACACGTAATGCTATGATTCTGCTAATGCAATGATGTAATAGATATTTTCATGTCTTATAGTTTTTATTTCATATGCTGATGTTAACTATTTTTACTCATTCCCTATGACCAATGTGTTATTATTAAGTTACTTAGTTTACTAGGCCTATTTTGAACGAAAAAGGTGGAACAAAAATGTCTGTTGTTGGACTTATCGTTCGATATTTGCGGAAAACTACATCATTAAAGAAAAATCTAATATAATATCATTGAGTTATATGTGCTAAATAATAATATTATATGTACTAAGTAATAATATAATAATAAACCTATGCATAGTCGCCAGCGAAAGTACATTTCGTACTCCACCGATATTTTTTGACTTATTAGTACTTTCAACTTTACATAATGAGTACTAGATAAGAACTCAGAACTACGATAAGAGGCAACAGTACAGATAAGTGTGCACACAAATACAATTTTGTTTTTCTCAAATCAACGCCCATACGATTCTGTAGTGACGAAGTGTCATGGGTACATCTAATACGTAGGCAGGCATAAAGTACCTTCACTATCTACCTACGTAATATTATACCTATGTTTAAACGTATTTACTTATCTGTCATCGCTGCCATATTAGTATTAGGTACGTACTAAGTACTGGTATTTATTGCCTACTTGTCATTCTGCGTACAAAAACATTATCAACCTACTTAGGTACTTATTTGAGTTCTTAATAATTAGCTATCTTAGTACCTAGCTTACTTTGTAAGTATAATTTGGCTGTTATTCTGTCTTGTAACCTTCTTGGCCCGTAAGTTGGTTTTTGTATGTTATTTGTTTGTAGTAGATGATGGATGATAGATGTCAGTTATAAAGAAAAATATTTTTTTGCTAAGTTACGCAATATAAAATAGCAGCAACCAATGTTTAGTCGCGCGTTGCGTTTCTTGTTGGTTTTGTGGGACGAAAAATTGACGAAAATAAATTAAAAGCAGTTTATAATTTACTGTCCAAGTTTTTATCATATTTAGGGATAAGGGATGCATTTTGATTAACCGCCTTTCGAAGGTTAATAGTTGTTAATCGTTATGAAATAATATTTTTTCATGTTTAAAATAATAATCTTATTTTCCCAAAATACAGTGGCATAATCATTGTAAAATATGAATCACTGGCCATGTGTGTGGGACCTTTCCTATAAAAGCGTAATTTTATGATATATTTTATTATATTAACAATATGTTTATATTCCTTTACCTGCAAAAATACTACTTACGGTTAATCTTCTGAAAAAAAATATAGGATTAACTTACTAGTGTAAAATAATGTATTAAATCGGAACGAAAATATGTAATGTTGTATGTAAGTATTAAGTAATAGCAAAAAAAAATGTACAGTGTGAAAATACCTTTCATTATTAGGAATGATAACTGAAAATAATTTTAGAACCACGGAAGAAGATTAAGGTGCGTTTCCATTGAAATTTCACAAGGAAATGAGTTTATTAATCCATCATAAGTTGATTTTATTACTCGTGGAAGAATTATTTTCGCCAATGCTGCCAGCCATTGACTGCGATAGCGGTAGCCGCGGTAGGTGGCCCATTTGCACAGACAGACCCCTAGAGACTATGCGATGCGTTGTATTAGTAGTTCTATGTTGTTCGGAGTTTCGGACCTATCTTAATAGTCCAGATTCGCTTTTGTGCGACCAAATGCAGACAACTAAGTTTAAAGAATAGGTAACCAAATACATAAATTTCAAAAAGACTAAAATTAATTTCAAAATTCAGATATTCAACGTACGATCGACTCGCCAACTGAAACTTTTACCCTAATTTTAGGGAAATATTTCAGTGTAGTTCTTCTAATATGTATCTGATATTTCTATTTCAAAAACGTAACTTTACCTTTTGATTTTATTTTACAAATTTGTTGATTTAACCAGGACTTCTATTATTGATTTATAATAAATATAGCTATATAATAACTAAGAAAATTAGGGTACATAACTGTGGAGATTTGTAACCAATAGCTGGTAAGTCTTAAATGAGCGTTCCATTTCACTAAAACATAAAAGTAAATAAATGTTTATGATTATTCGGAATGCTGATATATTTTTGGACAAAAAGCGTACATTTCCATTACAAGGTTGTTTTGATAAATTCTCAGTATAATTTTATAAACGTATTTTTTTATGTGTTGTTAGGTAAAACTTAAATATTTTACGTCCTTGAATTTATATCAATTTCATATCCATCCACCATTCTATCAACCAATTGTCAAATTGCAAAACGGAACGTACTTTTCATTCACTTTTCCAATGAGCGTGTGTTCTTGTAATAAAAAATATTTTGTTATTGCATTTTTCGCTAATTTCTATACATCGTTGATTGCAAAAAACACTGCGTAGTGTACTGGAGCGCATAATTTTTATATTGTCGTGGCCATTTTGCCGTTAATTTGTTAAAATGGTGGTTGTATCGTCTACTTTTTCTGTGCCGGCCGAAGGCGTGTTACTGCAAACTCCAGGCACTAAATTACTGGTAAATGATCAGGAATTGGGCACAGCTACCTTGTACATTACTGAGCGGTGAGTTTTTGCAATAATTTGGTCCTAAACAGCCCTAAATCTTTGAGAAAAAAACGATGCCTTTGTCCTTACAAAATTGAAAATGTGCGTTCGTAAATAATTAAAAAAAAATCCATTGTATTTGATTATTGAATCGCAATTCGCTTTAATTGAACCAATTAATAACTCTATAACATTTTATCACATACATTTCTGCTGAAACCACTTTATTAGTTAAAATAACATGGTTTCTGTCAGTTTTTCTTTGTTTACCCTCAACTTGAAAGTAAACATGTTGTTTACAGGAATGTGGTGTGGGGTGGCGGGGTGCTCACGTCGGGGACTGCGGCCCCGACCATCACCCTGTTCTACCCGACCATAGCGATGCATGCAGTGCAACGGGAACCCTCTCCTTCGCTGTATCTGGTGTTGAATTATGAACTAAGGTTGGTACTTATTTTAGTAGTTTTTGGCCTTTTTTGACAGAACAATTTTAACTCTTTGAGGTTGTCAAAAATGAGTAGCTTGGTTACTTCTTGGATTTGTGGCTGATAGTGGCATTATAGTGGCATTAACTGAGATGAACAGTGCTATGGCAGCACATCTATACTATTATTATAAAGCTTCACAGTTTGTTTGTTTGAACGCGCTAATCTCCTGAGATGACCAGTAGTTCCTGAACTACTGGTCCGATATGAAAAGATATTTTTGTAATGGATAGCCAGACATTCAAAGGGAAAGTTATAGGCTACTTTTCATCCTGGAACTCCCACGGGAACGGGTACAACGCGGGTAAAACCATGGGGCGCTGCTTTTTAGCATATAGTGTGAAATGAAGTTTATTTATCATTATTTTATTTCTTATCTGTTCTTCACTGTACTGTTATCTTACAGGGCTTTTGACTTTCTTATTATCATCCTATCCCATAGGAATACCAAGAGAAATTCTAGCCCATGACTAACTTCAAAATCCTTTATATTAGTGAGTGCCATAAGTAAAAAAATCCTTATGTTAACTCAAAATACTAAAGTAATAATTTGTTTTGTCCTCAGATTGTCAGAGCTCCAGCAGGGCGCTGGCGACGCCCCCGCCGAGGATGACGATGACAACTTTGAAGGAGACAATGATCCTATGACCCAACTTAGGTGATTTTCCGGTGCTATTGTATATTAATGAGTCAAAATATTACTTTCTTTTCACTTTTGTAGTAGTAACTTCTGTGGACGATAGTTCCTGTAAAATTGCTTGTGTACTTTAAAGGATCTAAGCATACATAGGGACAGACAGCAGAAAGAGACTTTGTTTTATACTATGTGATGATTCCTAACTTTCAGATTTGTCCCACAAAACGAGAACGAGCTGCAACAGATGTTCTCGATGATGAGTCAGGGTCAGTCCCTGAACCCGGACCCTGAGCAGGAAGGGGATGATGACGACCCCTACATGGACGGAGAGGACTTCTATGAAGGTGAGACTATATATCTTAATATCTATTGTCTTATTATTCAGATATCAAAAATGAAAAAAAAAATCTAAATCTAATAAATCTCTTTCTGCGACTGCCCTCAGTTTGGTTAGGGCATTGCAGGCTGAATCACCTGATTGCCCGAAAAGTAAGATGATTCCGTGCTTCGGAGGGCACGTTAAGCCGCCGGTCCCGGTTACTTTCTACGGACAGTAGTCTTTACATGAGCCATGTCAGAGGCCTTTGGCGGCTCAATAACTCTGACACCAGGATTAGTCAGGTTGACCATCCACTCGATGATGAAGAAGAAGAAGAATACATCTAATGTTTAATACATATTTATACTTACCTCAATCACCCATTCAATTAGTGACAGAGTTGCATGTTGCTTATCAATTGCAATGAGTTAATATCGCTTCGTCAAACTTCGCCGCAACAGTGACCGAGATCTTGTTAATGTTCGGTACATTGACATAAAAACTGTTCTGAACTGGAAAAATCTTTTCTGGATTCCAGGTGAGGAGGAGTTTGAAGATGCGGAAGAAAATTCAACCCCCGAAGATGCAGCGGCTCGCTTAAGACAACTCAACTTGGAAAATGTCAACGGAGTGCATGGTATGAGAATCCTACTATAATATTATAAATGCGAAAGTTTGTGAGGATGGATGTATGTATGTTTGTTGCTCTTTCACATAAAAACTACTGGACGGATTTGCATGAAACTTTACAGTAATATAGGTTATACATTAGAATAACACACGGGATATATTTTATCCTAAAATTCCTGCGGGAACCGATACAACGCGGGTAACACCGCGGGGCGCGGCTAGTATAATATACTATTACTAGGTGTCCCGCGCGGTGGTTCCGCCAAGACCCAATGAAGAAGTCGCTAGAGTAAATCTAAACCACCCAAACGCATACAGAACTAACATTCAAATCAGTCCAGCCGTATAGTTTAGTACCTTTAATTGAAACGCAAGGAAGGAATGCTTCATTTTCTCCCTTTTCTTATTTCCAGATGATGATGAAGAAGAAATAGCAGAGGACTGAGTGAAGTTTTATTGTTTATATAAATTATAACTTGCTTTAAGAGCCTACAGTAGGTTAGCATTTTGTTATTATTAATGTTTTCACTATTTCTCTAAGTTTATTAATTCTCTGTAAGAAGAGAATATTAAATGTCACGTTTTAAAGACAATTTTGTTTTTTCTTTGTTTGGTATGTCAGTGTTGCAAGTAACATAAATGTTTGTATCCCAAAAACGATTTACACATTAAGTGTTGTTGGCAACATTGATGTTAATAAAGTGTTCAGTTTAGTTATAACTTTAAGCTATCTCTAACTTAATTTGTCGATGTATAATGTTTGTATTGGTAATATTTTGTTGCCAAAATTTCGAATAATATTGTAGTCATAGATTTAGTGACAGAATATTTTGTATTTTTTTAACAATGGCAACATTATATTTTGGCTGTCTATGGTAAGAGAGCATTCTATAGACTAAAATGTCTATGGTTTAAATAAACGCATAATCTTTGTATATTCAATTAAAAATATCAATTATTCTTCAAAAACTTAAAATAAAAATGCTTGTTTGATCAATTGTGATATTTTGGTATAGTGGCACCTTACTATGTTATAAAGTCTGAATTTGGTTTCTTGGAAAACACATTACAATTTGAACACAGCCTTTATTAATAAATATATATTAAAATATGTAACTTAGGGTTTGTAGATATGTATTGGCCAAATATTTTCTTCAAAGGAAGTTTTGTAAAATTTTGTACGGAGTTTAATAGTAACGTAAAATGGAAAAAGTTAAATGCCATCCCATACTGCCTCTGCTGGGCAAAGGCCTCTCACTGAAGATATCAGTACAGTGAGCAGGATTAGGCGTAATCACCGCGTTTGCTATTTTGGGTGGTGAAATGTTTATCATTATTGTTTTATTATATATTCTCAAGGCTGTGGAATCTAAAAGTTCTAAAACATCAATTTGTTTAAAAACCTGTTATCGAAGTTGAATCTAGTTTTTACCCGACTGCGCAAGCAAGAGGAGGTTATCACTATTAAGTTTCTCCAATACACTTTATTAGTTGTAACCAAAGACTTGGTTATGACATGTTTATGCTAAGATCTTAAAGCACATTAGGTAGAAAACAAAGCTATTTATTATTAGTAGCAATTTCTAGACTTTAGATCATGTTGGAGGTCTTAGGCGGTCTAATATTGACACCACGGTTAGCCTAATATAGTAATAGGTAAATATCCGTAGTGTTTTAGACCGCCGTAAAAGGTCTAGATCTGATTCGGGGCAGGGGCATTAGTAGGTACTTAACAATAGTGGCCACCCATCCGAGTAGTGACCGACCCGCACGTCGCTTAGCATTCACGATACCTTTGGCTTGATTTCTACCTAATTGTGAAAGTAAATATAAATTATTGTAATATGTATGTCTAACAATAGCTCAAAACGTGTATTAGTGTTTGTATCACAGCGTCTAGTTATTGCTAACTTGATAAATAATATAAAACCATATCAAAGATTAATTTGTTTTACTTTTGGTGCATTTTTGATAATAAGTTGATAGATTTTTTTATTCCCATTTGCCTCCGGTGGCATTCCCTGCGGGGGCGAACGGGAACAGGCCGATTCACTTCAAAATGAAAGTCAATTATTTACACTACTATTTTATTAGGAAAACACAATACATTATAGTTCATCTCCTTTAACAATAATTAAGATTAGCGTCGTATGAATGTATATCTGTACTTTTGTACTTTTAGAATGATGCAAACTCCGAACATATAAAATAAAACAACCAACATAACGTTTCAGCTAACACTAACTATCCCGAATCATTGTTGTACCAGTCTAAATATTATAGAGACATACATTCCAATGTATTTTATTACTTATTTATAATATTTATGTTTTATGTCTAACGTTTATCATCTAGCAACCTTTTACAGTAACGATATGCTATACCGTCGAGTTACCACCATTATTTATATATATATAAAATGTCATTCAGTGCGTTTGCTTCCCCCGCACTACTACAAGCTAATATTTTCAACGGTCGCTAAGGAAAAACTATTAATTATTATAAAAACATCGAATATGTATATTTAAACATAATCCTTCTGCCTATTACCTATCAACAAATGCTTCTATTATCATTCTGTTTCATATATTAACTATTGAAAACATCGGTACTTATGTTTGTACGTAGCAAATTCATTTTCGATAAGTTTTCCTTTTAGGAGCTCAATATCTCAAGAAGAAAATTATTTATTAATTTTTGACAGCAAAATTTTGCTACATACAAAAATGTTTGTTCGATGTTTTTTCACGAACATAGAATGTACTGAATTTTAAACTTATTTATATATTAACATAGGACAAACATGACATTGTATTAACTGTTCCGACAAGAATAACATAGTCGCCAATATTATTAAAAATGAGACTTGATTTGAGTCCGCCATTTTACAAGATGGTGTCGAAATTTCGAAAAAAAAATCGGACTACAATTTTATACAAAACTGCGAAATTATACTAAGGTACTTATTAGTTGAAGCTAGCCTACTATGCAGGTAAGAACAATGTTACATTAAAACAATCAATTTTAAAATTCCGCATTATTATCAAAATAACTAACCAAATCAACACTAACCCGGCATTCAAATTATTCTTCAAGATGAAAATGGATCAACAATACATATTTGAAGTGTTTTAGGTGAAATGTTACATTTATAATTGTGTGTTTGAATTTTGTGTATTCTTAACGAAGTACGATTTATTATAACTAGATAAAATGACCTGGCTTGGACCAGATAGACGGCAGTCTCAATTATATGAAAATATGATTCGTTAAAATTTAATTTTATTATACTTATGACAATGTAAAATGTGAAGAGGATTACTTTCGTAGATGACGTGGAGACTTATACTATCGATTTTATCAGTTTGATTTAAAATTGAAATAGTATAATCCTTGTTTTAGATAATATCAGTATTCAGTATAGAAAAATAAATACTAACAAATTGTAATTTCCATAATAAACTCAAATAATATACATATTGCAAAATTAAACTTAACCCCAAACGTTAAACGCATTACTTTGAATTCGATAAAAAATATTCTGATTGAATTTCCGTGTGACGTGTAGTGAATCCTTTACATTTATTTATACATAAGGCAATGATACATATAACATTTCAACTAAGGTCACCGCTGTAACATCACGCCGTGGTGGTGAGCTCGGTACTGCTGGGCGCCACTGCGGGCGCCGCCTTGCCCTCCGGCCGCACTCCGTTCTCCTTGGCTGGCTCGTCGGCGGTGCCGGAGTCTTGGCTGTCCTCTTGTGACTTCATCTCGCTGTCCGTGGTGCCTTGACTCGAAGTGTCACTTATCTCTGGCTTGTCGTCCTTCTGTTCAGTGTCTGTGTCCATTTTTTGTTCGTCAGTTTTTTGTTCTGTGTTCTCTTCGGGTTTTTTGGTTTCTACGTTATCTGTGGATTTGGAAGTTGGAAATGTTATTCAAACTACCATATTGAACTCAAAAGGATACAATATTTATCAGGTCCCACGGGAATTAAAGAATACATTTATGAATGTATATAATCTTTTATAAGTTTTATATATACCTACAAATTTAGAAAGTTACATTAGTGAAATAGCTCCTTTTATCACAAATAAACCGGCTAAGTGCGAGTCAGACTAGCGCACGGAGGGTTCTGTACTATAAAAACCGGCAAAAATTCAGGTTTGTTGTATGGGAGCCCCCAATGAATATTCGTTTTAATTTGTTTTTAGTATTTGTTGTTATAGCAGCAATAGAAATACATCATCTATCACCGTTCTTGAGATACAGCTCGGTGACAGCGAAGTCTCAGTGATATGGTTCCGGTTTTACCCTTTGGGTATGGAACCCTAATTATTAAAATAAAATATCAAAGCTCACCAGATTCATCAACTTCCATAGTTGACGTTTTAGTTTCATCCCCATTAACTTTCTGTAAAACAAAGAAATACATTTAAATTATTTAATATTCGACCATTTTCTGTGATGTTAATTTTACCAATAAAATACCCGTTTTAACAACACTAAATACATACTATAATTACAACTAGATACGTTACAGTACGGACACACAGGACGATACGATACAATCTACAAACTACAATACATATATACCATGCATCACCTTATCTAAAGAATTACCTATAGTCTAGCAGAAAGGAAAACCGTTTAGTGTAGGGCCACATCTGCGGAACGTACGGCGCCGAACCTTCCGCTAAATACGCTCGTAGTGTATTTCAAGTTATCTATGACACATCAGTACGCGGCGTAATTTCTACTGATGTGTCATAGAGCGGAAGGTTCGGCGCCGTACGTTCCGCAGATGTGGCCCTACACTTAAACTGAAATAATTTTACAGTGAAATTAGCTAAGATTAAGTTTTCTTTTTTGCTTTTACGGTTTTCTATTCGGTCATATTCCAATTAATCTAATATCACTGATCATGGTAATGGTCTCAAATAAAATTATTTGTATAGTGTGTCTCCTTAGAGTCAAGAGACATAGCATAATATTTAGCCCGGTGTGTTATTTAACCATTGTTTTAACATACATTTGCACAGTAGTCAGCTCATATTATTGACTATATTAGTACTTTGTCAGCTTATTTCTAAAATACTCATTGACATATTTTTGAGAAGACTGACAATACATTCTCTTTGTACGACCAAACTTCAAAGCAATTTTTATTCAAGACCAAAACCAAAGTCCAACAAAATAATAAGCTATAAACCTAAATTCTTCTCTTTTTACGAGAGCCGGAAGAGCTTGATTTCGTCGACGGCGTCCGCGGCGTCTTGACTCGCCCCTGTGTCGTGTGGTAATGATGTGCATTGAAACAAGCGGCTGGGTCGGGTTTGATGCGATAGCTCATAGATTGTGCACTTAACGAGGGAGGAATCTAACACAATAGTTTCGATTTGAATGCAGTTATTTAGTTAGAGAAGGTTAGACCCTGGTAACTGAGTTTTAAGACCTCCTGCGGGCCTCTCTCAGGGTCAAAAGATTGAAACAACCGGGACCAACAATTAAACGTACAATCTCTGGTGCTCAGATTAATATCTTATGTCTGTTAACGTATGACTGTCGTATGATATTTATGAAATACATTCTCGTACAAACACAAATTGTACATACCATTATTAGTCACCAAGATACAAAACATTATTAGTCACAAAGTTAAGTGCACAATCTAACCAGAGTAAAATAAGAAGTTGCAAGCTAAAAAAAGTGTGAAATAAAATATAAATTGAAGCAAACCCAGATGGATTAACATATTTTAAGAAAATATTGATTAAAACTGAAATTCAGACTGGAAAAACAAAACTATGCTATGAAAGATGTAGTTTTGGACATTCACATCAAGTTTCAATTGTACTCTATGTGCTTTAAATATACAACACATCTAACTGCCGTACTCATTAATTTGACAATTAAATAATTGGCGTGTTTTGTCATACATTACATTTGAAAAACACTGAAATAACCTCCCCTGTCTAATCATTAGTACGGCAGGTACTACAGTTTCCATTCAAAGGAGGAGGAGTAATATGCTTAATATCGAGGGGTGATGCGACCGACCTGCGGCTGGTCCGGGGGCGGCGCGGCGGCGCCCGAGGTGGAGGAGATCTCCTCCTCCTGGTCCCTCTTCTGGCGTTTCCTCTTGGAGTGGTCGGCGGGCCCGGGCTGGCGGGCGGGCGGCGCCGCCTCCGGCTCGGGCGCCCCGCGCTGGCTGGGGTCGAGCGCCAGCAGCACGGTGTGCTGGCCGCCCGCCGCCACAGCGCGCGCGCGCCAGGCGGGCGGCAGCGCGCCGCGCGCCGGCGCATCGGCATCCTGCGTGCCGCCCGCGCCCAGCTGCCCCTCCGACCCCATGCCCCACCCGAACACCTCGCCTGACCGGATACATTCATATTAACTATCATATTACACTATTTCATGACATTGTGAAAAGAATATAAATACATCAAATAAGTTTATGTTTCTGAGGTACCATTAACCATTAAGTTTTATCCAGTTTATTTGACGCAGATTAAACATAATCAAACCTGAGCCTTATGACCTGGGCTTTCCTTGACCCAGGAATTGAACTGACCCGTCTTGCCACATTAATGCGCAATAAACAAGAATAAATTAAGTACTCCATACAATAAAATGTTCTAAACATACCCGTTGCAGTAACAGCGAATGAATTACTCGTCCCCGCGGCGATGCTGACGCACTTTTTGTCCTGTAGTTTAGGGATTACTTCTAAGACTTCAGCGTCGGACGTCCGCGGGCCTAAGCCTAGCCTAGAAATAAAGGGAGGAGGTTAATATGGTATGGAGATGATTGAAATGACACATTACTTTAATCTTTACATAGATGACATAGGGCTTGTCAACAGATGACGCTATGGGGATCGGTGCCGCAAGGGCATTGGGTGATGCTGGAGTAGCCTTATTTCGTCAGATTGTATGCACAGCGCCCTACCTGGCTACAAAGGTATTTAGAGTTATCTAGATCTCCCACGGTTGATGTTTGGTGGGAGTTTCTCTGTTCTATGTTTGACTCACCGTCCGTACTCGCAGCGGCCGACCGCATGCGTGAGCCCGTCGTTGGCGAGAAGTAGCGAGTGGTGTTGTCCGGCCGCCGCTTGCTTCCAGTTCCCGCCCGGGATCAAGTCGCATTCTGTCGGACCGTATAGTGCTGTCTTGCGCTTCTCGCCCGATATGCCTGGAATGTAGCGGTAATGTGTTAGTATAGTTGTATGAACAAAATACCAGCAGAGGTTCTTGTCCATCCTTCCGAATGTGTACGTTCAATAGAGCCTCATATGGGGCCAAAGCTGAAATAATTGACTATTACACACACAAAGTAAGGGAACTTTTACCGGTTAATACTTTTACTTGACACTCTAAACTTTACTTTTTAGAAGACTCACAGAGTTGCCAGACTATACTATGATTGAACTGACCTAGCTGCGAGTAGTTGTTGAGCCCGAAGGCGAACATCTTCTCCCGGCTGGCGTCGAGCACGAAGGTGGCGTGGTAGCCGGCCCACACCGCGCTCGCGCCCGCCTTCAGCGTCACCTTCGACGGCACCAGCAGCGCGCCTGCACATCACACAACAGCTGTTCACACGGGTTCCGGAGTAAACATGTTGAACAATATTTTCAAACTAATACAAACAGTTTTTTATGAGAGTTTAGCCAACAACTTTCAAGATATATCAACCTTGCATGCATTTCTTAGGATACTTTTCAGAGAACTTTTTTTCCCTACATTTCTGCATACTTTGGTATAATTAATCATCCACCAAGCACTCTACACTGAAAAATTATCTATGATAAAAACAAATACGTATGGTAACTCACTGAAACCCTGCCGTGCGTCTCTGGAGGCCGACCTCTGCGACAACCGCCCCAGCTGGCCTTGTTCACCGCAGCCCATAGTGTATACTACTCCTGATGTCTGAAATGTTAAGACAATATATTTAGAAACTACACTATGCAATGCGGTTCAAATCCTGTTGAATATGATTAGAGTTATTTCTAGAATGCATGCCTACTATTAGCTAGAGTTTAACTAGACCAAAATCAGTGGAAGTGTAGACCAAAATTCATAAAAATTTAAATCCGATAAACACTTAGGACCTAGTTTATAAACGTTTAATAACAGCACTTTAGCTATCAAATGGTCTGTCCACGACACACGTTTGTCCCGAGAGACAAAGCACATTTTCAACAGTGTTTTAGTTGAGTGTTTATGGATAATGCTCTGGTCTGTACATGATACATTTTTCCTGAGAGACGAAGCACTATGTCAACAGTGCTTAAGCTAGTGTTTATTGTAGTGTCAAAGAGAGACGCGAGTAGCAATGGACTGATTTATTGAGTTTTCGTACGTTTCGTATCGTTAAAATATCGTTATTGTTCTTAAGAATACTTACTACGATCTTACTTAATATGTATGTAACATTTACGAATAAGGGGGTGAGTACCGTGAGTATGACGAGGTGGTCGCTGCCGGACGCGATGTCGGCGGCGGGCTCGCCCACGTCGAGGCGCACGGGCTCCGCGCACGGCCGGCCCTCGCGCTCGCGCACCACCAGCCCCATGCTGCCGTGAGAGTCCTGCACATATCACGCACGGGTTTAAACAAGGCCACTGTCACATACTTGCAGTTCAAACAATCATTATATGTCAGGATAACATAGTGATTAGTGATATTGCAACAACGGATTCATTACTAAGAGATTAAGTCACATGTCATTTATTTGAGGCGCAATGGGTCACAATCACAACATTTAAAATATAGCAGACATTGAAAGAGAAAATTAAGAAACGAAATGGCCATTCCGGGATATGAAATGCCATAATTTTTTTAATAGATTTATGTCTGAATAGTCAAAACGTAACTCAAATTCAAGCAGCCATAATTCACACAATTTTGTTACTGTCAAAAATGTTTGAAAGTAGCTGGTCCAAGAGTGAAGTTTGATGAGGAGTGGGAGTGGTGGTGACTGACCCGGAAGGCGCCCCAGGCGTACACGTGTCCGTCGAGCAGCAGCGCGGCCGAGTGCGAGTCGCCCGCCGTCACGCGCACCGCCGCCGCCGGCAGGCTCACCGGCGCGGGGCTCGCCTCCTCCTGCAACAAATTGTTACCATGTCATATTACACTGCAAGGCGAAGGAGTCTCGTCTCATCGAAGATATAGTACACTGAGGATTGAGAGTAAATACTGAAAGAGATGTTTAGCGTGTTAACAAATGGATTGTTAGTAGCAGCGCCTCGGTTTATATTGCTTTGTATCCGTTAACGTAAGAATCTTTAATTCTCTTTAGTATAATATCACTACATAGTATAAAACAAAGTCGCTTTCCGCTGTCTGTCTGGCCCTTAGATCGTTAAAACTACGCAATGGATTTTGATGCGGTTTTTTTTAAATAGATAGAGTGATTCAAGAGGATAGTTTATATGTATAAAAATTCTTGAATTTCCTACGGGAACAGGCACAACGCGTGTAAAACCGCGGGGCGCTGCTAGTATATAATATAGTACAGTTTTGTATAGATAAATGTATACCTTTTCACCCGAAGTAATTCTGCCAAGTGCTCCTTCATCGTTGCACCCATATGTCCAAACCTAGAAACAATTTCACCCATAAATTAAATAACATCCACTCATTTCGACTCCCTTGGTACCCAACAGAATGTTAACGTTTTTTGTCGCGCCCAGTCGCGGTGGGAGACTTAGCTTTATAAATAGATGTAACTTCGAGTAGGTTAGTGGCCAACTCTGATGTGGGAGTATTTAGACCGCCTAAAGGCCTCCGACATGGTCTAACGATTTAAACCATCAACACCCACAATTTAACGTCAAAAGCCCGATTGCACAGATGTCAATAACGACCACCACGGTCACCCATACAGGTAAAAGATATAGTTACAACAGCCACTATCCAAGTAGCGGCCGAGCTGCACAATGCTAACGATCACAATGAACTAACATAGCTTAGTCTAACTACACCATAAGCTCTACAATGATATCCTATAGACACTGACTCCTATTGAATATTGTTTGGTCATGTCAGAGGCTTTCATAACCTCTAAAAGTGTCGATTCTAGGTTTGATCACCGAACTTATAATAAACTAGCTGTCCTGCGCGGTGGTTCCACCCGTGACCCAACAGATGTCGCTATTGTGAATCTAATCCATCCGGGATGCCACCCAAATGCATACAAAAAAGATCATTAAATCGGTCCAGCCGTTTTGGAGGAGTTCAGTGACATACACACATACATAGTAGAATTATATATATAAAAATTACATCCTATATTCAATTAAGTTTCACAATATTCACCTTCCCACTGCTGTCCAATGCAATAGTATGCATGCCACCCGCACTAATATCAACAATATTGTCTCCTAACGCAGTCACTTTCTTAAATCTGAAACAAATAGATCACAATAAGAATGTTTCCATGGTCTTTTAATGAAATTATTTAACTGTATGCACTACTGGCAGCGCCCTGCGGTTTTACTCTCGTTCTCCTAGTTCCCGTGGGTATTTTGGAATGTAATACAGCCTATAACCTTCTCGCTGAATGTGGCTATCCATTTCAACAATAATTATTTAAATCGGACTGGTCGTTTCTGAGATTCGCTCGAACATAGAACCAAACAAACTTACAAATGCTTCTTTATAACATTAGTATAGATATGAAATTTATGTCATATATTATTTATGTTGATACATTAAGCCCAACAAATAACTTTAGACATATATTCTTAAATTCCATAGGTATTTCTTATCTTCATTATTCATATCTCTACTATCTGTACTTGTACTATAATAAAGTTGAATAGTTTGTTGTTATGGTTGTTTGTCTGAATGCAATAACCTTAGGAGTTAGGACTCAAGGCAACAGGTTTGAATAGTATTTTATAATAACATTTGATACAAAAGTTATAGGTTACCAATGGTTTTTACCAATGTTAAACTTTGATTTATGTATTCGGTGAACATTTTGAATTTTGGAGCGAGCCTTCAAAGTCAAATATTTTAATTCAGTTTTGGCCCTAAAGAGGCTCTTTTGAACGTGATTCACTTTATCAGTAAAATCCACATGCAAATCTGCCCCGTTGATTCTGTGTTCACAAAATAAACAGACGCAGTCGCTTTGAGGCTTGTCAATGCTAAGTCTAGCTCTTCTGTACTTTATATTTTCCCGATTATTATACTGAAGACGTCTCTTACTTGGTGGTCTCAATGACATCCTCCCCGAGCCCGAGTTGGCCGACATCCCCCTGCCCGCATGTGAACACACTACCCTTTTCTATAGGTAGCTTCGGGATGTCAAGTTGCACAACTGTTAACAAGATAATGATACATTTTAATACAGATTCCATAATACAAGCTTAGAGCTTAGTTTGGCTCTAATCAATTGTGTGTTAGTACGAGATCCCGCTGCAGATTTAGTGACGCAATGGCAAAGGTTTTTTAGCATATATTGATTAATGCACTAATTCTTCAACGGGATCTTAGTCTATGTATATTTATTTTTTATAATAATATTTAGTTGTGGTTATTGTAAAAAATTAACACTCTTTGGAAGTAGGATGTTTCTAAAAGGGGCTAGAGTATCAGATAATAATAGTATTAAAAAACTTATGGTCGATTAACACATAAAATAACCCATTTGTTAGAATTAACATATATTTACAAACATCAAATCTCGATTTGTTATCACAGATTATCAAATGTGATCTAGTATTTGATACTGTCATAGAGATAGGCTTTAACAACAGAATATTAGTAAACATAGTTGTAATTTACATTTCTACTTTCTTCAATGATCAAAAGACTGCTCTCTGCTGACTTTTTTTAACTAAAATAGTTCTAGAATGACATCGAAATGGTCTTAGTAACATTACTTTACTGGCTACTTCACGGAAACTTTAAGATTAGGTGATGATTCAAGTGCTTAGTTTATCAGTGAGATCCCTATCAGAATTGGTTTTTTTATAACAAAGATTAGCTGTCTTATAAAAAGACTAACAAGCAGAATCCATTTACATTGCAATATATATACAAGTCATACAATTTTTGTCATACATCATGTACTTAGCGCAACATCCAAGTTGTCATACAAACATACATACTACAATTGTGTATGTATTCATACAAATTAAACGCAGACATAATTACATATTGTTTATGATATAGTCAATTACCTTGTATTGATGTGTATAGAAATTTTCCACTAGTTTATTTGGCCAGTCATTATATCACCATTATCAATAGCTAATTTGGTGCAAAATAACAAAAATATACAGAGATAAGGTTGTCCGCGCAGCTTGTACGAGAAAAAGACCATTTTATATAGATTTATGACCGATTTAATTCATGTGAAACGAAATCGTAAACAACCAACTTGATGTTGACTTTATTCGGTACTACAATAACCTCAAAATATTCCATTATGAATTACGTGCTTACATAATCGTATACGTTTTTTACCTAAAATACATGTCTAACATCCACTGAATAAGCTTCTGAAACGAATACAGTTATAATTTCAATAAAATGAATAAATATAGCTGGGGAACGGCGCGTCGCTTTTCCCGCCATCATGTTTGACAGGTCATTGACGTCGTACAAAAATGTAAAGAAAACAATTGCAAATATCTCATGGAAGCTTACCTCCACGTTTTTTCTTGTTCTTTGGAGCCGCAGACGACGCAGCTGACGACGTTTTGGACGCTGTACGTTTTACGCCTCGCGCCGCCGGCATTTTGCCTGCAATAATGCAACCGAACGCGTCAATAAACAAGGCACAAAGCGCGGCAAACGAACGTACCACTTGACCGAGCAATGATGACGTTTTCACTTTAGCTATAATCGCGTTAGCACCTAATACCCATAGGCTGCATCTGCATCATTCACAAGGCTATGGCCTCATAGATTTATGCAGAACACACGATAGGTTATATTATGCATTTGTATAGACACTGCACAAGGAACCAAACAATGCTTCCCCGCCATAGGTCCCCGCACAGCAACATGATGATTTACTTACAGATTTACTGATAATTAACAGCGGAAAACTTGACTAATTCACAAATAACTCTCTAGAATTAAAGATGACGTTTTTATAAAATAAACTTGGTACGAAATCCGTACATCTCCCTCCGCTAGCAAGCAAGCCGAGTGAGTGAGTGAGTGACGTAATCGTTATTTATCGAACAATCGAGTATACTTCACTGAATCGATTCCTGATATTGTAAAAATCGATATCTACTTATGTTATTTAGACGATGAAAAGAATGAAATGAAACAAGAAAATATAATTTATGATATTCAAACTTAGTTGAGCTGAAGATAACAAAATTAATGAATGTGTTCCTTTCTTATTAAGTTTATTTTAATTTTTAAATGAATAAATATTAATCGAAAAGCTTCTGATATGCATAATCTATTCATAACATAATCTATTTTGAGAACATTTTAATTTAAATAAGTTCCTGTGGCAAGGCAACCTGAACTTAATATTTGCTATTGAAAATCAAGAGCTTCGGATTTAAACAAAAATAAAATTTATCCATCCGAATGGATCCATATTCAGTGAGTAAAGTTAACATATCAAAAACTAGTGTAGATACCTAATTTTAAGATTACTTCATAAATAATAACGCCTATTTTATTATAAAGTAATTTTAATCAATTTAAACAATAATCGATTAAAGTTCATTCGGTAATATTTTGACATTGATAGTTACTGCGCTAGTATTTTGCGAATCACTATCGCAGCCATAGATAATATAGAGTGTTTAATAGACAAACTTGACAATGGTGCTATTCACTTCTTCCATTATTTATTATCTGTTTGAGGCGGCAGTTTCAAAAATGCATTAGTATTAGTTGGGAAATACAAAATGACTTTTTTATACTTATTTAATTATACATATTCTAATGAGTTTTTATTATAGTTCTCTCTACTCATTTTCTTCACCTTTCAGTGATTGTTATTTATTAATGGGCGGTTGTTGGTATACCTAGAATCTCTACCAGGGAATACATTCAGACAATGGTTAATTAGGAATTTACTTCAAGAGTTTCGGTTGTTTCGGGTCCTTTTATCGGCCATTCTTAAAACAACACACATGTAAAATATATATCTTTTTAAACTCACACGATTTGCACTCATTATACTAAATGAAACGGGTCTGTATCGCGTTGGATAATTTAACGTATTTTAATATTGTGTACGCAGTGAACATTCGCCTCTCCAGCCAGTTATCCCGTGACCACGAGCGGTGTAATCCGCTCGAAACGTCGGGTACGTATTTTATTAAAATACGTTAAATTATCCAACGCGATACAGACCCGTTTCATTTAGTATAATAAAATATATATCTCCTGGAATTAGCTAGGGGTTTGGAGGCAAAGTTTCCTCTCTGGGGGTAGCTGCACCCTCTCTCCTGGCGACGCTCTTGAATCCTACAAGCTACAATCTATTTTGTCTATTTTCATTAGTGATTTACTTTATGTTAAACATTGTTTAATCTGATTTTCCAACCAAAGAACTCCATTTACAGAGAAAAAAGGTACAGTGATGGGATGGGATATTTGATAATGATGATAAAAACAATGAATAATTCATTATTTTTAACCGACTTCAAAAACCGAAGGAGGAGGTTATCAATTCGGTGGGTATATTTTTTTTGTTTTTTTTTTTTTTTTTTGTTAATATAACCGATTTTCAGCAACAATCATTATTGTCTTTGGGTGGAAAATCGTTCTTCTATAAGTTTACATTTTAAATTAATCCTGCTGCGGAAGTATGTGAGGATTTATATATTTACTAGCAGCGCCCCGCGGTTTTACCCGCGTTGTGTCCGTGCCCGTGGGAATGTCGGGATGAAAAATAGCCTATAACCTTCCCGTTGAATGTGGCTATCCATTGCAAAAAGAATTATTCAAATCGGTCCGGTAATTCCCAACTTCACCTCGAACAAACAAACAAACTTACAAATTTTACCTCTTTATAATATTAGTATAGATGTAGGTAAGCACGTTTCTGACTCTCTCACGCAAAAACTACTGAACGGATTTAAATGATACTTTACAGTAATATAAGGCGCTAGCAGCGTCCCGTGATTTTACCCGCGTTGTCCCCGCCCCCGTAGGAATTTCGTAATGAAAAATAGCCTATGACCTTCCCGTTGAATGTGGCTATCCATTACAAAAATAATTATTCAAATCGGATTGGTAGTTTCTTAGATTAGTCCTTACAAACAAAGATACAACAAAGTTAAAAATTTTACCTCTTTATTATTGTATAGCTAAGTGCATCAGATCAACACATGGGGCACATTTTATCCCGAAGTTTCTGTTGGAAAGTGTATTTACAACGTGATTAAGACCGCTAGGTATCTTCACTATCGCTACATAGTAGGTACATATAAAATAAAGTCGTCTCTTTTTCGTGTCTGTCTGTTTGTCTGTCTGTATGCTTAAATCTTTAAAATTACGCAACGGATTTTGATGCGGTTTTTTGTAATAGGTAGAGTGATTCAAGAGGAAGGTTTTTATGTAAAAAAAATCCCGAAATTCCCACGGGAACGGGCACAACGCGGGTAAAACCGCGGGGCGCTGCTAGTCTATATATATAAAAGAAAGTCGTGTTAGTTACACTATTTATAACTCGAGAACGGCTGAACCGATTTGGCTGAAAATTGGTGGGGAAGTAGTCTAAAACCAGGAGACGGATATAGGATACTATTTATCCCGTATTTCTTATATCCTACGAAAACGTGTGCGCTGTGGTTAAAACCGCGGGGCACAGCTATTTACTTATAAAGATAGATAATACATTAAACGACACTACAAACAAAAGGCCACAATAATCAATCTTAGATAGCATATTTCTATCGGCTATTCAATCCCATTTACCTTTTCCTACCAGCAATCTCTAATAGCATGTCATGTTGTCATATCCCTACTTGCCTATCAAGAAAATTGCCAGTAGTTGAGTCATAATGAATTTTATTCAAATATCAGTAAATACCAGGGTACGACAAGGTATCCAAATTGCACGTAAACTAAAGTGCATTAAATTAGCATTTATATTGGAACCGGTATGCAACAAAGAAGCAAATGGCATGTTTGTAGACACCTTTATTATCTACTAGCAGCGCCCCGCGGTTTTAGCTGCGTTTTGCCCGTTCCCGTGGGAATTTCGGGAATTTTTATACTTTTAAATCTTCCTCTTGAATCACTCTATCTATAAAAAAAACTGCATTAATATCCGTTGCGTAGTTTTGAAGATCTAAGCAGACATAGGGACAGACAGATAGACAGTGGAAAGCGACTTTGTTTTATAGTAGTGACTAGCAGCGCCCCGCGGTTTTACCCGCGTTGTGCCCGTTCCCGTGGGAATTTCGGGATAAAATGTAGCCTATAGTATAGCCTTCCTCGATAAATAGACTATCTAACAGTGAAAGAATTATTCAAATCGGTTCAGTAGTTTCTGAGATTAGCGCGTTTAAACAAACAAACAAACAAACAAACAAACAAACAAACAAACAAACAAACAAACAAAACAAACTCTTCAGCTTTATAATATTAGTATAGATGCCTATGTGTTTCCCGCGGTTTTACCGCGCCATATTTGTTCTTTAGGGATTTCGGGGTTAGTAAAAAGTAAGTTCGTGGAGGTCTATGGCCAACCCTAGTGTCGGAGTTTTTAGACCGCCTTAGGGTGACGACATGGTCTATCGCTTGAAACAACCGGGACTGCAAGTTATCAGATTTTGAGGTGTTTTATTTTTGTACTGGATAGCCAGACTTAACGGAAATGTTATAAATTATTTTTCATCGGGTAAATCCGCGGGAAATCTGCTAGCATAGCTACTAGTTCGGTCTGGTAGTTAGGTGCACTTATGTCATCAGAAAGGTATAACCTGTGGGTATAACCATGGGGACATTAGACTATGGATTTAATATACTTGTCGGAGATGGACGTTTTGACGGCGCGGCGCCTAACCTCATCGGATGAAAACAACACGTGCAACGATTAACCCCACCACTTCGATCCTATATAAGGCGATGTGAACAGAAACACGTCTCACTCGTTCGACGTCGGTTGCCCGGTGCACACGTTATGATTGTTATGAAATAAACCCGTGTATAAAAGATTAAGCTGACAGCAGAGTTTCTTGCCCATTCTTCTCTGCTGATGCTCTTCCGAATGGGTGGTAAATTCAAACCTGAATAAAGATAGTTGACTTTGACTGATTTGGTGTTTTCAATATAATGGCGGACGCCATTCCGACATCAGAAGTGGGATCAAGATCGCTATTGCCCACCGAGCGTCCAGCAGAGAATGATCAAGATCGCTATTGCCCACCGAGCGTCCAGCAGAGAATGATCAAGATCGCTATTGCCCACCGAGCGTCCAGCAGAGAATGATAAAGATCGCTATTTTGCCCACTGAGCCACCAGTAGAGAATGTTTGAATTGGTCAATGATTTGGTAATAAAACTTGGAATGTTCTGTGAGTATAGTTAGTTAGTACTCTATTCTATTGTGGAGTTAAGAAGGTAATTATGAGTCAAGTGTAATCTTGTGATGTAATGTGATATGTTCTAATATGTTTTCTTACTTTCATGTTGGTTCAATGCTGGTAATTATTGTGAGCATTGATGAACCTCGTCCAGGGAAGAACGTGGTTCTCTTCTCAATCCTGTTACCTGAGGAATATGAGGGATTGCGGTATTCCAAATTATTCAAGAATCTATCACGACAAATTCACATTGGATGTTAAATCGGTGATGTATTGCGGTAATGATTGGTTTGTTGGGAAATATCCGGTGAGCTATTTTGTGATATTTGAGTCAGTTAACATTGAGTTTTGTAGTGAATCTTCGTACCACTTGATAAAGTAGAAAGCTTTGAACTCTAAACGTACTTACAAGTATGCACATGATCGCGTTAGGAAGATGCCTGTGGGGCGGGTAACAGCTGACTCAGACGAAGGTGGAGACAGTGAGGTTGATTAAGCTGTTGATTGTTACTGGGTTTTTATGTCGGTGGGTCAGTCTGAGACCGCACCAGGGTGCCGTAGCTGTAGCCCGTTAGAAATCGGTGTCTACTACTTGTAGTAGTCCGTGGGTAGGCAGTAGGCGGTAGCCCTGGGTAGTGTGGTCGGGTCTTGCCTGGTAGCGAAGACCGTAGAGTCATGGGACGACTCGGCATTCCGAAATGGAAGTGCATAAAGGGCAAATGCGTTTGCTAAATCTTGTGTTGTGACCACGAACAAAGACTCAGTAGTAAATCAATTGTGATTAAATTGTTAATTGTGTGTGAATAATGAACCAGAGTCTGTCACTGTTACTGGCCTCAGGGTTTTGGTAGATGAGACGTTATCATAATTTACTTTGTGATTTCTTACGCTATTTGATCATATTATTAATCTGAATTTGAGTTGTTAGTAATCATGAGTAAGGTCCTTTAATTAATAAATTGAGAGCCAATGAAGGCTAGATCCCCAAGATTGGCCATGAATAAGAGGTATGGCCGAGCGGAATTGTTCTCTCGTGATTTTTGGTTGCAGATTAACACACGAGGACGTGTGCTAGCAGGATGGCCGTGTCGGAGATGGACGTTTTGACGGCGCCTAACCTCATCGGATGAAAACAACACGTGCAACGATTAACCCCACCACTTCGATCCTATATAAGGCGATGTGAACAGAAACACGTCTCACTCGTTCGACGTCGGTTGCCCGGTGCACACGTTATGATTGTTATGAAATAAACCCGTGTATAAAAGATTAAGCTGACAGCAGAGTTTCTTGCCCATTCTTCTCTGCTGATGCTCTTCCGAATGGGTGGTAAATTCAAACCTGAATAAAGATAGTTGACTTTGACTGATTAGCGACGGACTCGTGGTCACACCGTTTTGTTACACCAGTGTGACTACGAGTAATTTATTTTCCTCGTGGTCACACTACTCTGAAATTGACTGAATAGTAGGTATGTAGTGAAGTGCCCGATAGATAAATTAATTACGATAGACAACCGTAGGTTAACAGTAGGTTAGGTTAAGTTTTTTTTTTTTTGTGAATGTTTCATTAATTATTATATTTTAATTATATTTTCATTGCGGTGTGACCACGAGGAAAATAAATTACTCGTAGTCACACTGGTGTAACAAAACGGTGTGACCACGAGTCCGTCATCGACTGATTTGGTGTTTTCAATATAATGGCGGACGCCATTCCGACATACTTAAGTAGAAAGTTTTTGTTGAAATATTAGGTCCATAAAGGGTCTATGGTGAAATAAAAAATCTATGGTGATGTGGAGATGTGGATGGGTTATTATTTAAAAAGCGGCCAAGTGCGAGTCGGACTCGCCCATGAAGGGTTCCGTAGCAGCGAGTAACATAATAAAGAAGTTCTTGAAATAAATGTTTTTTTATTTACATTTGAGTTATTGAATGAATAATCAGTATTTTTTTGCGGTTTACGATTTATGTCGTAAAAAAAAAACTACTAACTAGACCTCGTTCAAACCAATTTTCGGTGTTAGATTACATTGTTATGTACATCATATATTTTTTTTAGTTTTATCATTCTCTTATTTTAGAAGTTACAGGGGGGGGGACACACATTTTACCACTTTGGAAGAGTCTCTCGCGCAAACTATTCAGTTTAGAAAAAAATGATATTAGAAACCTCAATACCATTTTTGAAGACCTATCCATAGATACCCCACAAGTATGGGTTTGATGAAAAAAAAAAATATTTTTTTCATTTCTAAGTATGGGAGACCCCCCTAAAATTTTATTTTTTTTCTATTTTAGTGTGAAAATATTAATGCGGTTCACAGAATACATCTACACACTAAGTTTCAACAACATAGCTCTTATAGTTTCGGAGAAAAAAGGCTGTGACATACGGACAGACAGACAGACAGACGGACGGACAGACAGACAGACAGACATGACGAATCTATAAGGGTTCCGTTTTTGCCATTTGGCTACGGAACCCTAAAAACGGAACATTTTACAAACCTGACTGACATTATTTAAAATATTAATTATTTATTACGTTTCGATCAAAATAAAAAGTAAGTATTAATAATGTGACGTTCCACAGCTGGGCAAAGGCCCCTCTTCTCACTGAAGATATCATTACAGTGTGGAGGACTAGGCATAATCACCACGCTTGCCTAATGCGGGTTAGTGTTGGAAACATAAAATAAATGAATACATAATAAATCTAGATAAATGGTCATTAAATTTTAAAGGACATTTCGCGAACCTAACTATTCGATTAGGCGCCATACTTGACTATTAGTGCAGTCATTTAAGCTTAAATTAGGTAAGAATCTCGGAAGGACGGGGCGAGAAGCGTAGTATCGCTGTCTTCGGGCTCTTCTTTGAGCCTGACGAGCGACGTGGAGCGCCCTCCAACCCCAGCGTCATTCGGCCGCCTCAGCGACGGTGAGGCGGGCCGAAAAAGGAGGCGGGGGTCGGATGAGGACACCCCGGCGTCATCCGACACCGAAGGGGCGGTGCGCGCCCCTCGGAAAATTTCGACGAACCGCCGGGGACGTGGGCCGGGGCGGCCACCGACCCACGGTAAATACGTGGGACTGGCCAAGGCCAAGAAAGAGCTGGAGGAGGCCCAGCGCGTTGCCGCGGAGGCCGACAAGGCCGCCGCCAGGGTCGCTCAGGAGCAGGCAATGGAGAAGCGCGTAGCCGAGTGGACCCGGGAAAACGCCCGGAGCTCCCGGCTCTTCTCCATCTCCGGGTCCGAAAAGGACCAGGGCATGGACCTTGGCACGGACGTGGAGGACGACGTGGCGATCATCAAGATGATCGCCACGAAATCCGGAAATCTCAAGGGGGGCTACGTCCGGGCCCTCAAGGAGGCGGCGGCCTCAATAGCCGCGAAATTTCAGCGGGCCTCGACGCGAAACACGTCGGAGGAGGAGGCCAAGCTAAGAGCCGAGAACGCTCAGCTCCGGGCCGCAATGGACACACTCCGTAAGGAATTTGACCAGGTCCGGGCTGAGCTGTCTCGGCTAACGGAGGCAGTCGGCCGCGCAACGCGCGATGAGGCTCCGGCGACGGCGCCACGGAAGGAGGCCCAGAAGTCTGGTTCCCCCATAGATGACGAGTCTCTCCAGAGATTCGCCATCATGGTGGGGACCATGATGGATGCAAAGGTGGCGGCACTGGAGCCCCGCCTTCTCCCGGCTCAGAGGGAGCGTCCCCCGCTGGCGGCTGACTCCCGCAGGAGACGGTCGGCTGAAACGGCGGAGGTGGTGGAGGTGATGGAGTGCTCGGAGGCACCGAGACCCCCCCCGCCACCCAAGACGACGGGAGCCCCGGCCAAGGTGGCCAAAAAGAAGGCCCCTGCAAAGAAGGGGAGGGAAGGGGCTCACGCTCCGCCATCTCCGCAGCCGTCTACGTCGGCCCTTCCGCCACCCGTTCAACCGGGCGGACCGCGCGCCGCGCCCCCTCCCCCGCAAGAAGGCTGGAGCGCGGTGGTAAAGCGGGGCGGAAAGGGAAAACCCCGACCCGCCCAGCCGAACCGGCCAGCCCAACAGGCCCGACCCCAGCAGCAGACCCGCGCCGCCCAACAGGGCCGCCAACCCCAGCCCCGGGCCCCGCAACCAGCGGCACCCCAGGCCAGAGGCAGGGCCCGAAAGAGGGGTCCCCGCCCCCCGCGATCGTCGGCCATCGTGGTCACCCTCACCCCTGAGGCTGTGGCCAGAGGGCTGACCTACAAAGAGATGCTGGTCCGGATGAAGACCGGCATCTCCCTCGCCAGCGTAGGTATCAGCGGCGGGGTAAAGATAAAGGAGGCCCAAACGGGGGCGAAACTAATAGAGGTTCCCGGATCCGGCAGCGATGCCCTCGCCGACCAGCTGGCGAACAGGATCCGGGAAATCCTCAAGGACGATGTGCGGGTCACGAGGCCCGTGAAGTGCAGCGAGCTGCGCATCACGGATCTCGACGAGTCCGTATCGGTAGAGGAGGTCGCTTCCGCCGTCGTTACCACCACAGGGTGCTCCCGAGAGGCCCTCCGGATCGGCGAGATCCGCCGCGAAACTCGTGGCGGTGGCCGGAGAGGGTATACCCTCTGGATGCGGTGCCCAACAACGGCGGCGAGAGCCTTGGCCCAGCAGCGGACCGTTATGGTGGGGTGGATTCCGGCGAGGGTAACCTTGCTGGAACCCCGCCCGCTCACCTGTTTCCGCTGCCTGGAGCTGGGTCACGTATGCGGCAAGTGCGACTCCGACGTGGATCGGAGCGCACTCTGCTACCGATGCGGACTAGAAGGGCATAAGTCGGCGACCTGCTCAGCGGATCCCCACTGCAGCCTGTGCGCGGCCGCAAATTTGCCGGCGTCGCACAGAGTGGGGGGCAGAGCATGCGTTGCCGCCGCCAAAAAACGACAAAGAATACGACGTAAGGGCCCACAACCATCAGTTGCCCTCAACGTGCACCCCCGGGCTTCCTCGGAAGCCATCGGTCATGCGGCTACCAGTAGAGTCGGATAATGGATCACACCACTATCCGACTCCTGCAATGCAATGTCAACCATTCCGCCCGCGCTCAGGACCTCCTGTCCCAGAGCATGGCGGAATGGTTGATAGGCATAGCAGTCGTCGCGGAACCGTACTTTGTTCCCGACGGGGAACATTGGGCGGCGGACCGTGACGGCCTGGTAGCTATAGTTACCCGGCCCTCCGTCGGCTCCCCTCCCTTTGATCACGTAGCAAAGGGTAGGGGATGCGTGGCGGTTACCCTGGGTAACTCGCTGATCGTGGGAGTGTACTTCTCGCCGAACAGGCCCCTCGCCGGCTTCGAGGAATTCCTGAGGGGCCTTTCGGCGATGATCGAGGGCAACAGGCGGTCAAGGCAGGTGCTCGTCCTTGGGGACTTCAACGCCAAATCCTCGGCGTGGGGGTCCCCGACGACTGACGCCCGCGGCGACTGCCTCGCAGAGTGGTCAGTCTCGAGCGGTCTGGTAATTCTCAACCGAGGGTCGGTTAACACGTGCGTGCGGCAACAGGGCGGATCCATAGTGGACATCACGTTCGCATGCCCCGCCCTGGCGCGCCGTGTTCAGGGCTGGAGGGTCTTAGAGGAGGCGGAGTCGTTGTCCGATCATCGGTATATCCGATTCGACATCTCCGCCCAGACCTCGGACCCCGGCCCCCCGACTCGAAGGTTGCGAGACGGTCCCCGTTGGTCGCTGTCGCGCCTCAATCCGGATCATCTGGAGGAGGCGCTCTTGGTGACGACGTGGGATCCAGCACCGGACCGACCCGTGTGCGTCGAGGCGGAGGCGGAATGGTTCGGGGCGGCGATGACGTCCGTCTGTGACGCGTCAATGCCCCGCGTTACTACCTTCTGTCCCCGTCGTTGCGTGTATTGGTGGTCTGCCGAGATTGCGGCGCTTCGCGCTGCGTGCATCGCGGCGGGCCGCGCATACGCGCGACACAGACGCCGGTATCGGCGGCATAGTCGGGAAACTGACGAAGCCGTCGAGACCTCCTTAGGGAACGGGTATAGGCTGGCCAAGCAAGCTCTGCAGTGGGCCATCGCGGAGGCGAAGGAGCGAGCTAAGGGGGAATTAGCTCAGGAGCTGGACGACAACCCCTGGGGGAGGTCGTACCAGATGGTAAGGGGCAAACTGCGCCAGCCGGCGCCGCCCCTTACTCAATCCCTGCAGCCACAGTTCCTGGAAGACGTGCTGTCTACTCTGTTTCCGAACAGAGGAGCACACACGCCGCCGATGATGACAGAGTCTCTCGGCACAGGTTCTGTCGACACCCCCGTCCCGGAAGTCACGCGAGAGGAACTGAAGGAGGCCGTGATCAGACTTCGGTCGAAAAACACGGCCCCCGGGCCAGACGGTATCCCGGGCCGCATATGGGTGAAGGCTTTGGAGTGCCCAGACTTCGAGTCTCGCCTCCGGAGCCTTTTCTCAGCGTGCCTGGAACGTGGCCAGTTTCCTCGCAAGTGGAGAAACGGGAAGCTCGTTCTGCTCAAGAAGGAGGGACGACCGGCGGATTTACCATCCTCTTTCCGCCCTATTGTCCTCCTAGACGAGGTGGCTAAGCTCTACGAGCGTATATTAGCCACTCGTCTCAAGAGCCACCTTCGCGACGTCGGGCCGGACTTGGCAGACTGCCAGTTCGGCTTTAGGCAGGGGCGCTCCACCTTGGAGGCGATACTGAGGGCCAGGGACCTGACGGGAGGCGCTGTGGACCGGGGCGAGGTTGCATTGGCGGTGTCTATCGACATCTCCAATGCCTTCGGAACCTTGCCCTGGGAGTGCATACACGCGGCGCTCCGTTACCACGGAGTGCCCGAGTATATTTGTCAGGCCCTGAGGCAGTATCTCCACGAGCGCTTCGTGTCCTATACCACCGGACATGACAAGCGGCGTCGACCCATGTTCTGCGGGGTTCCGCAGGGTTCTGTCTTAGGACCAATCCTGTGGAACCTCGGCTTCGACTGGGTGCTGAGGGGATCGACACTACCTGGGGTGTTCTACTTATGCTTCGCCGACGACGTCCTGGTCATTGCCATTGGCAAGACGTACAGGCACGCGAGCATAGTAGCCACGGCTGCGGTCGCCCACGTAGTGTCACGTATCCGTAGACTCGGCTTAGACGTCGCCCTTGAGAAGACCCAGGCGACGCTGTTTCATGGGCCCCGCCGGGGACCCCCCCGTGAGGCCCATCTAACAGTTGGCGGGGTGCGCATCCCAGTGACGCCCACCCTGAAGTACCTCGGTCTTCTCTTGGACGGCAGATGGAGCTTTCGACAGCACTTCGCGAACCTCGCGCCGCGGCTCTTGAAAGCCTCATCTGCCCTGAGAAGGATCATGCCCAACGTCAACGGGCCCCAGGATGCAAGCCGCCGCCTCTATCTTGGAGTCGTGCGGTCCATGGCACTCTACGGTGCACCTGTATGGGCTTACGCCCATCCAGCGAGCACCCTACCCCTCCTGCGTGCGCAACGCGCCATCGCGACGGGGGTAGTTAGAGGGTACCGCACCATATCCGCAGAGGCGGCCTGCCTACTTGCAGGTTCCATCCCCTGGGACTTGGAGGCGCAGGTTCTTGCGCAGGTGTACCACTGGCGCATGAACCTCCGCTCCCAAGGAGATGATCCAGCCCTCCGCGAGGTCCAAGTCTTTCGGGACCTCGTTCGCGTCAATGCTATTGACGCATGGAGGGCGCGTTTGGAGCGCCCGAGTTACGGCACCCGCACAGTCGAGGCCATCAGAGATGTCCTCGACGGGTGGCTCAATCGGCAGCATGGCAGACTCAGCTTTCGCTTGACGCAGGTTTTGTCGGGACATGGTTGTTTCGGCAAATACCTGTGTCGCATAGCTTTGAGGGAGTCGACGCCGATCTGCCACCATTGCGGCGCCGAAGAAGACTCGGCGCAACATACGCTGGAGGTGTGTCCGGCTTGGTCGGACCAACGCATGGCCATGGCCGCCGCGGTCGGTTTTGACTTCTCGCTGCGGGCCGTAGTTCACTCTATGGTCCAAAGTGAGGAGTCCTGGACCGCGGTGGCCACCTTCTGCGAGAGCGTGCTCATGCAGAAGGAGGCGGCAGAGCGCGAGCGTGAGGCGGTCTCCGACTGCCCCATGCGCCGCCGCCGAGGAGGCCGGCGTAGAAGGGCGTACGCGGACGCCCTTCTACCTCCTTAGTTGAGGCTGCGGTGGCCCCCGGGGTGCGGGTGTGCCGCTGCGAAAAGGCCTCGAGGTGGCGCGCGCGCGGTGTCTTCCGCGCGCCACTTGACGAAAGACCGGGGGGTGTTAACCCCTAACACCCCCCGAGGAGGGGGCCCCCACCCCAGGGGGCCCGGCGCTGTCGGGTTCGGTGGATGAATCTCCGTTTCCCACGTTCCCGACACTAAGCGCACTGAAGGCACAGCAGTGGTTTTAGTGGGTAGTCACTGCGGTAGGTGCGATGAGCCCCGGCAGCGGGGGGAGCTTGCCTACCGGGTTGAGCCCCACATACCCCTGCCGTCTGGCACCACCCGGACGGCGGGGCGGGGGCGGGGTAAATATTTATAATCGATTGATTTATCGATAGTTCATCAACTATATATGGCGCGTTTTCGACCGGAGGCACCGGTTGACCTGAAGTGATGCTGTGACCGCGCGCTCTCCGCCCTCTATCTCGAAAACGGTTCACCGTATGAAAAAAAAATTTTAACATAATTTGTAGAGAATTTTGTATTCTACAATATTTGTAAAAATACAAATAGCAAAAAAACCATAGGAAATGTGATATTTACAAAAAAAGCGCTAAAAACCGATTTTTGTGACCTTTGACCTTGAAATTTAATAGTTGCGTACACCCTACCATAGGTAGGTTTTGAGACAACTTTTAGGGTGTCAATATACAAGTATTTACAGACTTACAGCTGGGTATCTCGAATTCCGAGGTGAACTTACTATAATGACTGGACTATATGCATAAAACTTTATAGACTCAGAGTCCATAAAGTATAGAAATAAATCATTTTAAAGTGTGAGTGAAACAAAATTTCCGTTAGAAAGAGACAAGTATACTTTCGAAGGCTTTGAAGGTGGGTGGAGTCGCCTTGTTCCCACCTACTTGAAATTAATTATTTGGAGATTTCATTGTTCATTATTTAAAGTTAAAGCATATAATTATACCTAGATACTTCTAACAATATACGAAATATAAAAATGGTTTCATGATTTTTTTAATAAGTATATACGTCTTTCAATACTTGTATACATATATAAAATTAAAAAGAATTCATGATTTTTAAATAAGTATTAAGTAATACGTCCTTAAATACTTAACTGCCACACTATGATACGTCCATTAACGAGACACTTAAGTAATTAACGTTATAACTTAACAACTTTTCATAATTTTTCATACATTTTTAACTTTTCATACGTTACATGTCAAAATCACTAATTAAATATCTAATCTAATAATAAATATTATAAAGCTGAAGAGTTTGTTTTGTTTGTTTGTTTGTTTGTTTGTTTGTTTGTTTAAACGCGCTAATCTCAGAAACTACTGAACCGATTTGAATAATTCTTTTTGTAATAGATAGCCACATTCAACGGGAAGGTTATAAGGCTATTTTTCATCCCGAAATTCCTACGGGAACGGGTACAACGCGGGTAAAACCGCGGGGCGCTGCTAGTATCTAATATGGAAGCATTTGACGTCTCTGAGTACGGGCGAAATCATAATCATTTCGTAAGCGTTAACGACTAAACGTGATTACCTACTTATTTAAAAAAGATGACTTCACCTGAGCTAAGCTATGCTACATTTGATAAGTATTATGTCTGGATACCATCAACCATCGCTGGGCTGCAAAATCCTTTTTGTCGAAAGGCATTAAAGCCTAGAATAGCTAACACAGCGAATTTGGCAGAAGGTAACAAGATACGATCACTACATAGTATAAAACAAAGTCGCTATTTTTGTCTGTATGCTTAAATCTTTAAAATTACGCAACGGATTTTGATGCGGTTTTTTCAATAGGTAGAGTGATTCAAGAGGAAGGTTTTTATATAAAAAAAAACCCGAAATTCCCACGGGAACGGGCACAACGCGGGTAAAACCGCGGGGCGCTGCTAGTATGATACAATTGAGTGATTTGATTGGTGACATATTGATGGTACACTCGAATTTTAAATATTGCACCAATCAAAACGCAGTATTTTATCATGGTCATGTCTTGTCAACTTCTGTCACGTGCGTTGTGCCAGGCTGTATGTGTTCAAAGTATCGATGACTCTAGATGTAGATCGAATTCTAAATATTTCACCAATTAACAGCTGTATTTATCATTGCATGTCTTGTCGTATTCTGTCACTTTCGTTGTGCTAGAGCAAGATCACAGTCAAGCAGTCAAGCCAAAAGGCCTGGCTGGTAAAGGTTCATATAGCTATCACTACCATAGACATAGAAACCTTTTAGCAGCGCTCGGAATAATAACACAACCGACGCATCCACAATTAAGAGAAAAAAAACCATAGCAAATACAAAGTAGGAGGTAAAAATCTGTAAAATAAAAAAAAACATACAAATTTATAAAAATGGGTGTTAAATTACAAAATATAGTATTTATATAAAACAAATGCTTGGCGTGGAGACATAAAGATGTCGTCCGTCCGTCTGTCCGACCGAGGGATCGAGCAATAGATTCGATAATGAAACATATTTATCGATCGAGCCATCTTTGGTACGGGTGGCAGGTAAGTGTTAACTGTCAAGTATGGCAAAATTCGACGTACACAAACGTAAGTAATTTCCCGTTTTTCAATAAGTAATTTAGTGAACATGACTGTATGTAAAGAGAAAACACATAATTACCATAGGGTAGTAATGCCGTGAAAACTGACTATAAGTACCTAAATGGCAGTGTTTTCCGAAGAGTTCCGAATTAACAGTGAGATGAGATGTAATGTAGCATTTATAGCGTCCATGGCGTAGTTTGATTAAGCGATCTGGATTGTTAAGCAACGTGCATTCGACTTCTAAGTATTAAGATGTGTGTGGGCACGTAAAAATGTCGGTACCGGTTGTTGCAATCGTCAGACCATGTATTTAAGACAACGCTTTGTATTTAAGACAGTTGACAGCGTAAAAAAATGATTTTTTTAACGAACGTATATCCTTTAGGCGGTCTAAAAACTACGACACCAGGGTTGGCCACAAACCTACTCGAACTTAGTGGATACACGTATGTATGTATACTAAACTTCAGTGCAGTTAAACGAGCACTTTCGTCGGTCCTGAGCCGCCCGTCGCCCCGACAGGGCCACCCCGGTGTCACCCGACACCGTCTGAGGTCCTGCCACGGTCTACACGCGGCAACGATGATGACCATTTCATTTTCATCGTTCCATACCATAGTATTATATGGCTGGTTATAGTTAAAAAAAAATTGGACATCTATGGCAATGATAGAGTGGTAGAGCTACATAGTATAAAACAAAGTCGTTTTCCACTGTCTGTCTGTCCCTATGTATGCTTAGAACTTTAAAACTACGCAACGGATTTTGATGCGGTTTTTTAATAGATAGAGTGATTCAAGCGGAAGGTTTATATGTATAAACATTTCGGGCGCAACGCGGGTAAAACCCTAATTAAGTAATATAAGTAATTTTTTTAACCTTCGTGCGTCGTCGCTGAGGATAACACCATCCAAAAATAAAAATGTCAAAGCCTGTTATCCACTACTGGGCAAAGGCCTCTCATATATTTATACTTATTAAAATAATACCTAAAGAAGAAATCTGTCAATGCTTCGACAAACATCTCAATCTAATTCTTTGCTCTAAAACCATAAATATCTTTAACAAGGTGTCCAAACCGTAACAATTACAATAATAGCTTGCTACTCGTAAAATAAATCAAATAATTACTGTATAGAGTACCTACCCCAGCCCTATTTTACAAGGGGTGTGAGCGCATCAACAGGGGCGACTACAATATGCTTAGTAATGACGTGAAAACCATAAATGGCTTGTTTTTTTTATTATCTTTGATGGCTTGGGATGGGAAAATCTTGTGTTTTTTTTTCGTTAAGCTTATAGGCGCGTTATGCAATACTTATTATGTAACTGAGTATACGATTTATGCCTTATAATGTATAATATTGAAAATACAAGCTTTGGAAATACGATAGAAAGTTGATTGACCTTTAATGCCTATTAAGATTGTTAATTTCATTAGCAATATGAAGGTTAGTACAAAAATATGATTTAAGTATTATAACTATGTACCTATTACCAAAATAGTATATCTGACAACCAAAACGGTAAAAATATCAGTAGGTAGGTACACTGAATCAAATGTCAGTACATGCCTCGCATTATACTACCAAGGTACTACACCATAGACAAGAAAAAAAAAACACTAACCAGCTGATCTAATTCAATCCATTTAATATCACAATCAAGATAAACCAACCACGTGAAGTTTGACAATAGTAACAATGAATCGAGAGGGCTTAATCTACCATCTACAAATAATAGGATAATATCAAAAGACCCTTCTTGACAGGGGATTTTCACCCCTAACACAAAGGCAATAGGAGTGAAGTGTTTTTGTTTTTTTTACGCTGCTTATTTTAATTGTAGAGGCTCTTGACTGCCGTTTTGAGGATTAAAATGGGTTTTTAATTCAGAGGGTTCTGTATATATTTTTATTTAACGCCCTTAGTACGTTGACGGTATCGCATGCGTATTGAGCTTTGCGTAAGGTCTTAGGGGCGATCGAGCTTTAACGCATTGTACCGCAGTTGTACCGCAACGGCATGCGGTAGAGTCTGTCTACTAAGTAAGTTAAACGACATAAACATGTTATAATATTTAATTGTTCATAGAAATATTAAATATTTTCACATGCACAATCCTACCAAAATTATACTCCAGATTATACTACTCCAGATAGCCGCGCCCCACGTTGTACCCACGTTGTACCCGTTCTCGCGGGAATTTCGGGATAAAATGTATTCTATGTGTTATTCTGATGTATAACGTATATTACTGTAAAGTTTCATCCAAATCCGTTTAGTACTTTTGAAAGAGTAGCAAACAAACATACATACATTCTCATACACTTTCGCATTTATAATATTAGTAGGATAGGATGATGTGATGGTACGTCTACCGGTTTACAAATCCCACAAACGCAACCCCAAAAATCCACTTCAAAAACCTCTTGACAACAAAAACAAGATGTCTACCGCTAAACATCAAATAATACGAACACAATTCAACAATGGAACACAACAAAAGGCGCCAAAATAACCATGTAATGACTCTATTCAATGCATCTGCCCATTCAAACGAATAAAAATCTTATCATTTAAGGCATAAAGTCGATAATATCTCAACGATGAAAATGTCTCGAGATTTTTTAAAATTGTGTGTTCTAAATAGAATAGATTTGAAATGAGCAAATGAAGTGTTTGTTAAGTTGGTAAGTCTGATGATTTAAGTAAGTGTTTGAGTGGTTATGGTATGAAGTATGGAGAGTAATAATTTAATAGCCATGCGCGTGACTATGAATTCGGTCTGATATTTTAGCAAGAGAATTCTACAAGACAATTTTGAGGATATTACAATGAAAACCTTTTCTTTGCCACTCTGCTATTTCTAAAGTTTATTCTAATTACTTAGTTACTTTTGATATTTTTCATTCATTTAGAGTAGGTTACGGGCCAACCCCGGTGTCGGAGTTTCTCGATGGACTAAAGGATATAAGTTCGTTAATTTTTTTTTCACGCTCTCTTACTGTCTTAAATACAAAGCGTTGTTTCATAACTTAAATGATAGTCTGTTAAAGATATTCTTGCGGCCAGTAGAAAGCAACATTTTTTAATTTTCCTGTGTCTATTGAGACTGACATTTTGTGTTAAAGTTTACTGGTGTGCGGGCGTAATTTGAGGCATCTCATCCTTAATTGCAATATTAATGTATGGTATGGTAAGTTAACTACTTATTATTAACCAAGCTCTTCTTCAATACCTTTAAAAACTCACCTTAATTCTCACCAATTCTTTACAAAGTCTGTTTATTTTTCACGGGATACTGGACACGCCTAGCGCGTTCTCAGCATCCGACGAACATACGTGTCGACACGCCAGTTGTGTCCTTCAGGTGGCACTGAACGTGTTTATTCTCTAACACAAAATCAAAGAAGTTATGTCACAAAAGCTCAAGGCTGAAAAAAGCTCTCAAGATCAACAAACTAAAAGCATATCAACACATATGATTTAATCGAGTCAGCTGTTGTAATAAATGGTACATGTGCGTAGATAGATCGATATAGTACGAATAATCCTTAACTAGCAATATCCATCGGTAACACCCACATAAATCTGTTATTTTAAGCTTCAAATCTGTTTGCTAAATTTCATTCAAAACCATCCATCCCTCTAAAGGAAAATAATAAGAAAAGTACTTCCATATATTAATATATTCATACATTCTCACAAACTTCGACGTTTATAATATTAGTAGTATTCGTTCGCAGATAGTCAACATTCCTCGAACCCTCCCACATAACAAACGCAATTGTTAAAAACAAGCTGAAAAATGGCGAACTCACACTTCCACCAATAAGAGGCGTTACCCAAAAAGCAACAGACCATCCTCTATTGGTCGATTAAATCTCCTCGTTACCTCACAACCAATCAGCATCGAAAACGGAAGTCAAAGTCAAACTAGTTCCATTTTCGATCTCGTAGCGCGCGCACGCGTCTCGTATTTGGACATTGGCATTTAAAAAAAGAACGTATTTTTAGCGTAATTTTGCAATTTAGCTGACAGTGTTGTTTGTCTGTGGTTGCTTGTCAAAGTTTTAAGAAGAAACTGTTGGAATTTAAATTATTACTGTATTTAGGTTACGTTTCGTCATTAGTGCGTTATTTTTAGAATTTAGCTTGTTAAAACTGTTGTGATGTGAGACGGATCTTAATTTAGCAATACACATGAGTGTGAGTATGCCTTGAGTTGTCTTCCTTAATTTTAAGACTGCAAATTACTTACTGTGATCACCCAGCGTGGAGATAACGCCTAATCACTGCACTGATATTTTCAGTGAGGAAGAGGTCTTTGACATGTAATGAAATATTACAGGACGACTCCTTACTTTTTCCAAGATGGCCATGTTTTATTCAAAAAAATACTTTTATTAAACTTATTAGCTAAACAAATAGCCTTACCGATAATCTGTATTCCTAAAAATAATCTATCTACTATTTTCCTTCTAAAAGTCGTAGTTGTTATACGTATTGTTAATATGTTAATTGTTAATATTTATATTAATATGAAAAGAGGTTAAACAAGCATACATTGATAAATCTATTATATATGTATTTTATTTTCATATTTGCATAAATGTTTTCCATAAATTAATAAATTATCAGATCTCAGTTTAATTACCTATTAATGCTCTTTTAATCAAATTCCTTTACATTCCAATTAATTTTAATTAAAACGTGACTGAAATACATTTTTTATTGACATAATTAGTGATACTTTTGAAAACCGGAAGTTGAGAATGTTAATTGATTTTATTTTTATTATGTTGGGTGTCTGTAATTTGAATTTAACTGAAATTGGAATACCCTCATTTCTAAGCTAATGCCATGAACAAATAAATATGCTTGTTTAAAAGATAAATACTGTTTTAAATATTTACTATCGAACAACTTTTTACTACTTTAGTATGTGAAGGAAGTTTATCTCTTACGATAGTTTACGAGCAAGCTTATTAATTATAGTAGCAGCACACCGCGGTTATACTCGCGTTGTGTTCGTTCCCTGGGAATTTCGGGATGAAACATAGCCTATCTATACTAATATTATAAAGCTGAAGAGTTTGTTTTGTTTGTTTGTTTGTTTGTTTGTTTGTTTGTTTAAACGCGCTAATCTCAGAAACTACTGAACCGATTTGAATAATTCTTTCACTGTTAGATAGTCTATTTATCGAGGAAGGCTATAGGCTACATTTTATCCCGAAATTCCCACGGGAACGGGCACAACGCGGGTAAAACCGCGGGGCGCTGCTAGTAGGCTATAAACCTTCCCGTTGAATGCGGCTATCCGTTACACAAAGATGTATTCAAATCTGGTTGGTAGTTTTTGAGATTAGTGCTTTCAAACAAACAGAAAATAAACAAACTCTTCAGCTTTATTATATTAGTATAGATATTGAATTCGAAGAACTATAATTCTGTAACACGAAGTCGATTTTATATTTTTCCGACGGATCCCGTATACAATAAGTAAAGAATTGAAAATAAAGGAATGAGATGCAAATTGAAATATAAAAAAACAAATGAATTCATAAAGAGCTTTACTAACAAAACTATTATCGTTATAGCTATTAGGATAAGTGTATATAGGTAATTAGGAACAACGTAATATCAAATTTGATGTGATGAGGAAATTAAATATTGTATTATGCTGATCTTTTTCCTTACGTGTGGACGGTCAACCTGACTAATCCTGATGTCAGAGTTATTGAGTCGGCAAAGGCCTCTGACATGGCTCATGTAACGACTACTATTATGTAGAAAATAACCGGGACTGACTGACGGTTTAACGTGCCCTCCGAAGCACGGAATCGTCTTACTTTTCGGGCAATCATTCGGGGATTCAGCCAGCAAATATGCTGATTAAAATATTTTTTTAAAAGCTGCATCTTTGTTATTTTTACCGTTTTCATCTCTAACTTGCAATAATCTCCTTGTGTTGACCAATTCTACTCATCAACGCAATTGTTTTCTGATTCAAAATGCATTCACACGGCAACATAAGAAAAAACAAAAAAACAATTTCAATCAAACCACAGACCAAACATTTCCCAATAAAAAACAAACCAACAAACCTTTTTTAAAGGGCAATTAATAAAAAAAATCAATAAAATTATACTCGAATAACATGTGTTTCGTGTTTTCAAGTTTATTGGGACATTGGATCGTAAGTTTTTGTGTAAAATGGACGGGACACGGCCATTAATTAACATCCCGTAGGGTAAACGCCTCAACTGCGGGTCCGTGCGTTATGCTTTATTTTATATACGTTTGATAAAATCAGGGACAATTTCGTTTTAGGTGTGTTCATTTCAATCCTTTGTCCGAGTTATAAATTAAGACTAGTTACTTAATGTTGTTATAGTAGTGATTTATTTGGATTATCCTTTGATTTACTTATGTAGTTTTCAAGTGACAAGCTAAGTTTGTCTGAACGTAATGTCATTGTGCTTGGTAAGTAACGTGCAACTCGGTCACTACTTGGATTTGTTGATTGTAGCATGTCTATCTGAGCATTACCGTGCTTCGGAGCGCATACAATCATTTTAATGATTAGTTCCTGTTATTTCAATACTTGTCTTAAAACTTGGACGTCAGGGTTGGTCACCAGCTCGAGTCAACTTTAGGATTTTCTCCTGATTGATAAAGTTGCTGAATTCTGTAAATTATAATTTATAATCCTTCACACTATACTGACAGTTTACACCGCCGAAGCTGAGGTCCCTGATACACCTTTTGAGGCAGGTCATGTTAACTTAGTTCTAAGGTACGAGGGGGTTGGGTCTCCCCAACCCCTCGCTGAGGGATGATGGAGCAAAGGCTGTCTGGGGCCAAGTTCTTCATCGACAGTTAGGAGAAAAGAAAAGCACTAAACATGTCCATAATTGCTACAGTTTTGCGGTAATGCGTAATCAATTTCCTGGTCTACTGTTGGTTTGTGATCTCAAACTCGAACCACAAAAATACTAATTGCAATGGTACGTTGAATCCGGCTACGAAAGGAATTAAAAAGTAACTGTTTCATATATGCAAAAACGATATTGCACGATCAAAGTTATTCCCAGGAACGTAATTGTTACGCACATTTTGTATGCCAAGTACCAATTTGCTACCTCCGTGGCGTTTTAAAATTAAAAATACAGTCACCAATAATATTTACGGAATAAATGCATTTCAAAATGTTTGTCATTGAGATAAAATTCGTGATAAAACGTTTGAGCAAAACGAATTTTATTATGCGTGGATATTAACCGTTTAATTTTCATATAAATATTACTATAACGTTCCGCGGTTAGTAAATAAATGAGTACGAAATTCTAATGTAAGAACATGGTAAAGCATTTAGTCCTAACGGTTTTTAATAAATTAAGACGTATTTTTTTCTTATAATGTGTAAAAAAAAGTTTTAGTGCCAAATTAAAGCCTGTTACCCTAACGGAAATCCTTATTATTTTCGCAATGTTGTTAGTAAAATTAAACACTTAACCATGAAGGTTTTATGTAAACGTAAAATAAAGCAACGTACACATGGACCTATAACCGATTATAAGAAAAAAAATGAGGTAGAGTTCAAAAAGTCGAGGATGGAGTGAAAACTCAAAGGAGGTTCTATTAATCAAGAAAAATCTATGAAGGTAGACCACAAAGAGTACATATGTTTTTCAATATAATCTTCAAAAAAGGTCAAAAGCACAGACCACGAATAAGAAAGTAAGAAAAATAGGGTAAAAAAAGCGGCCAAGTGCGAGTCGGACTCGCCCATGAAGGGTTCCGTAGCAGCGAGTAACATAATAAAGAAGTTCTTGAAATAAATGTTTTTTTATTTACATTTGAGTTATTGAATGAATAATCAGTATTTTTTTGCGGTTTACGATTTATGTCGTAAAAAAAAAACTACTAACTAGACCTCGTTCAAACCAATTTTCGGTGTTAGATTACATTGTTATGTACATCATATATTTTTTTTAGTTTTATCATTCTCTTATTTTAGAAGTTACAGGGGGGGGGACACACATTTTACCACTTTGGAAGAGTCTCTCGCGCAAACTATTCAGTTTAGAAAAAAATGATATTAGAAACCTCAATACCATTTTTGAAGACCTACCCATAGATACCCCACACGTATGGGTTTGATGAAAAAAAAAATTTTTTTTTCATTTCTATGTATGGGAGACCCCCCTAAAATTTTATTTTTTTTCTATTTTAGTGTGAAAATATTAATGCGGTTCACAGAATACATCTACACACTAAGTTTCAACAACATAGCTCTTATAGTTTCGGAGAAAAAAGGCTGTGACATACGGACAGACAGACGGACAGACGGACAGACGGACGGACAGACAGACAGACAGACATGACGAATCTATAAGGGTTCCGTTTTTGCCATTTGGCTACGGAACCCTAAAAAGATTGAAAGTATGTAGAGTAAAAAAAAGAAAATCCATTTTTGAACTAATCAAAAAATAATATCAAATGCTGTAAATTATAACGATATTTGGTTATAAACGAAATGCCATCACGTGGCGGGTTATCTTGGAGATCTCGGGACGACAGCAGCTCCATTATTTATATTTCAAACGTTTTAATGTACTATCGGTGAAGTTCGTTTAATTTCAAAATTTAAAAAAATTATTGTAATTTAATAAAGTTATTGCCATGCTTAAAGCTGTTAAAGCTGTAATACTAAAAAGTTATTTAGAGTGTAAGATATCCTTGATATTACTTTGACATTTCATGATACAACATGCAACATTGAAATTATAAAATAACATTATAATTTAGATCATTTTATTATGAGTAGCTGCGTCCCGCGATTTTACTTGCGTTGCGTCCGTTTTGGTAAGAACTTCGGGATGAAAAATAGCCTTTAGCTTTCTATTGAATTTGGCTATCCATGACAAAAATAATTATTCAAATCGGATTGGTAGTTTCTGAAATAAGCGCGTTCAAACAAACAAAATACAAACTATTCAGCTTTGTTATATAGATAACTCTACATAGGTAACTCAGGATAACGATTTTATTTATAAATCTGTCTATGTATACCACCAATTTGGCACAAAACCAGTTCATGATAAGTAATTTGGAATAAAATATCACGTATTTATCCCAGTATTCCTATGAGAACGGATACGACGCGAGAGAAGCTGTAACACTTTGTTCTAGTGAAGTCCTTAAGAATTTATTAACCTTTGACTCAACAAATCTTGCGCCATTTTACATAAAATGTCGCTAAAACAATCTCGACGCGTCGTTATATTTTTGACAGCTGTTATATTTCTGAGTAGGATGTACTGATTTAAAATAATTTGAGATCTCGCGACCTATATTGTTTTGTGACTGGCGGATGTCTTCGTGAATATGTTTGACAAATAATCTGTATTGGATTTTTTTATGAAGCGTGAAAATTTTAATTAACAGACACACTTGCAACGCTCTGCGGTTTTACCCACGTTGTGCCCGTTCCCGTGGGAATTTCCTGAATTTTTATACACATAAAATGAACCTTCCTATTGAATCACTCTATCGACTAAAAAACCGCATCAAAATCCGTGCAGCAGTATTTGAGTTTATCGCGAACAGACAGACACGGTTGGGGACTTTAGAGTCACATAGCGTTTAATATCGCGTAAAGGCTCTAGAAACTTTCCAGCGGTTAAAGTTTACACCGCTTTTTACTAAGGCCCTTTACTTCTTTACTTTCTGAGGTTAGGCCCAAGATTGTATGATCCATTAATCCTTTTCAAGTATCATTATTTGTTAACCTGACAGTACTAAAAAAGTTAGGTGACAAAAATAAAAATTCCGATTTGACATTTCATTGTTATTCCCGTCTCTTTCTCTCAGTCCTTAACGGCAACGAGTAAAAGAGACAAATGATAGTAAACTTGGTATTTATAAGTAATTTTATCATTGACACCATCGTTAGGACTCCTGATGTATGACGGTGATGGTTTAGTGATGTCCTTTCGTTTAAGGATTTTTATCGATAACAACATTTACTTAAAGGGTGACTTTTATACGCTTATTTATTAAATTTTGACCTCAAAACTACAAAAAAAGAACCTCTAACAGATTTTTTTAAAATAACCCATACTATTAACATAGTTAAGAAGTAGAAAGTCCCTAGAAAAGGCAAACAAATATGTCACTTAATGTGTCAGTGCAGTAAAAAGGTTTCTCTTCTCACTGAAATATATAAACCAAAATCTTGGAACTACCACTTAAGATAAAGCAAGTTTGAATAGGATAGTGGCCCACCCTGGTGTACCGGGTAACAACCCTGGTTGTTTCAATCGTTAGACCATGTCGGAGGTCTTTAGGCGGTCTAAAAACTACGATACCAGGGTTGGCCACTAACCTATACGAAATGAATGAATGAATGAATTGTAAAATTGGAATTACGCGAGTAAAGTCACGTTCAAGAACTAGTAGACAATAAGAGCCATATCGCACTAAAACGGGAGCCATTGAAGAAAATAGTTCCGCTCTGTGTTTATGTGCTCATTCTTGGCGGGGACCCAAATAGGTCCACCTTCGTGCACGAAATATTTGAGACAACTTGTGTTTCACGCTTTTGATCGCGGTTTTGGTAACACCGAATTGTCGTTTGAAGTGGACCGCTGGTGCATTTGATTGGGAATTTCGAAATTATAATCATCATTATTTTAAATATTCAGCCTTGCTACACAAAAGTTCACCTCGCCGATTGAAAAGTTGATTACGCGTCAAATTAGGAATTTCAATGTATATTAAAGGCCTCTACCCATTACACCGTATCATACCATGACCGTGCTATGAATGTGTCAGGCAAAAAAATATTCTTTGTTGAAAAGTATGGGACTATGCTCACTAGACCGTTCCGTCACCAACCAACAACGTCGACTATTCTCGATGAGAATATTTTGCCGGTGCTGACACGTTCATAGCACGGTCATGGTATGATACGGTGTAATGGGTAGATACCTTTATATTGAATACAATATTTGTAGCAGTAACATCAAGGTTTGTTCAATCTCAAATCCTAAAGCCTCACGTATGATAAAGCAATGAGAATTACGCGTAATCACCTAGCTGTAATTTTTTTTAACAGCCACTATTTTAATGTCCGTTTCGTTTGTCCGTTTGTCTGTCTGTCATTACTTACTTCACCAACACTGCAATAAAAAATCAATGCCTCACAAACACACCAAGCTACGTGATAACATAATTTATTTTAAATTTTTATTCTGGCCACTCGTAAATCTTTATAGTTCACTTTCGTCCCAAAAACACTTTGCGCAAGTTCTTTAAATAAGTGACAGTTCGTTTACCTCTGTGTTTAGTGCTCGTTTTACTGTGACGTTTCATTTTGACAGCTGTCATTTTAAAATAACTCCAGCTTAGAAGATACATTAGGATTGAGAATGTTCTGTTACAGTTTATTCAACTTCGGAGTTGTAGAGTTGGTTGCTGTTGTGTTTCTGTTTAGTTGTCTATAGTTGAATGATATTTGTAGAGCTTTAGTTCATTACTAGCAGCGCCCCGCGGTTTTACCCGCGTTGTGCCCGTTCCCGTGGGAATTTCGGGAATTTTTTTACATAAAAACCTTCCTCTTGAATCACTCTACCTATTACAAAAAACCGCTTCAAAATCCGTTGCGTAATTTTAAAGATTTAAGCATACAAACAAACAGACACGAAACAGAGACGACTTTATTTTATACTATGTAGTGATAAGTATATAGAAACAAAAATGTTTCTATGTAGTTTCGGTTTGTCTTACCTATAAAAGTAGAAAGAACTCCATCGACAAGAGTCCAGACCTTATGTTTAAAAAGAAAAAGTTAATTCACACACACGTCTTAAATTTAATAAATGCTTATTGGTATTTATAAAATAATGTACTTATTTTTAAGTGCAAAATTCTAATTATGAGTGTTAGCGTATGAACCAACTGAAATAAATAAAATAATATGATTAAACATCACATACAAGTATAAGTAAATTAGAGAAAAAAATGCATAAGAAAAATGCATGCACTAGTTAGTTTCATTTCGTAGTTCTTTTATATTAGCTTACATTAGAATGTAACGTAAAGTAAAGTATTAGCCTGTAATGTCCCACTGTTGGGCAAAGGCCTCTCGTCTCACTGAAGATATCAGCACAGTGAAATATCAGAATGTAACGTTCACTATTAAAAAAAAACTTAATAAATTAAAGTATCGATATCAGAGCCACCCCATCCCTACTTCGCCCCACGTGGCGTCGCGATCTTATCGATAAGCTGTAAACAAATGATTTATCGACAATACCGCGTCACTATTAGTAACGATATCATTTATTTTACTTAGGTTCTCCGGTAAAAAATGAGAGGCTTTCATTTCATTTGTTATTATTTTATCGTCATTCTGCCATCATTTATGAGTTAGCATCTGTAATTGGAAATATACTGACTATTATACTCATCGTCATTTTCAGTGAGATGAGAGGCCTTTGCCCAGTTGAGGGACATTACAGGCTATTACTTTACTTTATACTTATTAGAAGGTTTGTTATTCACTTGGTTCACTTGGTAATACAACTCAATTTTTTTTATTTGCCAACCAAAGACAATCTAAATGAAATCACAACCTTTTTCCACTATACAAAGTGTTGTCCGTGGTAATTTGTATGCGGTTATATAATTAATGAGTCTGTATAATAATATTACATTCTATACCAGCGATAAAACGCATCTACTGTTACGTACTTTTAAAGTTATATCCAAAACAGCATATTATAACATTCCAAATAAACATTTACGCAAGTGTAAAATACTATAAAAACATGCAATTAATATCGACCATTAAACATTAATTTAATATCAAAACCCCATTCGATTTAATATCGGTATCGTCCCATCACTAGCCCACGTGGCGCGATGGCGTCCGATGTTATCGACAAGTTGTAAAATGGAAGATTTATCGACAATATCATGGCGTCACACTGCGAGGCACACACGCCACTATCACTAACATTAACAATTTGTTGTCATCGTAATTACATGGTTTTAATTATAATTTTGATTAGATTATATTTTTTTATAAATGTTACGTTTTAAAAGGTTTTTTTTGTAATTGAAACTTTTTTGTGGTGTCATGTTTTTTTAACCCTTTTACTTTTATACATGGTCTAGGCTAAAGGCTCAATGACGTTAATAAAGATGGTATCTTAATTACTGTACTGTAATCGTTTATTGGGGTTAATTATGTGCAGTGGCTGTACATTTTTATTTGCCTGTATTCACTTCACACTTCGCTGTCCTATCTTTGTTAATGACCTCCTTTTTACGCTTTATAAAAGACTTTTTAAGTAAAACTAAAATTATTTTCCTCCTTTACAGGTAACCATCGCAGCAAAACAGACAGAAAACTAAAATGAGAAAAAAGAGAAAACCAATTAAAATAAAATAAACAAATTCATACTTTTAAAATAAACAAGCATTTAATTTTAATGAATAATTATTTGAAGAAAAAATAGTGTACTGGCAACCAGACAGAGACTGGATTTATAAAGTAAATAAAAAGAAGTTTTTATTTGTACAACACAAAGATTCTTTTTCCGAAAACCGAACACAAATAAGTAATCGCCGCTTTAAAAGGTGATCTCTTTTGTTTAAACATTTTTGGGACTGCTGCCTCCGATGTTTATTTAGCTGCCTTAAGTTATTTAAAAAACATTCAAATAACAAACGGAACCGCATTTACCGTAAAGAAAGTTTGCTTTCCATGAATAGTGTTTAATCAAAGACAATAGATTCAATTAAATTTTTTAATCTGTGTACCCGAAGCCGTCACATGAAATGTCAGTGTCAAAAAGAGGCGGGAACTTGTGAAAAGTTTTCATGTGTAAAAAGTTTGGATTGAAGTGTTTGTTTTTGTAAAGTGTGTGAGGTTATTGTCAAAGTGGCCGGAGACGAACATTTGGATATGTTGGGGGGCGCGGAGTGGGGGCAGCGCGAGGCGACCCCCCCTAGAGACGCCCCCCTGCCGAGCTTCGGGTTCACACAGGAACAAGTGGCATGTGTGTGCGAGGTTAGTCACTAATATCACGACGTTAAAATTTATAGATGTAATAAGTATAGGTAACTATAATAGTCATCCCATGAAAATGTTAAGTTTACTTAGAACCTTAATTATTATAATCAAGCTTCTATACCTCCAATCTCTATTATATTTGACATTTAAAGAATTGACTGCACTATTTACAAAAGCCCCCACTGAGATACTACACATGATTTTTTCATGCGGTTTACACGAAAACTTAGAACAATTCACGAGAATGGTGTTAAGTTGCATTTTATCCCAAAATTCTTTCGGGAACGACTACAAAGTGGGTTAAACTGCAGACCACAGTTTTGATAAAACTAAACGACGTGTGTGGTGTTTAATGATGGTAACACATTTAATTAACACCAAATTATTAATCCCGGCATGAAGTGACGTTCGCAACTCAGCGGGTGTTTGTTATGTATTGTTTAACGAACTGCGTGTGAGCGCCAAATAACTGAGTGCATGATTGAGAGCACCACGGGCAGTATAAACATTTTATTAGATTTAGAAGATTGCGATATGGCAACACAATTCAGTATTACAATAGGTTAAAGGTTATGTTAAAATTTGTTTTGCGATCGCATTCGAAGGATCGCATAGATTGCGCCCAAGATAAGAGCAATAAACCACGGTTCCTGTAAAGGGGCTGAAACGTCAGATAAATATGTAAAAAAAAGCGAAGTGTATCCGTAAATGTAGATTCAATTCCAAATGAATAAGTACCTATTGTATTCAAAGTTTCTACCGGAAATTTTCTAATGTTTTTAAAGAAAATAATATTCAAACTTAACATCTCTAGATGGATTGTCTTTGGTCGGATGTTAAAAATCATTCAGCCATGTTACTTTGCATTTTACAAACATCTAACTACATTACTACGTGAATGTCGCTGCATCTAAATGGGTACAGTTTCAATGTTTTGGCTTTTTAAGTATGTAATAAAAAATAATATATTTCTACTCAACGTGAACTTTGACCCTTCGTTGAATCTATACATTAAACTGGCAGCGCCCGGTGGTTTTACTCGCATTGTATCGTTCCTGTTAAATTTTTGCCATAAAAAGTAGTTACAAACCTTCTTCTCGAATTACTTTATATATACACTAGCAGCGCCCCGCGGTTTTACCCGCGTTGTGCCCGTTCCCGTGGGAATTTCGGGATAAAATGTAGCCTATAGCCTTCCTCGATAAATAGACTATCTAACAGTGAAAGAATTATTCAAATCGGTTCAGTAGTTTCTGAGATTAGCGCGTTTAAACAAACAAACAAACAAAACAAACTCTTCAGCTTTATAATATTAGTATAGATACGTGGTTTTGCCCGCATTGTGCCCGTTCCCGTAAGAATTTCGGGATAAAAAATAGCCTATAACAACCTTCTCGTTGAACGTGGCTATCCATTACAAAAAGAATTATTCGAATCGGATTGGTAGTTTCTGAGATTAGCGCGTTCAAACTCTGCAGCTTTACAATATTAGTGAAACTGTTCAATCTATACCTACTAATATTATAAAGATGTAAAATTTGTAAGTTTGTTTAATTGTTTGTATGTTCGGGCTAATCTCGGGAATTACCAGTCCGATTTGAATAATTATTTTGTTATAGATAGCCACATTCAACGGGAAGGTTATAGGCTACTTTTCATCCCTAAACTCCCACGGGAATAGACACTACGCGGGTAAAACCGCAGGGTGATGCTAGTCTACACTCATATTATAAAGAGGAAAACTTTCTTTGTTTGGTTGTAATGAATAGGCTCAAAACTACTGGACCGTTTTTTAAAATTCTTTCACCATTCGAAAGCTACATTAACCACGAGTAACATAGGCTATTTTTCATCCCTAAACTCTCACAGGAACAGACACAACGCGGGTAAAACCGCGGGGTGCTGCTAGTATTTAATACAATCTCCAGTTAAGTAAGCAGTTATTCTAAATAGTATAAACTTACAATAATATTACTACATTGTAACGGTTCACCAATGGCGGTTATTCTTGGAATGAGATTGCTGACTTCCAGTTATTTGCATTAACTAAACAATATACAAACAATGTGGGAGTTACTTGCACTGCCCCGTAGTTCTACTCGATTTGTACCCGTTCTTGTGGGAATTTCGGGTTAAAAAGTGGCTTTGTACGTTCAAAAGTCCTTTGGGGCCAAAACTGAATAAAATATCGGATAGGTACTTGTTTCTTAAGTTTCAACAATACTCATTTTGAATAGACATTAGGTACATCATTACCTCAGAAATCATTACATGTCAAAAATCATAATGATTGTTGACTTTATATCCAAACTAGCAGCGCCCCGCGGTTTTACCCGCGTTGTGTCCATTCCTGTGGGAATTTCGGGATGTAAAATAGCCTATGTTACTCGTGGATAATGTAGCTTTCGAATAGTGAAAGAATTTTTAAAAGGGTCCAGTATTTTTTGAGCCTATTCATTACAACCAAACAAACAAAGTTTTCCTCTTTATAATATTATTGTAGATTAAGTCCATGGTTTAAAGATAAATAAGTCTGACTGCGATAGATAGATATCTAACAATCACAATTATTAGTCGATCTTTGTTTTAATAACCCGGGTATTCTCGGTAACCACCCCTTCGTAACTGCGTAACCACGGCATTGGTTGCCGCAACCCTCTACCACGCCCTTCGTAACCGGATATCCGGTACCGTTGCCTTGGTTACGCTGTATGTTTTCGTACTTAGGCAAATGTTGCTCTAACCGATTTGTGAAAAAGAAGGTGCTGTTTTGTTTAATGGGTATGAGCAAAAATATCGCATCTATACTAATATAATAAAGCTGAAAAGTTTGTTTGAACGCGCTAATCTCAGAAACTACCTATCCGATTCGAATAATTCTTTTTGTAATGGATAGCCACATTCAACGGTAAGGTTATAGACTATTTTTCATCCCAAAATTTCCACGGGAACGGGCACAACGCGGGTAAAACCGCGGGGCGCTGCTGGTACTTACATATAAAAATGCAGTTCCAGCTCTACCAAATCAATAAAACATCCAAATAAGAAAACCCGCCAATTTTCAAAATCCATCCCCAAAGTCCAAAAGTAATCACAAACTCACCCCTGCCGCTAATGGCCACCGTATCAGTTACAGGGGGTGGCATATATATAATGGGGTAACCTGCGCCACGTCCGTAATACAATTATTATAATAACGACCTTTAATTATATGGAAATTTGCAAATTAAAAGCTGCCTGAGTGGGTTTTAATCTGACTTTAAAATTGTATGTTTTCAATTAATCTATTTTTTGTCTAGATCCTTGGTTGGAAAGTGCTTTAATCCTAATGAGGACCTATCTTAATTAGACTGATTTTTGTTGCTGTAAATAGGATGATAACACACCTTCTCATTTAAATAAAATGATTCTTATAAATGACTAGCGCGCTCCGTGGTTTTACCCGCGTTGTACCCGATCCCGTGGGAATATAAGAACCGCTCGACCGATTTTGTGCAAACGTCACATGAACCATTTACTAAATAGTCCGAACAAAGCCTAAACATTTGGTTTGGATAGGTGAGAGGAGAGTTCTTGAGTTATAAAATTACAACGAAAAGTGTCATTGATTTAGAGCTTTGAGGTATAAAAACGTACATTATAAAATAAAAGAAACGAGATCTATCACCTGGGTTTAAAATCATGTTTTTAGTTTAAAACTGAAGTTAGGAAAGTTTTATTAACCTTCTAATTATTTAGAGTTTGCCTAACTTGTTAAAACTGTTAAAAATATTAATGAAAATCGGTTTTAAGAATGGGACCACTCAATAATTATAATCCTTGAAAACAATACAATAATTTCGCCAAATCAGCCCCCAAGCTTGATTTTAAAACAACTCAAAAATGTAGAACGATTGTTTTTAAAATCTGCAATATTGATATAGGACCGGATGTACCATGTGCGGCAGTGCTGGACAAATAGTGATGTTTGTTACCACCGGGATTGACGAGGGTCGGGGTCAAAAATAATAATATTGTCTCTGGTTATTGTCTGTCGGTCTGTGGGGCTGGTGTATGTTGTGAGAAGGAAGATAAGATAGTTAAGATTAGTTGATTAGTTGATTTTGGGTGAAAGGAATTTACAAACCCATTAAATCGATACTCAATTATTTGACACTAGCAGCGCCCCGCGGTTTTACCCGCGTTGTGCCCGTTCCCGTGGGAATTTCGAGAATTCTTTTACATAAAAACCTTCCTCTTGAATCACTCTACCTATTACAAAAAACCTCATCAAAATCCGTTGCGTAATTTTAAAGATTTAAGCATACAGACAGACAAACAGAAGATAAACAGACGCGACTTTGTTTTATACTATGTAGTGATTAAAAATCAGTCATTATATTTCTTCCATCCTCAAAAGACCATTAAAATTGACAACTATAAATTTTTGTGGTCCTTGTTAGTTTAGGTAAATACTGATTTCTTAGAGTTTAGCGAACACTATTCATTTTGAATTTAAACTACTTTTATTTACCACTAGTCGCGCAACACAGTGTTGCACCCGCGTTGTACCCGTTGCCGTGGGAATTTCGGGATAAACTGTTTCCCATGTGTTACCTATACATATAACGTAAAGTTTCGTCTAAATCCTTCCAGTAGTTTTTTCGTGAAACATTAACAAACATCATCCATCCTCACAAACTTTCGCATTTATAATATACATCAGACTAACACATGGGCTACATTTTATCCCGAAAATCCCGCGGGAACGAGCACAACGCGGGTTACACCGCGGGACTATTATAAAATAAAAGCGAAGCGCATCCATATTCTAAGAAGAACTTACCATGGCCCCATCTACCAATCCGTCAACTCCGTTCCCCAGGTACTCCAACAAGCTGGCAACATCGAGCGCCTGGGGCGGTTCCTCTGGTCCCTCCCCGCGTGCGAGCGCCTCCACGCGCACGAGTCAGTCCTCAAAGCCAAGGCCATGGTAGCCTTCCACCGAGGGAACTTCAAGGAGCTGTACAGACTGCTGGAGTCGCACACGTTCAGCGCACATAACCATGCGAAGCTGCAGAACTTATGGTTGAAAGGTAGGTTTTCATTGACAATATTTAGAGAAACTAAAATCAGCGTTTTCAATCGAACAAAAAACAAGTTTTATAATATTTGATCATTCCATCCTTTAAATAGGTTAGTGGCCAACCCTGGTGGAGGTTTTAGACCGTCTAAAGACCTGACATGGTCTATAAAATTAGTATAGATTATCAGACCCTTATCTTGTGCAGCGCACTATATGGAGGCAGAGAGGTTGCGAGGGCGGCCCCTGGGCGCGGTGGGCAAGTACCGCGTGCGCCGCAAGTTCCCGCTGCCCCGGACCATCTGGGACGGCGAGGAGACCAGCTACTGCTTCAAGGTAAGCAGCGAGGCAATACCACCGGCGGTGTCTAAAGTTAAAGCGAACTCTACTCATATGTCTTTTTTTTTGTTGTAATTTCACCCAAATCTTTTGTGTTGGGCCAGTTTTCGGTCAAACAGTCAACACCTAAGTATTACAGAAGACAAGACAAGTCTTCTGTGAGCACGGTTCCTGCAAGGGGCCGAAACGTCAGATAAAAATGTAAAATAAAATCGAAATGTATCCGTAAACGTAGTTTCAATTCAAAATGTGTTTTCAAGTAGTGTTTGCTTAAACTTGAGAAACCAACAGTGTTTTAGTTGAACAGCATTTATGAATAAGGTTCTAAAACTTCTCTTTACCTTTAGGAGAAGTCCCGGTCGGTGCTCCGAGACTGGTACCTCCACAACCCGTACCCGTCGCCGCGCGAGAAGAGGGAGCTGGCTGAGACCACCGGACTCACCACTGTACAGGTATTTATATACATACTAGCTGTGCTCCATGGTTTCACCCGCAGCGCCCCCGTTCCCGTGGGAATGTTGAGACTTATATTCCTTATTTTTCTTATATTACCTTGTCCTACATTAAGGAACACATTAAAAATGGAATCATCCAATTTGGTGCAGTCGTTCTGAAGTTATGCGCTTAGCAACAGATTCAGCGATTCATTTTTATATTATAGATATTACACCCGGCGGTGTTACCCGCGTTGCACCCGTTTCCGTGGGAATTTCGGGATGAAAAATAGCCTTCCCGTTGAATGAGGCTATCTATTACAAAAAGAATTATTCAAATTCAAAGAAACAAACTTACTTTTACCTCTTTATAATATTAGTATAGATGTGTGAAGATAATTAGTTGAAAAGTTTTAGATGATATACATACAATTTCATAAAAAAATATTATGATTTACTAGTCGCGTCCAGCGGTTTCACGATAAATTTCGAGAATTTCAAGATAAAATGTATCCCATGTGTTATTTTGATGTATAACCAATATTACTTTAAAGTTTCATTCAAATCCGTCCAGTAGTTTTTTGGTGAAAGAGTAACGAACATACATACATCCTCACAAACTTTCGCATTTATATAGTTGTGTCCCGTGGGTTACCCGTTTAATACCCGTTCCCGAGATACGAATTTGGACCTTAATTTGTATCAAAATAGCTAGTAAAAAAGCTTTTTCCTTATTAAAGTCGCGAATCCTACAATATTTCCGACACTATTTCAATCCCACTCTGCTGATTAGCTAGCTACAATAGTAATGCGATAGTGTCTCGGGAAGCGTCCGTCTAGGTGTCACGTTACACTGACCACAAAGATGTACTCGCTATATGTAGTCACCCGGGTTTACACGCCATGGCGGTGGGAAACAATTCACTAACATTATATGAGTAAAGTATTACTGCCTTATAAAACACTGTTAGTGAGTGTTATGTCTCTTTCGCTCTTTCGCAAATAGCGTATGTCAGAAATTGACAAACCATTTGATAGCTAAAGTAGCGTTTATGAATAAGACCCTTAGCCTGTAATGTCCCACTGCTGGGCAAAGGCCTCTCATCTCACTGAAGCTATCAGTACAGTGAGGAGAATGTAATTACCACGCTTGCCTAATGCGGGTTGGTGATCTCAAACCCGAGCCATGTTTGAAAAGTAGGAAACATGTTTTATAAACGTTAATAATCTACACTATACTGATGTCTTCGGTGAGATGGGAGGCCTTTGTCCAGCAGTGGGACATCACAGGCTACTTTACTCTTATAATGTTAGGGAATTATTTCCCACTCATTACTTGATTCTGTGGCCGATATAGGCATTTTTTTCAAACGTTACAGCGCGTTTCGTTGGGCTCATTGAAATGTCTGTCCCGGTTGTTTTATCGCTACTATCTCGGAGAGGATAATTTAATGTTATCTATTTATTTCAATTGACTTTAATTTCATTTTCAGGTTTCAAATTGGTTCAAAAACAGAAGACAGAGAGACAGACAAGCGGAACACAAAGATAGGTGAGTGGAGCATTCAATATTTTTTTGATAATATGTAAATACTAGCATCGCCCCGCGGTTCCACCCGCGCTGTACCCGTTCCCGCAGGAATTTCGCGATAAAAAGTAGCCTATGTCCTTTCTCAGGCTCTGGACTAACTGTGTACCAAATTTCTTTCAAATCGGTTCACTAGTTTTGGCGTGAAAGCGTAACAGACAGACAGACAGAGTTACTTTCGCATTAATAATATTAGTTAGGATATATTGACACTTTCATTTTAAAGTACATTCTCATTTATTGGTTGATCCGAATTTTAATGGGGTGTTAAAATCGAGTGGAAAATTTTACTAATTACGATACATATAGGTACACATTCGTTTTGACAATTCCACTCCTCAGAATCCAAGACTATAGTTCCGCTAACTGTAACACTTTAAATGATAAATATACACCCGGACAAATTCACTCACGGTTAATTAGACCCAAACTAAGCTCCAAGCTTGTAATATGGAATCTAACTCACTGATACTACTACATATACATACACAAATACTTTATCTTATATATAAAATTCTCGTGTCACAATGTTCGTTCCCGTACTCCTCTGAAACGGCTTGACCGATTCTCATGAAATTTTGTGAGCTTATTGAGTAGGTCTGAGAATCAGCCAACATCTATTTTTCATCCCGAAATTCCCGCGGGAACGGGTACAACGCGGGTGAAACCGCGGGGCGCAGCTAGTAAGGATATATAATTGACACCCAGACGTCGTCAACAACTATGTCTTCACATATAGACTCCGTTGAATCGAACCCGCAACCCCCGTAACACAGTAAGCGCTCTCACTGCCACTGTGCCAACGGGCTTGTCTCTTGTAATTATACTTTATCCTTCCATTCCTACGGGATATTTCAATTACCTGAACTAAACCGAGGACAATACAACCTAAATACCTAATTCATTGTTTTGTAACGCCACAATGGACTGACAGAGCGATATCTGATATCTGTGTCAAATTGTTTCACCGGCTGTGGAATGGAGGTTACGATTCGGCAATTTTTTTGCAATATGACATTTTTTTTGTTATTAAAATGTTACAGCGATATTATTATGACTTTGATCCGTGTTTTTTTTTGTTAGGTATAATTAAAATACTTAGTTTTAGGAAAAAAATTAAGTCTGTAAAATAAAAGGTACAAGAGATAATACATATAGTTTAAACGTACTCACACGGGTTTTTTCGTGTTAGAAAGTTAATAAAGCAAGTAATAACTTACTTTTTATTTCCCGATGTTTCGAGGGGATTGCACCTCTCGTGGTCGCGGGTGAACTCTAATACCTACATATTTACTAACTGACCCGGCAAACTTTTTTTTGCCTTGCTTAGGGTATGAAAAACAAAGAGCCGATTCTCATTCCTTTTGAATTTGAATATAAAATTTCATTAAAATCGGTCAAGCCGTTTCGGAGGAGTATGGTAATTAACATTGTGACACGAGAATCTACACTATATCTACACTAATATTATAAAGAGGAAAACTTTGTTTGTTTGGTTGTAATGAATAGGCTCAAAAACTACTGGACCGTTCTTAAAAATTCTTTCACCATTCGAAAGCTACATTATCCACGAGTAACATAGGCTATTTTTCATCCCGAAATTCCCACAGGAATGGACACAACGCGGGTAAAACCGCGGGGCGCTGCTATTTTATATTAAAGCCTTTGCCGTGAATCTTGGTCCTAAAGTACTATAAATACTTATTTAAATACCAAAATTAGCGAAATCGCTTCCGCCATTTTCAATATTAGCAAGACTTACGAACAGCGATTGATTTTAATATGTAAATATACATTAACAATCCTAGCGTGTTCTCATGAGAATTTCCGCACGAAAGTTATCCAATGAAATCAAATTTATTTATTTATAAGTCAATAACTAATATCTTATTCTGGTTCAAATAACATAATCGTTTCAATTTCTAGAACCTCTATACAAAAACAACATTTTATTGACATTTTATCGATTTCAATAATGTAAGACACTAAATAAAACCAAAATATGTCATTCAACGTAAAACCCATTACATTTAGACCACCAAAGTTACAATAACATAATACCACATTTTATCCACTCGAGTAATAAATTCACAGCGTTTCATATAAATATATATAATAATATAACTTGTCTGTTTGGTGGCTTCGTGTAACCCGATATTCTATAGCACTTAAGTACATCCCTGGGTAAAACAGTACAAACCAAAATATACCTTATAATCCAAACTTTAAAGGTCAAAATACGTTGTTGATTGAAAAGTGTATTTATAGATAGGCGAAAATCGATTCTATTTTGTTAGCAAGATAGTCGTTATTACGTTTTTAGGTTATTTTGTAATTTTTATTTAGTTTTCTGCTTTTTTTTGAGTTTAATTAATTTTGACAAGCTTGATATTTTTGATCAGTTTTGTCTGATGGGTTTGTTTATGGCTTTATTTACCCTTCGTTTGGGGTAGGTATCCCCTAGCAAGAAAAAATATGGATGGAAAATAAGACTATGTCTGCCCTGAAACTCTATATATCTAATACATATCTTCTCTATAATATATAAAAATAGCAGCACCCTGAGGTTTTACCCGCGTTGCGCCCGTTACCGTAGGAATTTCGGGATGAAAAATAGCCTATAACCTTCCCGTTGAATGTGGCTATCCATTACAAAAATAATTATTCAAATCGGCCTGGCACTTTCTGAGATAGAGATGAGATTAGAAAACTTCATTCATTTATTTCGAATAGATTAGTGGCCAACCCTGGTGTTGAAGTTTTAGACCGCCTAAAGACCACCGACTATCCAGACAACCTAAACTAAATCTCAAACACACAACCTATCACCATCACAATCGGTTAGAAACACAAAGTCTGTCCTTATTTAGCTATTTCTGTTGTTAGAAAGAGAAGTGCAGTCTGTTAGAGCGAAACGGGTGTATGTAACATGATACGCGCACATCTGCGGCCTAAAAGCGGACAGGGATGCATTGAGGCGGATATTTTTAATATAAAATGGTTTCGTCATTTATTTTTACTTACTTAGTGCGGCCCTTAGTGTTTTTTAGGTTTGTGAGAATTGAGGTTTGTGAGTACTAGAATTGTAAATGTGATGGTTTTGTGGATTAAAAGTAAACTAAGTAAGTTCGTGTAGTCGCCAAACTTAGTGTCGGAGTTTTTAGACCGCCTAAAGGCCTCGGACATGGTCTATCGATTGAAACAACCGGGACAGACAATTTAACGTACTCTCCGAAGCACGGTAGCGCTCAGTTAGAAATGCCACAATTGGTTACCCATCCAAGTAGGGGTCGAGCTGCACGTTGCTTAACAATCGCAATGAGCTAACATCGCTTAGTCCAACTACGCCATAGATAGATGAAGATGGGGGATATCTAGGCTAAATCTATACTAATATAATAAAGCTGAAGAGTTTGTTTGTTTGAACGCGCTAATCTCAGAAACTACCAATCCGATTCGAATAATACTTTTTGTAATGGAAAATACTAATATAAAATACTAGCAGCGCCCCGCGGTTTTACCCGCGTTATGTCGATTCCTGTGGGAATTTCGGGACGAAAAATAGCCTATGTTACTCGTGGATAATGTAGCTTTCGAATGGTGAAAGAATTTTTAAAAACGGTCCAGTAGTTTTTGAGCCTATGCATTACAAACAAACAAAGTCTTCCTCTTTATAAATATTAGTGTAGACTACGAGTCTTTATCTCCAAATATTTATCGGAAATAGGTACACAGTGAGTAAAACCATGGACAACAGCTACTTAGTTTATAATAATAAGTGAGTTTTAAAACAACTTCTCTTTGTATTATTATCAGGAGCTTATGATCCGTGGACCGTGAATTTCCACTTCACCTAACAAATAGGATTAGGCAAAAAACACAATCAAAAATGATCTAGCATTGTTTATTTTTGGGAAAAAAGTTTTTCGGTAACTTTATACTCTTTAATGACAGGTAGTTTTTAAACCGACTTTGTTAAAAGCGTAGTTCGATTTTAATTTTTGTTAGGAAGTACATTTTATTATTACTTAATTAGGTGCTTGAGTAAATGGTTAGATTAAAATAAATATCCATAGTTACACTTTATCTTAGTCCTAGTAATATTATAAATGCGAAAGTTTGTGAAGATGGATGTATATATGTATGTACGTTTGTTACTCTTTCAGGAAAAAACTACAGAAAGGATTTGGATGAAACTTTACAGTAATATAGGTTATACATCAGAATAACACACGGGATACATTTTATCCCGAAATTCCCCAAGGAACGGGTACAACACGGGTGAAACCGCGGGCTAGTCTTACAATAAATCGATGGCATCGATGAGATCTATTTCATCTATTTGTTTGTGATTACGTGTAGTGAATTCCTCCTCGCTGATCTTCAGTGAGATAACTTTAATCTGTAGTGTCTTATAGAACGACTAACCCCCGCGGTTTTACCCGCTTTGTGCCCATGGGATGAAAAATAACCTATAACCTTCCCGTTGAAAGTGGCTATCTATTACAAAAAGAATTACTTATTCAAATCGGACATATATTTCTATATTAGTTCGAACATACAAACTAACTTACATATTTAACCTCTTTATAATATTAGTACAGATAGTACTTTACATTAAACTAACTAAAATAAATCAATGGTGAAATTTCTTTAAACAGTAATAAGACAACAAAAGTCGTGGTCAGCAACTAGTCAAAAATGACCAAGCTTAACAATACACTTCCTTTTTGAATCCGGTTAACTGGGCCGGTGTCAAATTACTTTATTTTAAGGAGGGTCAAAATTCAAACTTCATTCACAAATTAAAAGTACAGGAGCGGCCTGTAACATTCTATTGCAGGACAAAGTTATTAAAAATTAACTTTCAATCTATACTAAAATAAAATAAAAAGTAAAGGGCCCACTGCTGGGCAAAGGCCTCTCATCTCACTGAAGATATCAGTACAGTGAGGAGGAAAAATAAAATAAGTATGCTGATAACCTATTTAAACCTGCACAGTATCCTCCGTTCGTATCAAACGCACAACCTCTCTCTCGGTCGCCGGGCAAGGTGTCACGTTACAACAGGGGCGTGCTGTCGTTGCGTATACATCAAATGTATTCTGGTTCATTAATCTATTGGAAGCGGGAAAAAATGGCCGCCATTGTACAGATAATAAAAGGAAAACGGGCTTTTTGAAGTTAATGTGTTTAAGAGATATTTAGACTGTACAATACTGTATCTCGATTTGAAATTAGTTAGACTAAGTCCAAGTTACTGTCCAAACGTATAGGTGGTCTAGGTGGTATGTACACTTGTCTAAGACTGAGGTCCCGGGTTCAATTCCCGGGTCGAGCGAAAACATGTTTATTTGAGTAAATACGTTTAATCATCTAACGCGATACAGACCCGTTTCATTTAGTATAATGAACATGTTTTCTACTTTTCAAACATGGCTCGGGTTTGAGATCACCAACCCGCATTTGGCAAGCGTAGTGATTATGCCTAATCCTCCTCACTGTACTGATATCTTCGGTGAGATGAGAGGCCTTTGCCCAGCAGTGGGACATTATAGACTTTACTTTCCAATAATGCACAGTGGTCGTTTGAATATACATATATACAAGTTTGAATATGACATGGTTCTAACTATGCACAAGCATCAATTGAGATGTAGACTACCGTACCGTTATAACAATAACTAACAAAATTATCTGTCAATCCCCAGCGGCGGCACGGGAGACAAACAGCTGGAGTCTTCAAGCGAGTCGGAAAGCGAGTCGGGCGCGTTGCCGCTGGCGCCGCACGCCGCGCCGCTGTACCCGCTGTACGAACACCCGCTGGCGCATCTGCAGTACCACCACACGTGAGGCTCGGCGGTACATGTGCACCTACATACATACTCGTCAAGTTTGGCTTCAAAAAGGTATACCGGAAAATCAAAGGGGGTAATGAGGGGTAAAGTTGTCAAATTTAATAAGTTAACTGGGGTAGACTATTTTAATTTAGATACAGTTGTCAAATTTAACAAATTAATAGTAAGAATTAAAATTGTCATTTTGAATTCAAACTACGTTTACGGATAAACTTCGCTTTTATTTTACATTTTATTCGTTTCGGCTCCTCAACAGGAACCGTGCTCACAGAAGACTAGTCTCTGTATCCATGAACGTAGTTTCAAATCAAAATTGGTGAGAATACTTGACGGGTGAGGAGTAAACAACTGTCAACTTTAGGCAAAGTTAATTTGTGGGTTCAATTGACAATTTAGGGGTGCAGTTTGGCAAGTTGGGGTACAGTTGACAACTAACTGGGTACAGAACAGAAAATAATTTATAAGTACAGATAAAATATCCTTGAGTACAGTTCATTAGTTTTAAATTCAAGTTTAGTTTTAAAAGCAATTCAATTAATATTCAGAATAGTAAAATAGCACATTTAAAAAAAATGCACAATGTCCTACATAAGAAAACACTATTAAAATAATTTTATCTATTCAAGTATTTGTACAGTTTAATGATTATAAAACTTTATAGTCAGACTACCATTTCAGTAAAACAGACTTACTAATAAAAAGTTATCCAAAGTACAATGGACTTATTCACAAACGCTATAACAGCATTTTAACTACCAAATGGTTTGTCCCTTTCCAACATACACAAATTTTACAAAGAGTAAAAGAGACAAAACACTTTCAAAGTCAAAGTCAAGTATTTTGTTCAGTTTCGGCCACAAAGAGGCTCTTTTGAACCTACCACACATTTCAAATTAATTATCCCTTTCCAACATTCACTATTTTCCAAAGAGCAAAAGAGACAAAACAATTTGAAACAGTGTTTCACATATAAAGCGTTCACTTAAAGAGCGTTTTTTAATAATGTCAAATGAAATGTCACCCCATACTACAAAAATGTTGCCAACGTTCTGTTTGTAAAATATACCGAGGATAAGTTTTATTAGTATCACTGTTAAAATTTAACAATATTTAACAGTTTACAGATGAACAATAAATTTGTAATATAACACATTGTATTGTATGGATACTTTACACTGTCTATTTTCTATAATGCATACAATTATAAATATAAAATGTATAAATTTTTATTTGCTTTTATAAGTAGGTATCACTTTTAGACAGACTTCATTATTTTATTTACTTAAATAAAAATTAAAACTAAGTCAAAATTGAGATCTCGCACCCACGTATATTTTTCAGTACAATAGTATAACTTCGAGTTCCTGCGGGAATTTTGGGATAAAACGAAGCCTGTAGCCTAACATCTATTAAGATTTCAAGAAGACGGCTTTAGTCTATTTTTTATCCCGAAATTCCCGCGGGAACCGGTACTATATGTGTGACATATAGAGATATTGTAGTGTTAATAATTGACTATCATAGACAAAATAAAATATATTAAATACGATTTAGGTATCCAAGTTTTTAGCGTTTTCAAATCAAATGAAGCTACTTAATAAACTGTTTATTAAGTACTAGCAGCGCCCCGAGGTTTTACCCGCGTTCTACCCGTTCCCGTGGGAATTTCGGGAATTTTTATACATATAAAACTTCCTCTTGAATCACTCTATCTATTAAAAAAAACCGCATCAAAATCCGTTGCGTAGTTTTAAAGATCTAAGCATACATAATATCTAAGAGACAGCGGAAAGCGACTTTGTTTTATACTATGTACCTAGTGAAGCTACGTTTGATAGGATAGGATTGGATTGAACAAAGCAGTATAGCGTAGCTTTGCTCTGGTCGAAGGCACTTATAACTATGATTTTCATTATTGGAGTGAGTGCGAGAAATTAAAAATATATAATAATAAATATTTGTGATTTAAAATGGCTTCCTGTTTCTGACTGGTTTATAATTAGGTTTTGTATATTTATGTATTTCTAATATAATTTAATTTAATAACGTTGTTACGAAAAGAACTAGATTTATTGAGACAGAGCATTTTTTAAGTATTTAATAACATTTTCATAACATATCATGATAAAAACAATTTCAATTTAACATTTTATGCTTTTAAACTCTGCAATTTCAAATAAACAAATATTTAATTTAATTATTTTATAACAAATTAATAACATTCAGTTCTTTTCATAACAAATAAGTAAAAAGTAGATATTACCTACCTACTACATATACACAAAAACTCGGCTTATATACCGATGAAACATAATATAAAATTGAATATAACCTACTATTAACTTTATAACATGATATTAAATGTTATATCATGTTTAATTAACGTTTGGAAATTGCTTTTCAAACGTGTCTCAGGTATAAGGAAGCGCTTCCATTAAAGAAGAGTGGACCAATCACAACGCATTGACATTGTCAAAATCTTTTCGAAATGCGTTATGATTGGTCAGTTGAGCTCCGCACAGCTCCGCTCCGCTCTGCTTCAATCGAAACGAACCCTAAGATCATCAACCCGCAGTAGAGGCGCGTGGTGATTACGACATCCACTGTACTGATATCTTCAGTGAGATGGGAGGCCTTTATCCTGTAGTGGTAGTTACAGGCTTTTCCGTTATAATAGTGTGCTCTGCCATTGCTGTTTTTGCAATACACTACATTAATTAGAATAGTATTGTGTATTTATTTTTAGCCTTTTGCTCTGCACTGGTATAATACAGGCAAAAATAAATATTTATGACTTATTTATGACTACAGCAACTTAATAAAATAATATTAATCTTAATACATTTTTATTAATAACATGTTATGAAAACATTTCACTGAATTTGTTATATAACAAAATATAAGTTAACAATTATTAATAGGAGAATTAACCAAATGTATTTTTCATTTATTAGATATAATTAGTTAAGTATAATATTAATTTAATATTTATTTTAAGGGCGTGATTAATTGTATAAATATTAGTTATTAAGTTTAATATCGCCTGTTTTAGTTTTTATAAAACATTTGAAACATGTGTGTTGTTATATTTATAAATGGTGTTTTATTTTTCCTTTTTATACTGCCATCTATCGGTGAAAATGGGTAAGTAAAATGTTAATCTATGCTCTAGTACTCAATTAAACAACCAGTTGTATACAACTTTGGAAAATAGTTTCCAAAATGGGTTTAAGCAATTTGTGTGGCATTGGAATAGCCGGGGATGTTTTTTTATTTTTTTAGGGAGTGGAATAATAATCACAGGTTTCAAGGTGATTATTTCTTTCTTTCTTTTTATTTTATTTATTATTTGACTAAGTAGGTATCTCGTTATTAAAAACATTATCAACCTTTTTCGGTTTCAAATCTGAATTCAAATTAATTTTTCGTTTCAATAACACAGAACGACTATTCTTATCTCTAACCTCAATTTCTACATTTTCGAAATACTCCAATTTGAGTAAATTTTGTTCTATTTTAATTAAATTAGGTTTTTTACAGTCTTGCATTATAGTTTCTAAGCTGGGACTGAAAAAATGGTGGCCTCTGAAATTTCTGTCATAATTCAAAATTATATTCCCGCTCAAACTTATGTCAAAGTCAAATCCAAGCATAATTTTATTCTTAACACCAATCACATCGAATACAACCTCTTGCGCCGGATTTAAACGAATATTTAAATCAATAACAATTACTTTGACATCCATTTCATTGTATTTTTCATTTAAAATCGTATAATTCCATACATTTTCGCCGTTCGAATTGAAAGCGGAAACCACCATATTGTCATAAACGTCAAAATAAGTAAGGTTATAATTCTCCCGCCAAAATTTGGTGACATTATTTGACAGATCAACTGACGTGTTTATTTTAAATAGGAACGGCGATAGTTCATTGTTTTGTATAAATTCCCTTTTTAGTATTAATTTCGTGTTGTTATAAAAGTTTGATTTTGTAAAAATCGGCCTGATTGTAGTTCGGACTTGCGGCCATTTATAGACTTTATACAAATCATTCCAGGGCGTAGGACTTTTCATGTATATGTCATCTGGTTTCCCGCCCAAATACTCTTTGACACATTCTTTCAAAACTTCATCTTGAATTCCAAAAAGCTCAATTTCTTCTTGTGAAATGAGTGACCGCTCTACTCCGGTGACTTCGACGTCGTTTTCATTGATTGTTAAATGAATTGTGGCTGACGTGAAGGCAGGGAAAAGGAGAAAACTGAAATACAAGAAAGGTAAGTTTTAAATTAAGTATTTAATAAGAAAAGTCTAAGGATGCGTTGCCATTGAAGTGGAGTGGAGTTGTGTGTATCTCAATCGAGCAATTAAAACGCATTGGCAGTGTCAAAATATTTTCGTCTGCGTTGTGGTTGGACGATTGACCTCCGCACAGCTTCGCTTAATGACCAATTACTTAACGCTACTCTAAGTTTGGTATAACTTTTGTCACCTTTTGATAGTACCTAAGAACTTTGTGTTAAAAGCCAGACACAGTTATATGTAAGTTTATGTTCCGGTTCATTGACGGAATTGGACGAAATATAAGCAGGAGCCAAAAACAAAAAGTTCATATTACTCCAAATAGGTATCTAACTTACCAAATAAACGACTTCATTTCAAATTACTTTTCGTCAAATTTTCACCAAAAGCACATAAACATATACATATATATATATTCACTATTGTTGAGAACACTTCATCACTTTTTACTTTTCGTTTTTAGGCGGCTTTGTCAATTAACACAATATTTATCACTAAAGATTTAAATATCTATAAAGCTGAAGTTTTAACGTTTTTATTTTTAATGTTTAAACGCGCTTACTCAGAAACTACCACTCCGATTGAAATAATTATTTATGTAATAGATAGCTACATTCAACGGGAAGGTTATAGGCTATTTTTCATCCCGAAATTCCCACGGAAATGGGCACGGTGCGGAGTGAAACTGCGGGCGCTGCTGGTCTCTAATATAAATACACGCTTTGACCCACAACTGATAACCTTACAACAGTCTTGACGTATCGAGAATAAGACGTATACTGATTTAATTAGTAGATATATTTATTTATACTCCATCTGTTATAATGTGATTACGTTGTCCTGCGGTTTTCACTGTCAATATCCGCTCGATTGCCCCGTCAACTACCAGTTGACAAAAAAAGACACCTCAAATTGCCCCGTCAACTACTAGTTGACGTGCTAGCCACAGACCGAGTAGTCGTTTAATTTCGATAATACATCTGTTCTTGTTTGCTATTGGTTTGTTCGAACTATTCTATTATGATCTGTGTAAAATTGTCTATCAAATGAATCCAAAACATTACTCTGTGCCATAAAAATATAAATTGAAAAAACATGTTGAAGTTGTCAATGTCGCGAAATTTTGGTTGCGTCAGCTGCGGGTGACATTGTGACTTTTCATTTCAATAATTTTAATATTGTCGGTGGTTGGATTTACGTAGTGTTTTGTTATTTGATAAGTTAAATTCAGTGACTAATACATAGAAACAAAGGTTGCAGTGTGAAACACAAAATTTAGCCTTTTCTAAACCACATACATTTTGAAGTACATGTTGGTGTTTGCTTTGTTCGGTGACTAATTTGAATCTCATTTTTTTAATATATTTTGGCTGTTTTATGATACCAAGTGCGATTAATATGTTAGATCAATATAATCTCCAAACGGGATGGTAAAAACATGAAGCCTAACAGTGGTATTTGTGAATCTGTGATATGTTAAAAAAGTTGAACGACGCCGACGGCTGCCATTTTGGCCCGCGCCGCCCGAGTTTTGTGGCGAATTAAATAGCTGTAAGTACATTATTTTGTATGGGCAGGTGTATGGTTTTATATTTTATCCTAATCTATTTAAAATAAACATTGTAATTTAAAATAAAAAACCATATGTCATCGATTTAATTTTTTAGATATTATCGTCTAAACACAAGTCGCGCTTGAATTCGAGAGCTATATTTGTGTTCAGCGACTCGTAATTCTACACCGTAGTTGAATATTAATAAACAAAATACATAAATAAACAGCTTCATTCATACTTAACACAATAAACATAACACTTGATAGTGTTTTAGTTACAAATTGAGCCACAATTAATGTTTTTGTGAAACCCGAGCCGCGCGGCGCGGCGTGGCGATAGGTCTGGAGAAAGTGGGGCACTCTATGCGGAAAAGAAAGTGCGTTTGGGGCAAGCGAGCGGGTATCGAAGTATTCCGAGGAATACTTCGATATTGAGCGCCATTGTCGGCTATAGCCGACATGTAACTCCGTGCGCTCCACGCCAATGTCGGCAATAGCCGACAAGAAGTGATATTATTATATAGCCTTATATTTGCTTAATAAAAGAGTATTTGTTTATCATATCTTATTTATTGAAACAACAACGATATAAAAATTTATTTTTAACTCAAACCTATCCATAAAAATAAATTGTATGGAAGATTTTTATAACAAAAAAGATGACAAAAAATACGTGCGAACGGCCATGCCTCATGCGCCATTGTCGGCAAATGCCGACCGCTAGTGTTGTGCCAACTTTTTATATAATAAACAACCTGTATGCTAATGTTGAGAGTAAATATACAATTTTAGTATTATTTCATTGCACAAATAGCATATAATATTTCTGATACAATAAATAACATTATCGGTGCCCCCTGAGTGAAAAATTATTAAACTTTTTTACCACCCCTCCATACAATCGATACAATCTACTGTGCCGTTTGCCCATCCTTATTCTATTATATTTTATGACTGTCCTCTACGCCACGGTCGGCATTAGACGACGCACTCTGACGTCATCTGCGTACGAGTACACATCTAGTGCTGTCCGTTGTTCGTGTGTGATAAGTTTGTTATCGTGCTCTAAGTGCTTTGATATACCTATCTACTTTGATGTACCCGCCTTTTGGCAAACAAATATTATGTTATGTCTTTCCCACGGTGTTATAATATAATATAATACATTTAAAAATATCGTTTTTTTACGACTGCACATGTTGTACAGTTTTATGATTTACTATTGTACTACTCGTATATTCCTTGAAAAGTTGGGAACAAAGAAGTAACAAAAACAAAAGATTAGATACATTTTTAGGAATAACGGGTTTTACTAAAGAACTCCTTAGAATAGGACCATCGCATTAAAATATATCATTGTAAATAAAATAAGTAATTTTATTCAATGTATCATAAATAATGCTAAAATAAAAGGTAGGTATTTTAAATGTAAATTTTAATCTAAACGCGCGCGTCCCATCTCTAATAAATAGCGTGCACATAATGAATTCACCGACTGACCACGCCAATGTCGGCTGGGGCCGACAACATCTATTGACTAGTGCTGGGGTAAAGTTACTATGATCTTTTTATTTGATTACTTATCTTCAAGCGACTTTGATGTATCAGTATTTGCTACAATTACGAGCTTTGGTAAAATTACTGAATTACTAGTATGTGGTTAAATAAAACTTCAATAACAATATGTTTGTATACATTTACGCACTTTATTTAATCATTATTTATCCGGAAAAACACGTTTTCGACATGCTATTCCCATCCTTATATTTTGTTAGGTATTTATCTCTGATTTTTGGGGCTGGCGTGGATGGCATGATTTATGTTTTATTACTTGGCGCTCAAAAGGTTCTTTAGTTAAATTCAGTATTTAAAGTTCACTCTAGCTCATTGAAGTAAATAATTTGATTTGACCTGTAATGCTATCTTAATGTTTAGATAATGTGTTACAATTAATTTAATTTATTACTTGACACACAAACTAATTTAGACAATAAGGGCGGATCGCCCAAACATTCTAAATTTAATTTAGAATAATTCAAAACAAGAAGAAATTGACCTAAATATATTTAATAAACAAACGAAGTTCGTTTTAAATAGTGTTCTATTTCGCGCAAAATAAAATCCTTTTGCTTTTGTCTCTTTAATATACTTGGGTACTAAATTAAGCTAAGGGTGCGTCCCCATTGAAACGGAGCGGAGCTGTGCGGAGCTCAACTGACCAATCACAACGCATTACGAAAAGATTCTGACAATATCAATGCGTTGTTTGACCATCCGAATGCGCTGTGAATCGGGCTCTGCACCGTTCCATTTTAATGCAAACGCACCCTAATTGTCATATGTAAGTTATTTGACAACTGTATATGACAATATTGGTCAAAATTAAAACAAACAATCCTTAATCATTCTGAATCATAGTGGTATTTAGGTACTATACAATAATATTAAGTAAGTTTTTCGAATAAAAAAAAGGGTTTAACTAAATAAAATAACAACAACCATAGTTGAACTTGTCAATTCATATTTATTAGGCATTTATAAAAAGTTAGTGACAATGTGTCTGTTTGATCGTGGATCATTCGCAAGACGATATCGAAAAGGATAATAATTACAATTAATACTCGCCTCCATACAAAAAGATTAGTGTTATATTATTAACGTATTACTACGGGATTTTTTTGCGGCACAGTAGTTTTTTTTTGTAAGTAACGCTTACTTTCATTTCCTGACGTTTCGATTGGGTTGCACCACTAGTGGGGGCGATCTCCGCTTCAAAACCCGTAGTAAGACATTAATAATGTGTAAAAATTTGAAAGAAAGTTTGAAAAATACTATGCGTGTTTATGTTTGACAGCTAGGGGTGTTTGTCTGTAGCATTGTAGTTCGATCGATTTTGATAAAACTTTTTTGTTTAAAAGGGTGTTTTAGTTATGGTAGAAAAATATAGTATGTTATAAAAAATAAATTTTCGGTGTATTTGACATTTGTCATGTGTATCTGTAATGTAATATTTTAATTGGTTACCGTAATGACGCCTCATCCTTCTCACTGTACTGATATCTTCAGTGAAATGAGAGGCTTTTGATGTCCCGCAGTGGGACATTACTTACTAATATTAAACATTTGGAGTATATGTCAACTACAGTAATTGGCTGTAAGTTAAGTCACTAAGCGCAGTTATAGCGTCATTAATGTAAAATCACGGGAATCACACCTGTCGTGTATGTGTACTAAATCTGACTTGTGTCATTTTATTTTAAAGTCATTAAAATTAAAAATTAATTAATTGAATCAACTTTTATCGAATAAAATTGTAAGTTTTTAATGCCGACGGGTATTACCGTGATGTTACATTAATGAAGCTATAGTATCGATAAACATATAAATAATTCACTATGATATTCTATTTGCTATAATAAGGTCACGCGATATTTCCATTATCTATTGCTTTGTCACCGATACTCTAGTCTATGGCAGAAACAAATTTAAGATATCGACTTACCAATAATGTTATTAATAAAAATATTCGATTACAATAAAAATAATTCAGCATTTAATTACATTTTTAAAATTTAAACAAAGTTACTAGTTTACAAAAAAAAACTTAATATTCTCTAACAGGACTTATTATAAGTTCCAACGTCAAAATGGCTGCTACAATAAATTACTATTAATATCTTATTAACTATTAATAATTATTAATTAATTTAATAATGAAGGCTATTTGGCTGATGCCTTAAGAGGTAATATGATTTTTATTTCTACGAACAAATAAACGGTTTTATTGAGCTTGTTTATTTATTTGGGGTCATTACTCATTAGTGATATATTTTACCCCCTTCTTATAGTATATGGTATTTCATACAGTTGCTTTATCTAACGAGCACCCAAGAACCATACTTGTAGTTGTAATAAGTACAGACGCGCGGCTTTGTTGCGTAACTATCAGTACTGTTCGGCAAGATCATCAGCAGACTAATATAATAAAGCTGAAGAGTTTGTTTGTTTGAACGCGCTAATCTCAGAAACTACCAATCCGATACGAATAATTCTTTTTGTAATGGATAGCCACATTCAACGGGAAGGTTATAGGTTAATTTTTCATCACAAAATTTCAACGGGAACGGGCACAAAGCGGGTAAAACCGCGGGGCGCTGGTAGTTGTTTATATTCATTACATACCTCACTGCGAATAACTATCGAATGACTTTTCTCCGTTTACTCAAACCTACCAGGCTGTCGCTACTTCAAAGACTATTTTGAAAAAAAAAATAGAAAATAATTCTATTTTTTTTTCTATTTTGACGCGGACCACGATGCACACAATGTGTATGTACAAGTACCTACACAAGTATGACTCAGGGACACTCGTGAGATATATCTTTAGTTATGATGAAAATACAATTTCCAATAAAACCGTTCAACGTAAAACAATTTTTAAGTAACCTATACTTGTTTAGGAAATGTTTTGTTTTTCATTTCGATATTTTTTTCGTAAGTCAACGCCCACTATTCGGAACAATCATTTTTATTTGCTTTTTCTTTTGTTTTTAACAAACAGTTACGAAACAGTGGGCGCCGACCTTAACATATTTTATTCAAGTTTTATTCAAAACCAACATTTAATCAATTAATTTGTATTTTTCTAGCTTTTAAACTTATGCCCAGCGACACAAACAAATTGTCAATTTAAATTTGAGATTAAAGTAAATTAACAAACTTTAATTTATACACAGATCAATGCTTCTCACTGTACTGATGTCTTCAGTGAGATGAGACGCCTTTGTCCAGCAGTGGGACATTACAATGCTTTATTTACCTTCAGATATAAAGTTAAGTTAATAACATTGGTTTCCAAATTTTAATGTCATGTCAGATTAAATTAAAAATCTGGTTTATGCAGCTGGGTGTGTGTAATTCAATTTTAATTTATATTCAAATTCTTAATAAAAGTACATATTGCTCAGTTTTGTATTCCAATAAAATACTAATATAATAAAGCTAAAGAGTTTGTCGTTTTTCTGTAAAACTAATAGATGGATTTGAATAATATAAATTGACTAGCTGCGCCCCGCGGTTTCACCCGCGTTGTACCCGTTCCCGCGGGAATTTCGGGATGAAAAATAGATGTTGGCCGATTCTCAGACCTACTCAATATGCTCACAAAATTTCATGAGAATCGGTCAAGCCGTTTCGGAGGAGTACGCGAACGAACACTGTGACACGAGAATTTTATATATAAGATATTCAAGCCACAAGCATAAAGAAAGTTACAAGCCCCTTATTGACTGTAAACATTTGTTGCGCAACAGTTGCTCAACAAAAATTGCTATCAAAAGGTGCCATAAGTAGTTTAACAAATCTTGCACTCGGCATTAATTGTGTGAATGTTTGTAATGATATAACTTTCATTAATTCTTTAGTACTTAACAACAAATATTCTTATTAAGTTTGTAAGCAAATAAAACAGTAATTAATTTTTATTTTTTTCTTATTGTTTTTTGTACAAAGAAAGATATGACCCACACATAAAGCAAAGTGTAAATATAACTTGAACTATTTTAAGTAAAATATCAAAATGTCATTCAAATCCATCCAGCCGTTTTATGGCAATATAGCGACATTGATAAAACTTTAGCATTTATAATGTTAGTATGATAATTGTAATTATTTTATTTTCTAATCTAAAGCTCTAACATGCAAATATATTTACAGGTATAGCTCGCTTTGAAATATTGCTCGATAGCAAATTATAAATCACTACAAATTATAAGACAAAGTTCCGTCGCGTCTGTTTGTAATAAACTCAAATACTATTGCACGGATTTAAACAGCAGTTTTTTAAATAGATAGAGTGATTCAAGAGGAAGGTTTATATGTATCTTCAAAAATGATATTGAGGTATCTAATATCATTTTTTTCTAAACTGAATAGTTTGAGCTACAGACACTTCCAAAGTGGTAAAATGTTTCCCCACTGTAACTTCTATAGTAAGAAACTGATAAAACTAAAAAAAATATATGATTTACATTACCATGCAAACTTCCACTGAAAATTGGTTTGAACGAGATCTAGAAAGTAGTTTTTTTTCATACGTCATAAATCGTAAACCGCAATTTACCTTTCATTCAATCAACTCAAATCTTCTAACTACTTACAAGAAGAAGTTTAATATTATGTTATTTGTTGCGACGGAACCAGTCATGGGCGAGTCCGACTCACACTTGGCCGCTTTTTGTAATTATTTTTGACATTTCAGTAGATATGAAAGAAGTATACATTTTATATAGTTCTAAATAAGAGTTAATTTTTATAGATAGACTGTACGCAGTGGATGTTCTACGATTTTGGATTGGGGTATTTTTTGAGGGTAGGTATCAAGGGAAACATATTAAGAATCAGCGACTCAAAAATAGGCAAGGATCGAAGTTAAAAAACTATTTCTTTATTTAAAAGTCGGTCAATCTTGTGCCTAATTAAGCATATCCGGTTTTTTCAGTCACAATATTTTAAAGCGAGTTATAGGTCCTTATTACTACAATAATAGGGTTTGAAGTCCAATGTTATTCGATAGCTGGCAGCAACAGTGCAACTTATCACTTTGACAGCTGTCATATCGGTTGCTCTTTCACATATTATTATGTAATATATGCCAAAATTAAGAAGTCTTCAATTCCATATATTTAGGTGGTAAAGTTGGTAAAAATGTTTGAAAATAAGTAGTGTAAAAATGAAGTAGCAGTTTTGGAAGTAGATGCAGATAAATATTAACCGCCACATTCATAAACGCGCTCTGTAACTAAAACACTGTTATAAAGTGTTTTGTCTCTTTTGCTCTTCGGAAAATAGCGTATGTCGGAAAGGGACCAACCATTTGATACGTTTGATAGCTAAAATGCTGTTTATGAAAAGGCCCTTGGTAGGTAGTGTCTGTATGTTCTGAGGAGTAAGAAAAAATATTATAGATGTCCATTTGACAGGTACTTGTTTGACAGCTACACTTTTTGACAGCTGTCAAACAGTCTTAGCGCCATATATAGAATAAGCCAAGCAATCCAAAACCCCATTGAAATGAAGAACAGTAATACTAATCATAAGTTTTAATAACAATACAAAGGTATATGATAACATAATTATTAATTTATTTTGTATTTTCATAATAAATATTTAGTTTTGATCAGTCGTATTGGTTAGTTAGAATATTGGTTGCAAGGTGAACATTATTTACATACTAATAAAATGTATATGTTTTGTTTCAACGGACAAATCACTGAAACTATCAGTCGGATTTGAAA